>QEPC01012679.1:1250354-1296374 GCA_003113815.1 Sphenodon punctatus | reverse complement strand
GCCGCACAGCCCCCCCCCCCCGTGCTCCCCTGACCGACCGCCCTCCAGGAGATGGGCGGCCCAATCCGGCCGCTGCGACCAATCCCGTCCCAGGGTCTGGGCCACGATCTGGATGCGGCCAAGGTAACAGACATTACTTTTGACTGATTCTGGACCGTGGTCCGGCTTACCATCATTCTGGACCTCCGGGCAGCCGGAGGTCCAGAATCGTGGTCAATGTGCTTCCCGCTGGAGGTTCACCGTGGTGAACATCTGGCGGAACGCACTACAGATGTTACAGTACTGTGGCCACCACAGGGGGTTCTCTGTTGTTGACTGTGGTATCGTAACGTCTGAAATTACCTAATGTGAGCTGGGATTACTTGATTAATTATCTCAATTTCTATTGAATTGAATTAAATTGAATTGTAGAGGGGAGACTTAATCTATGTTTATTTATGCAAAGTATTCATGCAAATTATGTAGTGCTTCCAAATAGTCACTTATGTCACTCCACTGCTCATGACTGGAAAAAGGCTGAGAACCCCTGCCCTATCCCCAACGGCCAGATGCTCAGCCAAATAAAAAGGTCTTACGTCACCTCTGGAAAACGAGACGGCTCGGGATTAAACAAACCTCCGAGGGCAGGGAGATTCATAATCGTGGAGCAGCCACTGAAAACGCCGATGGCCCATGCAAGTGGGCACTCTTGGCTGATACCACAAGATGACGTAAGTGAGGCAGTGGTCTTCCAGGTCTGTGGAGTCGAAGCCATTTAGGGCTTTATAGATCAAAACCAGAACATGGTGCCCGTTTGAGTGGACTCTCTGCTCATCAGTCCCTGTTCCACGGGTGGTTGTGAATTAATTTAGCAGGGCAGAGCCTGTGTCCAGGCAGGTGGTACTTCAACACCCCTTGGTTTTTTGACGGCACAGCCGATAGTCCTCATGCAGGGGACTGGGAGTTGCTTCTGCCTTTTTATTTGTGAATGCGCCAGCGAGGTAGTTGGGGGTGGGGGTGGTGGGGGTGTCATGCCTGTTTGTACAGAGGGAGAGAAGAGGAGGAAATCTAAATGAGCTGGTGCTAATTGGCTGGCTGCCTGAGAGCGGGTCCGTTCGAGCACAGAGGGAGGGAGGGACGGGCGGATATCGGAGGGACACGTGGCAGAGCAGAGGATGAAGAAAGAGCTGGGGGGATTATCCGTAGGGTGGCCAGACCCCCTCTTTAAAAGAGGAGGCTTATGAAAAATACATGGTGCAGGGTTGCACTGGAACCAATGCAGCCCTGCAACATGTATTTTTCATAGGCGGCCGCTTTTAAAGGGGAGATATGGCCACCCTAATGGTAGGGTAGTGGTGTCTCTTTTGTGGCACGAGGAATTTGCAAAGGCACTTGCTGTTCAAGAGAGTTACTGGTAACTTACTGGTGCAATTTCCCCTGAGCATCACAGGGGGGAAAAAACCAGATTTTTTAGGGCTGGAGGAACGTCAGGCTTTAAAGGACAAACACGGCCCCTGGCAAGTTTTTATGTGGCCTTTTTCCAGTTCCTGAATCTGGCCCCTGGATCCACTTTCTACCCCGCTTCCTCCCCAAGCACAGAAAGACTCTGCTCAGGGGAAGGAAGCAGAGAGGGGGGCATGCACACAAAGACAGGAGACAGATCCATGTCACAGAACTATGATCCTCCTGAGCGCACCCCTTAAGCTCCCCCCGCCCCCAACTTCTATGTGGCCCTTGGAGTTTGTACTAATTCTCAAAGGGGCCCCTGGGAGAGAAACGGTATCTCACTCCTGTTTTAGGCTGCCTAATTTCTCTGAGGCCATTAGAGTGCCCTGCTGCTAGTTGAACTGGCCCGGCGGAAGGAAAGCGGGGCGGTAGGTTATTGACTAAGGCGACTTTCTGACAAACAGATACTACGAAGTAGTTGTTCCTTTGTTTTAACTTCTGAAGCATTCACACAAACGGAGCACGGCACCGAAGTTACTGAGGAGTAGGGAGAGAAGTAGGTACGCCCGAAAAACAAGAGTACATACTTCCCTCCGCTGGTTACATGATCATCCAAGTAACTGCAGTGTGAACACATATCCGAGTAACTATTACCTAGACAAAAAAACTTCGGTTTAAGAAGCTTGTTAAGGCGGCATTACAAATTATACTCAAACATTAACATGACCATAAATTGTATGTTAAGGCAACTTTATTAAATATCAGACCAATCTATACATTTTTATTTTCTTATTCATTAATTTTTTTAAAATTATGACAACTGAAATTAAGCTGCATATGTGTGATATGGTGACTGAACAATACTTCTACGTGATGAGGAATGTATACAGTTTAATTTCAGTGAAGTCATAATTTTTTTTTATTAATGAATAATAAAAGAAAAATGTATAGATTGGTCTGATATTTAATAAAGTTGCCTTAACATACAATTTACTGTCATGTTAACGTTTGAGTATAATTTGTAATGCCGCCTTAACAAGCTTCTTAAACCAAAGGTTTTTTTGTCTAGGTAATTTGCCCTTCTTTTGAAACTTAATAGTTTTGTTACTGGATAAGCTGACCCCAGACACAAGAACACTGCAGGCGCACACAGGTGCTCACCCCCCCCATCCCCCACATGGAGCAACCTGGTTTTTCGCAGGTTTCTCTGTGCAGGGCGGATGGGTAGAGGTGCCTGTTACACAGAAGCGCACAAGCGACTGCTTTCCTACGAGACACGCCCACCCATGCCACTGTGTGAGTGCGTCTCGTGTAAAAGAAGCCACACACTTATTCACACACGTGCTCTCATCTCTCACACACACTTATTCTAACGGATCACACACACAATCATTCAGACACAGTACACACATGCTGTCATCTCAAACATTCATTCAGATTGATCACGCACACACTCATCCATACACACTACACACACATGCTCTCACCTCACATACTCATTCAAATTGATCAGTCACGCACATTAGACCAGGGGCGTAGCTAGGGTGCAATGGGCCCCTGGCCAAGAAGTCAAGAGGCCCCCCTCTTTGTGTCCCGCCGGCGGGCCTAGGGGCGCCGCCCGGCTCGACGGGCCTAGGGGCGCCGCCCGGCTCGACGGGCCTGGGGGCACTGCCATCAAACACACAAGACACCCAAAATTAAGTGCATTATGCCATGAAAAGAGACATATATATATAACCAGTTCAATTGTGCCCCATAATTCATGCTGCCTCCATCCCATAACCAGTTTATTTGCGCCCCCCCCCCCATATAATCAATTCACGCTGCCCTCCCACCCATAACCAGTTCATTTGTGCCCCCGGGGCAGCGTGAATTAACTATATGGGGGGTGTAAATGAACTAGCTATGGGGTGGGGGTTTAAAGACAGTATTCCTGTTAGCAATAACTTCATTAAGAAGAGTTAGTGAAATAGCAGCCATAATAATCTCAGAACCATATTTGCAGATTTTCCAAGATAAAATAAATATTGATTTACATCCTAAATTCCTACCTAAGATAGTATAAGTAAGACAGTTGTGAGAATGTGGGCCTTTATACACGGGCCTCTCCCACAAATGAACATGCACATTTCTGCGTGTTCATGGGTGGGGGAGCCCCGTGTGAACGACGTGGCTTGTGCACCCGCAGTGAGTGGGAGTACGTGTGCACGCCCGCCTAACACGCATCCCCACTCACCACCCATCTTGTCCCCACGCACGGAGCAACCGGGGGAAACGGCAGTTGCTCCATGGGTGCGGATGAGTGCCCATGCACTGGTGCGCCCATGGACCCACCTCCTGGCGGAGCCGTGTAAAAACTGTCTGTGAGGAGCCACTCGAAGAAGAACAGAAGGTTGCTGCCTTGTAAACAAGGTTCTTTGAGAAGCCTCTGAGTCCTAACATTCTCACAACACCCGCCCTTCCAGCCCGACATGGAATTCTTTTCCTTATATTCCTAGAAAGGGTGGAAGGAACTATCATTCTGAGAGGGGGCAATTGCTTTTTATACTAGAGGAGCTCGAGACCATCACGTTGTCTGTTATTTGAATAGGGTGAGTGCGCACAACCCAGTTGCGAGAATGTTGGGAGCCATCTCGAGAACCTTCTTTACAAGGCAACAACCTTTTGATCACTCACATGGGGAGGTGTTGTTTGTAAACAAACAGCTTTATCTCCCAGTCGGATTGGTGTCCAGGTGTCCCTGCTGCTGCTGCTGCACTCCTAACAGGCAGAGGGAGGTGAGGGATGGGGACCCCCCACCTTCAGCACCCACCCCGCCCCTGGACTCCCCTTCATTGGTTGTAATCACAGCACACATGTGTTGCTGGAGGAAAGCTAGAATGGTCGCCAACCGGAGGTTTTTGCTCTACTGACTCCCGCTGAGCAGCATGGGCGCTGTTCAATGAGAGTTTGCTACTGCCTTAACTATAGGGCCATGACCGTGACCCTATAATCACTATTTTGTGCCATGGCCATTAGGAGGTGATTGAGGAGTAACAACTTCAGCTTGGAGCAGCAGTGTGAACGCTAGCTACATGGAGTAGGTAGTTTGATGGAACTCCCTCGCGGGAGTTACTTGGTGTACAGCTGTTGTCTGAAATGTGACCTAAATCAATAAAGGAAGTAGGGAACTTTTTCCTTCCCAGGAGCTACTTTGAAAATTAGTACGAGCTCTGACAGCCTCATAGAATTTGGGGGTGTGGATGCTTAAAGGATGCGTTCAGGAAGAGGAGAGTCCAGATTATGGATCTGCCCCCTGTCCTTACGTGCCTGCCCTCATCTCTGCTCTTTCCCCCCTGAGCTCAGTCTTCCTGAACTCAGGGGTAGGAAATGGATCTAGGGACCAGATCCTGTCAGGCCTTGGGTTTTGACCCCTGGCCCAGTTCCCTCCTCCTGTGTGCTCCCAATCCTTTCCATGTCACGTCTGTTCCCAGCGGTGTCCCATTGCCCCAGTCCTGCCTCCCAACTTCTTGATTGGCTACCAGATAATACTTAAGGCTTGCTGGTAGCTACAGGAAGTTGGGTGAAGCACCTGTTTTTCTTCCTCATTTGTTGTTTGTTCTGTGTTGTAGCTACATGTGTTCAGTTCTGTTCCTAGTCCCGTGTGCTCTCCCCTTCTCTTGTTCTAGTTGTGTTCCCTAGCCTTGATCCTTGATGTTCCCTCCTTCCTAGCTTTCAGGCCCTGTCTCCCTTCTAGGCTCCCCTGAGCCCCAGCTCTGGTTCCCAGCTTCCTGATCCTTAGCGCTGTCCAGGCTCCTTTGCTTTTGTGCTGAGCATTAAGTCTCCTTGATATCGCAGAACAGCTGAGAGGTTTCCTCTACCTACTGTTACCTTTTCAGTCCCGGCTTTGGGCCTTCCCTTTGCCCCTTCCTGGGTGCCAACATAGCCAGGAACCGGAAAGGGGCCAAATAAAAACTAGCCATTGGGTGCATTTGGCCCCTGGGCCTGTGGCTTGTTACCCCTCTAGTAAGATTGAATTGTTAGACAGGGAGAGGAAAAACATAGCTTTCCTCCGCTTCCTAATCTCTCTGACTCCTGCTGCTTCCTGCTGCCTTGGTTGTCAGAATCAGTCCCCCTCCCTCCTTCCATTGCTGCCTCTTGAGTCACTTCTGGTCCTAGATATTGTTTTTAAGATGGGTCCCTGGATTTATAAAGATGTTTTGGTGGGTCTCAGCCACAAAAAGATTGAGAACCGCTGCTGTAAAGGAGGGGGGCATTTCTCCCTGTCTCCCTTGAAGTTAGACGTCTGTCTTTGCCTGTCTTCCAGAACACCGAGATCTCGCTCTGGGTGTAAAGGTAGCAATATTGCACATCGGCTAGGCTTGGTTAGAGCTTGTGTAACTTGTGAGCAAGGTACAAAATGGGTGTAAACAGACGGACGTGGGGGCTTCCTGCCCCCGGAGCTCCTCCGGAGATGCACCCTGCGTCGGCCTGCTTCCAGCCCTGGTCTGGTTTAGGGTATTTTCAGACGTTATGAGATCACAGTGAACCACGGTCAATACCCACATGAGGCCAAAGCGCCCTGAACGTCTGTTTAGCAGCCGCCAGATGTTCACCACGGTCAATTCCCACATGGGGTCAATTTCAACCACGCTTCCGGGGCTCCCCGCGGGACAATCGCCGCAAGCGTGATCAAAGAGATTCCCGGCGGGAACCAACAAACAGTAACGTCTAGCCGGCAACCATGGCCCGGAATCCCCGGCGGGATTCCGGGCCGTGGTCAAATCGGGCGGGGGGGGGCCGGGGCCGTGAGGCCGCACGTTGCGCTGCACTGCGCGGCCCCACCCCCTCCCCGATTCCCCGCCGGGATCAGCCAGCACATCTTTTGGACGTGCCGGAGTGATCCCAGCGCGGAATCATTTGGGTGATTCCGGGACGGGGCGAATGCCGCCCCGTCTCGTCTGAAATCACCCTTAGATGGATGCAGCAGCTGTNCCCCCCCCCCCCCCCCCCCATAGAGTTGCAGGCGGATCACCCAATGTTCTAGACTGGCGTCTGGCCAGGCATAAGCAGTGCCGCGGTGTGGGTCCACTGAGCAGACAGACAGCAGTTTTGTCTCGGGCTGGTGTCCTGGGTTTGGCTGGCCTGGTCTGTCGGCGGCGCTTTGGGATGTTCTGGAGTGGGGCTGCTCCACTGCCACATCGGACGGGGTGCTTTTAAACAGGGGTGAAGTAGACCGAAGCAGGCAGAACCGGGAGTGCAGTCCATCTAAAGGCGCCCGGTGTATCAGGCTGGACCCTGACCTGGCATAAATGGATGTCGACTTGTTGAAGACAGAGATGCCAAGTTACACCAGTTGAGGCTCTGGCCTATGGTTTCTAAACCCCACTGTGGTCTCACAGCCTATGGGTGGAATCCTGGTTCTGTTGAAGTCAGTGAGATTTTTGCCAGTGATTTCGCCGGAGCCAGAAATTCTTCCCCTGTGAATAAAAAAAGACTCTGTCGCCCAGGGGTGAGAGAACTTTTTTGCTTCCCCAAGACCCCTTTGAAAACTAGTACAAGCTCCACAGGCTTCGGCGTTTCCCCCGCACAGTATAGGAGTTGCGGAGGGGGCTGCTCAGGGTTGGTGAAGGAAGAGGAGGGTCTAGCTCATGATTCTATGCCATGAATCCATTCCCTGTCTTCTAATGCGTGTCCTCCCTTTTCACTCCTTTCTGCTCAGCTTAACTGACCCATGGCTATGAGGGGATTTGAACCCTGAACCCAAAGGGAGGACCCTTCGGCAAGTCTCTCTCAGCCTCTGTTCCCCATCTGTAAAATGGGAATAATAATGACCTTCCCTGACAGGGTTGTTGGGAGGGGGAACGAGGTAAGAACTGTAAAGCACTCTGAACATGGAAAGTACTCTAGAAATGATCCAAAATTAGCCGTCCCCACCCCACTCTTCATACTCATGGGTCCCCAATGAGCTGCGAGTCGGGCCGGGCAGACGCAGCTGGGAAGAGCCACAGGTCATGCCATGTATAAATTAAGGGGCCCCCTTGTGACATGAGACTCTGTAGCTGAGGATCGCTGCTCTAGCCCAGCTATAGCGTCTGGGCTCGGAGCAGGAATTTCCACTAGGTGGATTCTCTGGTGTGCGATACGCCGGAGGTCAGAGACGATCCCTGTAAGTTAAAGGACGGTAAAGATGGATGTAATTCTCGTATCCAGACCCCTGCACTAAGACAGGATTAATTCGACCAGGGATGGGGAATCTGCAATCCATGGGCCAAATCTGGCCCACGGCTGTTTTTTGTTTGGCTACTTTCTAGTCCCTGGATCTGGTCCCTAGACTCGGTTCACACCTTCGAGCACTGCAAGACTGAGTTCAGGGGAAAGGGAGCTGAGGTGAGGGCCTGCACGTAAGGGAAGAGAATGGATCTGTGGTCTGGACCCCGCCCTTCCTTTCACCATCCCAAGCACATCCCTTAAGCACCCCAACTTCTCTGCAACCCATGGGGCTTGTACTCATTTTCAAAATGGCCCTTGGGAGGAAAAAGATTCTCCACCCCTGTGCTTGACTTAAAACGGTTGCCAACATATATTATCCTCGCCCGTGGGGGCTGGCAGGGAACTAAGGAGAGGTACTTGGACCCTTCTGGACTTCATGTGCCCGTGCCCCCTTTACTGTGATGTCATGATGCTCTCGGACCTCCTGGTCCACGTACTGCACTCGTAACCACTACGCCACACTGCCTCTAATCATTATGCGGCTGCATCATCCATTGAAGGGACTGGGAGTTTTGAAATGCATTCAAAGCTTCAGATTTGGACGTCGGGATGTCAGCGATGCTCTGTACGTTTTGCACTGGTCTTCGCCGTTTCAGACCGACCGTCCTTAAATAGGTTTGCTTTTCCAGACCGTGGCTCTCACCCCTTTTGTGCGGGAGAATCCTAGAACTAGGGGGACGCTCCATGAAACCAACTTACAGCCGATTTGAAACAAAGCGAAGGAAGTATTTATTTATTTTTTCTCTTTTCTTTTTTGTACTCGACATGTTTGGAACGTGTTGCCAGAGGATGTTGTTAAGGGCCAATAGTGTAGCTGGGTTTAAACAAGGACTAGATGAGTTCTTCAAGGACAGATCCATTAATGGCCAGTAGCCAAGTAGGTCAGGGGGGGGGATGCAGCCTCCGGTTTCCGGGTGTTGGGAATGAACCGCAGGAAGTGGATCACGCCATTATGACCTGCTGGGCACTGACTGGAGACAGCCCCTGTTGGAGTCAGGATGCTGGGCTGGATTCGGGTGGCTAGGTATGCACATTTTAGAGGCATTTTGGAGGGGAAGGAGGTGAACCCTGCAGCAGGGAAGAATCAGCATGAGGCAGCCAGAAGGAGCAGTTGCCGGGAGCCAGAGAGATGACAAAGCTGCGGAAAGCCGCCCCCAGTCTTCAATGGGTAATTTCAGACGTGATGGGGCGGCATTCACCCTGTCACAGAAACAACCCTTAGATTCCCCACCGGGATCGCTCCGGCACGGCCAACAGACGTGCCGGGGGGATCCCATCGGGGAGGGGCCGCGCGGCACAACGTGCGGCCGCACACCCCCGCCCCCCCCACCGCGCGCCACCCCCGCCCCCCCACCGCCCGCCCTCTGGGGAGACTGTAAAGCAACACCAAATTCTTTACACACGGAGAGAGAGACAGGTTCAGAGAATTTAACTTGGCAAAGACGGCATTTCTATAACCTAGATGCAAGTCTGTCCTCTCATTGTTAGATTCTATGCCAGCTGTAAAACGAAATGTCCTACGCATGCAAGCATGTCTGTAAGGCCCGTTTCACACAGGCACTCTAACAGTGATAAAAATGGGTGTTACATTTTATTATACATGTCACAGGGCACCCATAGAGCACACCTGCAACCCTGCAACATGTATAATAAAATGTAACACCCATTTTATCAGTGCTAGAGTGTGTGTGTGAAAAGGACCCATGTAACCCTGCCAGAGAAGGATCATACAGCAGAAGGATGATGTTAAGCAGAACTTAAAACTGAGCATGTAGAACTGCAAACCCCCCACAAATGTTCAACAATAGTGAAATCAGCATAAAAGTCTTGATGACTTCTTTTTTACATTTTTTTAAAGGTATTTTATTTACTTATTTAAGATTGGTATCCTACCCCATCCCAAAGACTTAAGATGGGCAGTAGAATTTAAAACACATAAAAATAAATATAAAACACACAAAAATCCCCTAAGCAGCAACACTTTTCCTTCAACCCTATCCTCACCCACCAAAGACCTGGCCAAATAAAAACATCTTACATTGCCTCTGGAAAACACTCAGGCTTAGACTTTCACGAACGTCAAGGGGAAGGGAGTTCCAAAGTTGTCAAGCAGCCACTGAGAACGCCTCTCTACATGCCCTTGTTTGGGGCCTTTTGCTTTCAGAGATTTTAGGATATGCTACAGTCACATTTTCAAGTTTTTCTCTGCAATCAGGAGGACTAGAAATTTACTTTAAAAACAAAACAGACAGGAGCTAAAATATTCTCAGTTTCAGCAGCTGGGACTTTAAGAGATGACCTAAAATTTCAAGGCTCTTGAGAATTGGCAACCTTGAGTAGGTACCAGGAATGCCAAGGTTTAAATAAGGTTCACATGTTTTAGGGAGGGATTATCCTCACTCTTCAAACTTTGTTCCGAGAAATGTGGCAATTCTGAATCGCTTGGACTGTTTAAATTGAGGAAATGTCCCTTTGCAAAACCTAAACTGCTTAAAGTGCCAATCAGTGGTGGAATTCCAGAGCCTGTACTATTTAGGAGCTGAGGTTAGATTATCATAAGTAGATCTGTCTTTTTTCATGGTAAAAAAAAAAAGGATTTAGTTTACAGCATATCAAAGTAAAAAGTATAGATATTTTACAATGAAATATACAATTGCAGTATAAACCAGACAATACAGACTGCACAAGTCCAGACGCTTTGGTATTCCAAAGCTTGCACATTCTCCCCCAAGAGAAGTTGGTCTAACCAAAGGGACCATCTGAACTACTTTGTCCCCATCTCTGACATTGGGGACCACCCCCTTTCTAGACTTTGGGATTCCAGACTCCCACAACAGCCATCATCATTATTAAGACAGGGTGTAACCCTGTGCTCTTCAAATCAATGGTGAACCTCCCATTGACTTCAGCAGCGGAGAATTTTTCTGATCGTACTGGGTAAAAACAGATGTGACGCTGGCACAGCGGCACCCGGGGCAGGGCAGGGCAGGAAACTGCGGTGGCCACTCTCCGGGTTGGCAGGTGACACTTGACTAATGTGCCTGCAACTTGGGTGACCGGCAAGCCATTCCCCGCCTGCCCCCGGCTAGGGTGGGAGAGCACAACAAACGTTTGGCCGGGCTGTCTGTGCGGCCCTTGGCCTGGGATGAGTGCTCAAAATCTTTGGATGGACTCATTCCGGGCCAGCCACCTCCCCCTCCGCAGGGCACTAGTAGGCCGACATCTGGTGGCTGGGGAACAGACGTGTGTTGCGGAACAGACGTGTTGACTGAGTCCCCGACCCAGGTGGGCCATAGCAAACCCACGTCCTGTCTGTTTTTATGCAATGAGGCAGAGTTTCCAAAATGCCAGCACTTAACGGGATTCCATTTCTTCAGGGGCAATCTGCAGTATCCTAGTTGCATGACTGCTGTATTTACTGAGGTTTCAGAAATGGGAATTTTCTATTACACACCATTGGGCAAATGACATGGAAGCTGTAAAATCTGAGATCACTATGAACAAAATACAGCTTTCATACTGAGCCCTTTCTAGCCTCGCAGTAGATAATAATTAATAATTATTCATATAAGTGCCTTATTTATTATTATTAATTATTCTTATTGTATTTATATAGCACCAGCAATGCACTTGGCACTTTACAATTGTTGAAAGTAGACAGGGTCCCTGCCCCATGGGGGCTTACAATCTATGGGCTTTTCCTTAGGATTTTTAATAGTGTAGATAGTGTTCACCTGGGGATGCGTTGCTTCCTGAAATCATCCTTAGATCTGCAGTCAGTGGCTGCACTGATCCCTTTAGTCCTTTACTGTCACCTAGGAACTATAGCTGAACAGGTACGGAGAGGTCACTCTTTCCTAGACTTCTCTTTTAGGGTAGCAGTAGGATTTTCCTACCCCTTCTGGCAGATGGAGAGTTATGTCGCATTTTAGCCATATAATTCAGAACAGAAAATTGAACTCCCTTGTGGTCTGTCGTCACATAACCATTTAAAATGTGTCAGTACAGTTAAACACCACACTACCAGATGCTTTGAAGGGGGAACTAAAGTGACATCCCGAAAGGCGAGCGTCTGTAATCACGAAATGACAGTCCATGCACAACCTCTGTTAAACTCCTGCATCTTCTTTTTGGACTTCTCTCCCTCTGCTGCTGCTCCACACTGAAGCAGGGGGTGTCCAAGAGGTTCAGCTGCGACAAGAGGCAGAACAGCTGGAGTTCCTTCTTGGAACCCACCCCCCATCTGTGTGATGACGGTAGAAGTGGGTGCAGGAGGACCCCATGTTACAGGTTTCACAGGCAGAGCGTAAGAACTCGGTTCTTAAAGATCCATACTTGAGGGGTTCATAGTCTCAAAGTTCAAATCACTGGGATACAATCAGGGCCCCATATATTCCCCCATATTCTGCAACCAGGAAACCCAAATTCTTCAAGCAGAATTATGCACATTCAATCCTACAACTGATGCCAGATTTGAATGCAAATTAATTTCCCAGCATGCCACCGCATCAATTTTGAATGTCTCATGTGTTTAAAAACAAAACAACACAAAACAAAAACCTTACAAAGGATCACATGGACCTATCAGCTGGAGGGGGCCGGGGAGGGCTCTTCTCTCCCCATAACAGTTGTGGGCTGCCCTTCCACAGCAGCGGTGACACGGCCTCATAAGAACATAAGAAATGCCATACTGAGTCAGACCAATGGTCCATCAAGCCTAGCATCCTGCCTCCGACAGTGGCCAATTTTGGGAGTACAGGAGAAGTACCAGCAGTCACAATGGGCGATTCCATTCCCTGCTCATCACTCCCTGCTCCCATCATGGTTCCGAAAGGGGGCGTGGTCACATTGGACAGTGTCGGGGCTAAGCAGGTCCCCGCCCCTTTCTAATGTGACCATGTCCCCTTTCCGAGCATCATGATGTCACACAACACTCAGGAGTGCTAGCACCTCATTGGCTAGCTGACAACGCTGGCATCTCATTGGCTTGCTCATCAGGCTCCCCACTTAGGCTGTAATCTGTGCTGCCAGAGGCCAAAAACCGTAATAATGGCTGCAACCACAGCAGCGGGGCCCTGGATATGGCAATTGATGGATATGATTTATTTCCCGTATCATTAATACTTCTTAAGGGAACAATCTTATGAAGCATTTGAACTGAGGGGACTAAACCAGACACATATACACACACCCCCTCCCCCTTGGCTTTGTAGCTCCTCGGAGCTCTCCCCACAGCGCCCATTTCATCCGTGCGGCGGCTTATGAAGTGCATGTTGCTTACGGCTTTGTTTGTTTTTCGTTTTGTTATTTTTTCTTCCCCCCTTTTTGGCTTCTCTGTTTGCAGAAAAAAATGGACAGCCGGGAATATCAGGACGCGCAAGGTTTTGCGGCGGATATCCGGCTAATGTTCTCTAATTGTTACAAGTACAATCCTCCAGACCACGAAGTGGTGGCCATGGCGAGGAAGCTCCAGGTAAAGCATGGTTAGCACCGCGGGGAAGTCTCCTAAAATCGACTGCCGTGTCTCTCTGTGGTTTGATGCAATGGGCTTTTGAGCGCGTCCGTCTCCTGCTAGTAGCCAATAGCAGGAGACTTTGCAGCATCTCCAGCCTTGGGGAAGCGGGGCAGAGCTGGCTTCTGGGGATGTGGGGCAATGTAGCTGCTTGTCTAGAGCTGAGCTGGGGGAGGGGGCAGGCAGTTAGCTGCTCTCCACTGCCCTTCATACACTGCCTGTGGGGGGATTGAATGGCAGCCCCCAGACTAGCAATTTGGAGGAGGTTTAAAATGATAGTTAACTCTTTCCCATATTTTAATTGCAGGGTTAGGAACAGTATCCAGGAGTTCAGGCACCTAGGCCAGAGATTTCCCAAACTATGGGTCAGGACTTGGGCTGAAACGGGTACCTGAAAAAGGGGATGAACCCATCAAATCAGCACTAACCAAACACATCCCCAACGGAGCACAAATGGGTATGGGTCGTTGCCCTAGGCAGAAATGGTGGTTTGGAATAATAACCAGTGATGTGAATTTTCCGGAAAATTTTGAATCAGAAAATTTTTCCATGCAAATTTTCTTATTTGCATGAGAAAATTTTGAATCAGAAAATTTTCCTGTGCAAAATTTCCTATTCGGATTTTCTGGAAGTTTTTCTGATGCCCGCACACCTCATGCATGAGGAGCTTAGTTTTGGTTTTGGTTTCCCTTCCAGCTGTCTGATGCAATCACAGCTTTAGTTTTGGTTTTGATTTCACTGGAAAATTTTCCACAGAAAAATATATTACTAGAAAATTCCCCCAAGCCCTGGAAAAGTTTACACAGAAAAATTTGGTAGTGGAAAATTTTCTGCTGTGGAAAATTTTCCACGGAATATTTTCCATCCCACGTCACTGATACTAACCAATAACCAACTGCGCTCCTTTGGCGATCCATTTTGTTTTTATCCTTTTGGTTATTTTAGTATTTTGGTCAGGTCATGTTGATGACGTTTGCCCTATCGCGCCTATGTAGTTGCTAAAAATGACCCAACCAAAATACGCCATGAAAGAAACACGAAATGAAATATCTGAGAATTTGGATACGGGCGCGCCCATGTTCGGTTGGGGATAGCATTCAATGGGTGATCGGAAAACGCAAATACTGAACTAGCTACCTGCTTCAACTGCCGTCAGTGTCATGCCAAATGGGGTCACGCTATCTGCAAATGGCGGCACCGTCCCAATTATCGCTCAATAGACTTTGCATGTCTTTGCCCCTGCCTGGAGCCACGGAAAGTATGGACGCCAGGGAGGGCGATGCAAGGGGGGGTATGGTTCCACCCATCTGGCCCTGCCCCTTTGGATCATTATGGCATCACGATGTGGCCACGCCCTCTTTCCACATGTCACACTGTCTGAAAGGGGGTGTGGTCACATAAAAAGGGGGTGGGACAAAGTGGCTCTCCTGCCACCCCTCTCCCTGAAGGTCATTCTTCCGGCATCCTTGCATGAAGGCTCTGTTTCAGTTCCCACATGGGATCATGCAGGCAAACGTTTTGAAGCCACTGGCCTAGACAGGTGCTCCAACCACTAGACCGCACTCCCTGTTAAAATGAAAATAATGTTGGGCATTTGAAGTTTTCATAGGGCTTCCTAAAAAAAAGTGGAGGCCAGCTCCTTAGCTGGTGTGTAAAAAAAACAGTCTAGCCCCACAGGTGGGAAACTCCTAATTTGTACCCTGCGCAAAAGCTTGGGCTAATTTTCAAAGGGGCCTGCCAGAGAGATAAGGTTTCCCATCCTTGGTTTATATCGATCAAGGAGACAACTGAGGCCTGGTAAACTGAGGCATTATTAATTTATTCATGAATTCATTAATTAACTTAATTTGTGTGCGTGTTGGAGTGTGTGTGTGTGTGTGTCTTGCCAGGGCTCAGCCACAGCAATTAAATTCAAGGGGTGAGGGGCTCAGCCCCAGGAAAGACTCCCACTAGGATTGTGCACCCAGAAATGCGATAGGCCAGGAATTGTGGAAGGCCAATATTGGCCATGTCATGGTTAGAAATGAAAGTCAGAAGAACCCTGCATGGTTTATTTGGTTTTCATAAAAGACGTCTGCGCCCCATCCGCTGCGCTGGGCATCCTATAGATTCAGTGACAAGAACACCTGCTTTATATTCAGCTGTAGAGAGGCAGGTTAGTCTAATAGATAACGAGCTGGAGACAAGGGCTCGTTTCCCTGTTCTGTCATGTTCTGGGGCAGGGGGCGTGGCTTATGAGGCAGGGGCGTGGCTTATGAGGCAGCGGGTGTGGCTTATGAGGCAGGGGGCCTGGCTTGCGAGGCAGGTTTGGGCCCCAGCAATTCGTTTTTTATAATAAAAATAAGCACCGGGTTGGACCCTATAGCTCAGGTGCCGGAAGCCTTTTCTCTCCCCCAGGGACCACGTTGAAAATTAGCACAAGCTCCAAGGGCCGCATAAAAGATGGGGATGGAGTTGCTTAAGGGTGGTAGAAGGAAGGTGCTCGAGGTGGCAGATGGAAGAATTGGGTCTGGATCATGGATCTGTGCCATCAATCACGCTCTTGTCCAGGATACAGGTTCCCGTCCCGACCACATGCTGGAGACAAGGCCACAGTAAATAATGCAGGACCCCTCTCTACTCCCTTCCCCTGAGCTCAGCCTGAGAGCTCAAGGATAGGAACTGGGCATAAAAACTAGCCGTAGTCTGCGTTTGACTCCCTGGCCCGAGGTTTCCCACCCCTGCCGTAGTTGAGCACTCTGCTCCAACTGTGACCTGATCGTTATTTGGTTAGCCTGTTCTCGGCCTTCTGTAGTACACCTCTCTGAACCTGCCTTTGCGCCAGCGACGTGCCATCCCAGTGCTGAATTCCAGGTTTATTGTGGCAGATTTGTTTTCCTTACCTCTGCTAATAAGATGTTCTGTTAGTGTCAATATTCCCAGAATGATTCCCCCCCCCCCCCCCAAACTCTGTAGACAGGAGTAGGGAACCTTTTCCCTCCCAGGGGCAGCTTTGAAAATTAGTACAAGCTCCAAGGGCCGCATAAAAGTAGAAGGCGGGGGTGCGCAAGGGGTTTCACTCAAGAAAAAGGGGGTCGAGATCATGGCTCTGTCGTCTGACCTTGTGTGCATTTCTCTAATCTCTGCTCCCTTCCCCTGAGCTCAGTGTTTCAGTGGTTGGAGGTGGGAACTGGATCCAGGGGCCAGATCTAGGGACTGGAAAGGGGCCACATAAAAACTTACTGGGGGCCACATACGCCCCCCTGCTCTCGAGAGAGACTAAAGCAGGAACCTTTAACCAGCCAGCGGAGGAGCAAAGTATCCCCACTGTGATACTAGTGGAGAAGGTAGGGTTTGATCCATGTGGGAATCTCTCCATCTTGAGACCAAGGGCCACCTTTGTGTGTCCGTAAGGTGTCTTGCACGGTGGGACGTTGGTCCATACCCAGGGACCTGTACTCACTGTGTTTTCCCCATTGGCAGCAATGAGAAAAATGCAGTGAACACGGGTTCCTGTCCATATCGGATGGTGGAGATATGGCTACAGTAAATTATCATCAGAGCTTGTAGCCAAGGATGGCCATTGCCTGCAACTCTTTACAGATTCTGCCACAAGTTACTCAGCACAGCCAGGATTCCCCACTCAGTCTCTATTTATTCACAAGTTCCACACATAGGTTCCACATCTTGCTGCCCACCTTGGAATCAGCACCCTGGTCAGCTTCCAGTCTGCCAAAGCAGAGCTCCTTCCTCTGCTCACTGCAGACTGACTTGATGCGAGAGCTTGCTGTTCTTATAGCCTTAGAAGGGGCGTGGCCAATGAAGGCAGCAAGCTCTTCCCTTAAAGGGGCAGAGGCCTTCCTTTTCACTGCCTGAGTCCCTGAGGGCTGGGAGAGTGCTTACTCCTTGCAGGTCCTTATACCCTCATCCCCAGAGTCTGGTCCTGTAAGAACTCTCTTATGGCCCTGTCACAGAGCTGTTATGCTTTAGATCAGTGGTTCATTGACCACTAGGGGCCTGCAAGACAATGGTAAATGGACCGCAGCATGTCTGTTATATGGGCCACAGCTACAGAAAAGCCAGATTTGGGCCCCACTAATGGGGAACCGAAGCCATCCGCCTTTTTTATGATTTGTTTTAAATTGTTTTCATTGTTTTTTATTGTTGTAAGCCACCCCGAGCTGCCTGAGGCAGGAAGGACGTGGTAATAAGTTTTTAAAATAAAATAAATAATAAATAAATAATTTGTGCAGCTCTGGCCAACCTGTAGCAAATATTTGCCACTAGGAATCTCCATCTACTACCCCTTCCACTAGGAATCTCCAACAAGGGACCTGGATTCCACTATGTTACCTTCCTCTTCCTGAGTGTACCCCTTAAACACTCCCACCCGCAACTTTTATGTGGCTCTTGGAGCTTATATTAATTTTCACAGTCGTCCCTAGGAAAGAAAAGGTTCCCCATCCCTGACGTAGGGTCAATTCAATGGATTTCCAGGTACCCGTTTCACCTCTAACCCTGAGGAATTTTGAAGGTTGACACTGTTCCCAAAAGTATGGGACCCCCTCTCCCCCCATTTTCAGACTGTAAACTTTCTGGGGCAGGGATTGTTTTTATCATTGTTTGACCGCACAGTGATTAGCACAATAGATGCCAGCCCCTTTGCAGAGGATCCCTAAGAGCTACTGTAGTATTAAGCTGAGATGTAGGTTTTGGCATCTTTGTCCCCCTAAATCGTTCCGTTTCCACAGGATGTTTTTGAGATGAGGTTTGCCAAGATGCCGGATGAGCCAGCAGAACCTCCACCCCCACCTCCCCCGACGGCACCGGTTGTTAGCAAAAGTACAGAGAGCAGCCACAGTAGCGAGGAGAGCTCGTCCGACTCAGACAGCTCTGACTCCGAAGAGGAGCGCGCGACCAGACTGGCTGAGCTCCAGGAACAGGTGAGGGGGGGAGGCGAGGGTGCTCGCCTTGGAGCAGGCACACCATGAAGCTGATTATATGGATCTGTGCCATGGATGTGTAATGGGTCGGGTAAGGGCCCTTTAAAGAGCTTTGGCCATTGCTCTGGCTCCGCCCCCTCCAGGGGCTATAAGAGCCTGAAACTGTGGTGGCTCTGGCAGTTGGTTTCTGGCTCTTGCAGAAAGCAGAGCTCCAATGTAGCTGGCTGTACACTGAGAGCTCTCCAGGGTTACTGACTAGGGCCAAGACCGAGGGCTTAAAGTCTAAAGGGGTGGACCATTTCTATATATTTGTGTACCAACTACTGGTGAATAAAGAAACAAAAAGGGGAAGAGATTTGCCTGAGACTGTGGGGTTTTGAGCTTGTCCAGCTGCCACTTATCACAGGAACAGGGCCACCATCCCCCACAATCTCTCGCCTGTTCTCAAGCACATGCCCTCATCTCCGCTCCCTTCCCGAGCTCAGTCTTTATGAGCTTGAGGGCATGAGGGACAGGAACCAGGGGCCGGACCAGGGAATGGGAAAGAGGCCGCATAAAAAAACAAACATACCCCAGTTGTGGGCTAAGTTTTGCCCATGGTCCGGAGGTTCCCCACAGCCGGGAATAGGGAATTCATGAATGGGAATTAATTTCTCACCCAGTGTGTCAGCTGATATTTATCTGCTTCTGCAGACCTCCTTTTAACTGTTAAGAATGATTAGCCAAAGCAAGCAAAAGTCCCCAGGCCGAAACCACTAGGCACAGCCAGTGGGTTCCTTCGAAACCGAAGCCAGCAGGGATGAGTGCTGCGAGTGGAAGGTGTTCAACGTACTTACCCTCTTTGCTTTCCCATCTTCCCCGCCAGCTAAAGGCTGTCCACGAGCAGCTCGCGGCCCTCTCCCAAGCCCCCGTGAACAAACCAAAGAAGAAAAAAGAGAAGAAGGAGAAAGAGAAGAAAAAGAAGGACAAGGAGAAAGAGAAAGAAAAGGAGAAACACAAAGTGAAAGCTGAGGAGGAGAAGAAACCCAAGGTGGCCCAAGCGGCCAAACAAACCCAGCAGAAGAAAGCCCCGGCTAAGAAGGCCAATAGCACGACCACCGCTAACAGGCGAGCACTGGTCACCTTCTGTTGCGCTCGCAGGATCGGGGCCTTCATTCTTGCAGGTTCAGGACCTGACTAGGTTGGCAACAAAGCCAGGGCTTGAGGCCCAAATCCAGGCCAAAGGGACAAAAAACTCAGTCGATCTCACAGGGATTAGGGTGAGGCCTTGGTACAGAGAAGCAGGCCGGGCTGGGCCAAGCTTCTCTCAAGGGGCCTGCGCCTGCAACAGCCCCCAAGAGAAACCGAGCTCAGACAAGGGAGAAAATAAACCCAGGACGACGGCCTGGCTCACCTGACCCCCTCAGCCTGGAGCAGGGTTCAGACGGGCTGTGCCGTACGAGCAGCAGTTCACTGGCCTGGCTTTGGGCTGTGGTGCCTCAGGTGATAAGACGCTTCCTCAGTCTCCCCAGGGGCCTGGTGTCGGGATCCTGGCCGTGAGACCAGGCCTGGCCGAAGCAGGAGGCTAAGCAGAGTCCAGGAGATTATTTAAATCCAGCGTCCGAGGGCGCAGCCGTAATAGGAAGAGAGGGCGCATGTGGACCAGGACCCATGATCCAGGGGAGCAATCCATGGTGGGGAGGAACATGCGATCTTCTGCATCAAAGCCCGCTCCAACCTAGCTACGCCCCTGCTAGCATCCGGTCCATGGGGGCAGGCAAGAGGTGTAGTCCGATAGCCAGGCAGGGGTGAGAGTCCAGGGAATTAGTCCCAGCAAAGTCCAGAGGTGGACAGGAGCCACTGGGGTGGAGAAAATGAGTCTGAGGAAGCCAAGTCTCCATCTGGTTATTCAGAACAGGGGTTTGCCCTGACCCAGCAAGCTATGTAGGAGTGCCTGGCCAATCAAGGTGCAGGTCATCAGTGGCCAATCAGGAGCCTGGGTGGGTGGAGCCATAGGGCTGCAGTTGCACCACTTTACCTCAACAGCCTGGTGGCAGCGTTGATCCCACTGCTGCCTATGAACCCGGAAGACCCAGATTCGAGGCCTGCATTTCCCTTGGGTCCTGACACCTGGTTTCTAGGTTCCTGTGGGATTATAGTATCTTATTCTTTCCGTTACTAAAGGGTTACTGTGGGCATTAATAAATGGCACGATAGTCACCCACAGTTGGGTGTCTTTGGGACCTTTCTTAGATGGACGCAGATCGGGCACATGTGTTCCCGGTCCATGCCCCCTGCAAAGTGTCGTCCTCAAGACTGAGGATGACGCTGTGCAGGCTAAGGCATTCACATGCGTTGGCCCCTAGACCCCAATGTGCTTCCTGTCTATTGCGGGGTGGGGCGCAGCCAGGGAAGGCTCCTTCCCCAGCCGTGACCCCCGCCCCCCCCCCCCCCCGCCCTTTTAGCCTCCATCCTGTCCTTCCCGCCAGGGATCGAAGCTGGACCCTCTGCTTCCTGAGCACTGATTTTTCAGAGTGGCCCATGGATTTCTACTGACTAGGAATGGTTGGTCGTTTAGGCCCTTTTCACACGAGACGCCCCCACCCATCTCCACGCAGTTTCGCTGCGCGGAGATGGGTGGAGGCACCTGCATGAATGCCGCGGGGGATGGGTGGGGGTGCGTTTGCGCTCCCACGCTACACCTACCTCCACCCATCTACCCACGGAGCAATGGGCTCCAATACCTAATGCTCTGTGGGTGGAGATGGGCGTGGGAACGAGCGTGCCCCCACCACGGCCGTACACCCATCCCCCCACCCACCGCCATCCATTTAAAAAGAGCCCTAGTTAGAATATCCAATATGGCGGGCAGGGAGACGGCATGTTGACTCTACCTAAACCAGCTTGGTCTTCTAAATCCCTCAGGCAGCCTAAGAAAGGAGGCAAGCAGGCATCGGCGACCTATGATTCCGATGAGGAAGAGGAGGGTTTGCCCATGACCTACGACGAGAAGAGGCAGCTCAGTTTGGACATCAACCGCTTGCCAGGAGAGAAGTTGGGCAGGGTGGTACACATCATCCAGTCACGAGAACCCTCGCTCAGGGACTCCAACCCCGACGAGATAGAAATAGATTTTGAAACCTTGAAGCCCACCACTCTACGAGAACTGGAGAGATACGTCAAGTCCTGTTTACAGAAAAAACAAAGGAAACCGTTTTGTAAGTTTCCTTCTTGTGAGCTCTGCTTGAAGTTGGTTGCACCAAAATCCGTTGGTTTTTTTGGTTGAAATTATTATTTATTTATTGTATTTATTTATTTACAATTTTATCCCACCCTTCCCTCAAAAACGCTCAGCCTTTATATATATATGGGGCGGCCTGTAATTATTAATAATTATTTTATAAGGTGCCAGCAAATGTACCTGGCGCTTTACCATAATTAATGATAGACAGGGCCCCTCCCCTAGCAGGCTTAGCCCAAACTTTTTATGGTTCTGTTTAATTTTCTTTTTAAAAATTTACTATTAGAATTCCCCAATTTTATGGAGGGGGCTGTACTAAATTTTTCCTGTGTTTATTTTCAGCTTTCAACAAACAAAAAAGTATTGAAATTCAATACTTGGGGTGTTTCATTACATGAATACAGTAAAATACAACAAAACAACCGAAAATCCATGTAAAATACAATTAAACCAGTTTAAAAGAGGGAGGAGAAAATACATTAAGGGGAACCAGCAATGGATCCAAATGCACCTAGAGAATTAAAAAAAAATATTTAAAAAGTCTTCAGATCCTTTATAAAGGTGAGGAGGGAAGAACTAAGACAAACATCTTTAGGGAACGAGTTGTACTCTGGGTGTTTTTAAATCAGATGCTACTCCGCATGGCCACCCAGAGCCACTCATCCGCCCGCCTGCCCGTCTGAAGGTGGTGCAGGAGGGATGTGTGCTCCCGTGAGCTGCCTGTTGACTTAAGATGCAACGATGCGATCCCCAAACAGCGGGTGGTTTCTGACCACAGATACCCAACAGTGCAAGGCTCCAGGAGCAGGTCTCGAATACAGCTAGGACTTACACCATTCAGGGTCTTTAAAAACCAGAGGCATCATTTTAAATTTAGTCCGCCACTCTATAAACAGCCTAATGCAGAGAACGGGTGGGTGTGATGTGACCAGTCAGCAGCCGCACTGCTGCATTCTGAACAAGCTGCAAGCGACAGAGAAGCACCACTGGAAGGCCACAGAAGGGAGACTTGCAAACATTGAAAGTACCTATTCCTCTTCTGTAGCACTCAGAGGAACAGACTAAACTAAAGTAGTAATAATGCATCCGTTTCTCCCCTAGCTGAGATATAAAGATCTATGAACCGTGGTCGCACCACCTCCCGCTGATAAATGTTTGTGTGAATAGTTTAGTTGAAACACAAAGGAAATGGGATTACGTACTCTTGACATTTTGTTTCCTACTTGTATGAACATCAGTGTAGCACTCTGTTCATGTGAACACTTCAGAAGCACAACCAAAGTAAGGGGCAATTATATCAAATTAACGGTTTGTTGGAACACAGGCTAAGTTTCAAAATCAGGTCAAAAGCCATTAACAATTCTTTAATTACAGTTTAACTATTGACCATGTAAGTAACCAGTAAGAAACCTGTTACTACAAGTAGACAGTAAGCAACCTGCTACTACAAGGTTTTCCCATGGACATGTCTGTCTTTTAAAACAGTTTCTAAGGGAAGCTTTCAAAAAGCCACAGGACATTATAGTTACTAGTCCAAAAATTCTGATTTAAAATTTTTGGAAAAGCAGCTTGCATCCAACAGCTGGAAATTTCACAGGGGAAAAAAAACCCTTTGCGTTATATCTTTCCCCCAAAAAACCTTTTATTCTGATTTTTCTTTGTCATCTGCTTTATTTTTATTTGACTTTATTTGGGGTGGTGTGGGGAGTGAAGAGGATTTGAACAATCCAAATTTGCTTAAGACCAACTTTTCAGTGGCTGAAACCCAGATTTTTTTATTGGGGGGCGGGGAACCACAAGGAAAATGTTCATTTTTATTTCCAAGGGTTTGAAATGAAAATATTAGTGGCTTTATTTCTTTTTCTTTCTTTCACACAAGAAAGCTGACTTGCTCTAACAATGATCCCCAAGAAACCTAGGGAGATTCACATATTGTCCATACATTGTCGGGATGTGTTGTTGCTGTGGGGTACTGCGGTCTTGTTCTCGGTGTAACCACGGGGCCGTTGCGTTGTGTCTGTGTGCCCTGTGAAATAGTGATGTCCGCTCTTTTCTCCCCCCAACCGTACAGTCTCAGAAATTGTACGTTCCTCCTTCACAGCTACAAGTGGGAAAAAGCAAGCCTCAAAGTCGAAAGAAGAGTTAGCTCAGGAAAAGAAGAAGGAATTAGAAAAACGGCTACAGGATGTCAGCGGGCAGCTAAGCAACAACAAGAAACCGGCAAAAAAAGGTAACCGGCCACTGCTGAGGTTTGGTTTCTCTATAGCCCCTGTGCTAAATAAATGACTGTGCAGAGCAAGGGTGGGGACCATGTGGCCCCTTTGTAGATCCTGGGTCCGGCTGGCAGATCCAGCCCCTCCCCTTGAGCACTGAAAGAGTGTGATCAGGAGGAAGGGTGCACACTCAGGGATAGGGGATGGAATGGTGGGACAGATTATTCATCCTTTCTATAGCACTTTCAGTGTTCAAAGTGCTTACAGTCCTTATCTAGTTCCCCCACGCAACAACCCGGTCATTAGTATTCCCATTTTACAGATGGGGAAACTGAGGCTGAGAGCGAGAGAGAGAGACGTTTCCAAGGCCACCCAGTGAGTTCATGGCTAAGATGGGATTTGAACCCTGGTCTCTCAAGTCTAAGGCCATTTTTACATGGCACCGCCAGGTGGGGTGCGTGTGGGCGCACCGGTGTGTGCGCGGTGGGCAGGCAGGGCATGCATACACATCCCCAGTCACCTGCACGCATGGAGCAACCTCCGTTTTGCCCGGTTGCTCCATGCTTGGGGATGAGTAGGGGGTCAGTGGGGATGCGTGTTAGGCGGGAGCATGCACGCACCCCCATTTCTGCGTGTTCATGAGCGGGAACAGCCCGTGTAAAAAGGGCCGTGGTCCAACACCTTAGCCACTAGGTCAGGACCTAGCTCCTGATGTAGACTCTCCCTTTCCTTCCCGCAGCCGGAGTCTAACCAGAGAGGCCCCTCCCCTTCTCGAATGCTCTAGTGACATCACAGCACTCCATGGGGGTTGGGGGGGAACACACTGAAAAGAGGTGGGAGGGTGTCTTCATCCCAACCCCTTGGTGGCCCTGTCCTTTTTGCGACACGATGCCCTACGGCGAAGGGCACGTCCAAAAAGGGGGCGGGACAAATGCATGCACCCCCCCCCCCCTCCGCCTGATGTAAATGCATCCGAGTTTGGTCAGGCTCAATGTGGTCAGCCTTGGGCTGGAATTTCTGGTCCATGTAGGCTTCTCCTGAAAGCAACAGTGGGGAACCTCAGGCCCGGGGGCCAAATGAGGCCCACGGAGAGCTTTTATTGACCTCTTTTCCAATGCCTGTATCCAGTTCCTACCTTCTAGCCTTGAAAGACTGAACTCAGGGGGAAAGCAGCAGAAGTGAAGGCACGCAGCCAACGAGAGGGGACAGATCCGTGATCTTAAACCCTCCTCTTTCCAAACGCACCCCAGCATCCCCAACTTCCATGTGGCCCTCAGAGCTTGTACTCATTTTCAAAGTGGCTCCCGGGAGGGACAAAGGTTTCCTACCTCTAACTTAAAACAGGTCAGGGAAAAAAAACCAAAAAAAAAAACCAAACCAAGGGGATCCAGATTTGGGAGCTATTTTTTCACTGCTGTGGGAACTGGGAAGCGGGAGGGAGGAACCCTAGCGGGGAAACACAGGGTAGAACAGGGTCCACTCACACCAATCCCTACGGGCAGCAAGGTAGTGCCTGGAAACAAACCCTCAGGATCGAACATGGCATGACTCACTCGCCCCACTCACTCACTCACCATAGACACACGTCACGCGCTCCAACTTCCACAGCTTGGTAACCCACACACCCAGCAAGGGGCCAGTCTCACGGGTCGGGTACTGAGGCACCGATCACCAGCAAGGTCAGGGCGGCATAGAGCTGCCTTTATAGTCTGAGGCCAAGCGGCGCTGCAGGCGCTCTGAGCGGCGCGGGGCTGGAGCCGGGGGAGTGGCCTCCGCTGTCGGCAGCGCGGCCCCGCCCCCAGAATCAGCGTGCAGCTGGCGGGGAGGAGCCTGGTCCGGGGGCATGTCCCTGCTTGAGCGCTGTCGGGGCGCCGGCTCTGGGGCCGCTGGCGCCTCGCTCTGACGGAGCGAGCGGTGTGGGGGGGCTCGGGGCTGGTTGCGGTTTCTCCCGCCGGGTGAGTAGGGGTCGCCGCACCCCCCTCCCCGACCCCCGGGTTCCTCCGCTGCAATCCTTACACGGATCACCATTTTCTTAGACTGATTAAGAGACCCCTGAGTTTGATCATCTGAAATTTTACATCCCAGGGGGGGGTTGGAGAAATTTTGTATTAAAAATAGGAAGAGGGAACCGTTTTCAGATAAAAGACGGACACCCAGAAGACAGAGAACAATTGTTCTCCCTTGCTATTGCAAACAGCACAAAAGTAGAGTTGAAATGAATATTCATTTCAGGTACCGAATTCAGTAACTTGGGGATATCTGTAATCATTTTGTCAAAGCAGATATAAAACACTGTATGTTTCCCACTTCATTTGCAGGAACAAATATTCATTTTGGTTATTCTGCTTTGGTAATTTCATTTATTATTTTTATTATTAATTATTATTATTATTATTATTATTAAATCTGTATAGCGCCAGCAATGTACATGGCACAGTACAATCATTAATTGGTGACATGTCTCTGCCCCAAGGGGCTTACAATCTAGAAGAAACAAGGGAGAGGGGAACCTAGGGAGAGACAAGAACATCTTCACCAGGTTGAGAAGTCACAGGTGCTTAGCTTAGTTACAGGCAAGTTACAGGCAAGGCTGAAACGAGATTTGATTTGTTTCTTATGAAAATCTCACGAGAATCGAGAATGGTTATCGAGATCTTGGGATGATCTCAATAATGGTTCGATATCTCAGTTGAGAATTTCTCTCAATATACCGTTTACCATTACTGTTGTTTACCGTGTACTGCGTTCTTCCTGCTAACGTGCATGCGCCAAGTGGCCACCACGGCTGTGACACTTGTGCATTACCAGGACTAACACAGTAAACAGTTACAGTTAATGGTAAACGGCATATCGATAAAAACTCTCTGCCAAGAAAGTGTCGAGAACTGGGATTTTCTCAATTATCAATTCTTGCGAAAAGCGAGTCGAGAACCGGGATTCTTGGTGACAATCTAGAAAAAAACAAGATCGAATTTCAGCCCTATTTACAGGGGGGAAAAGGAGGGTCCTGAATGACCGGCCCTAGAGGGAGCATCAGTGAGCAGTCTGTGGGAATGAGCTACAAGCTCTGAGGTGGGGAACATTTTCCATTCTAGGGGCCACTTTGAAAATCTTTACAAGCTCTGAGGACCATGTAGAAGTTGGGGGCGGGGCTGCTTAACGCGTGCACCCAAGAAAAGGAGGGCCCATATCATGGATCTGAGCCCTGTCCCGTGTGCGGGGCCTCATCTCTGCTCCCTTCCCCTAAGCTCCGTTTTTCAGAGCGTGGGGGTAGGAACTGGATCCAGGGGCCAGATCCACGTAAACATTTGCTGCGGGCCACGTTCGGCCCTTGGCTCTGATGTTCCCCACCGCTGCGCTAGGGAAAGCCTGACAGAAGTGCTAGGTTTTTAGGAGGGATGTAAAGGCCGGGAGGGAGCAAGGTCAGGGGGTGTTTTTAAATGAGAGGCTACTCGGCACGGCCACCCAGGACCAACTCATCTGCCTGCCCGTCTGAAGGTGGAGCAGGGGGATGCGCGCTCCCGTGAGCCACTCAGCACCCATTCATGGCCACTCGTAGCGTGCTGCCGGGAATCTGGAGTGCGCCGTGCGGGGCAAGCCATGGGCACCCACGTGTCCCCTGCCCATATGAGCTGGGACAGCAGGGGGGACACGGCCTTTGCAAGTCACAGGAACCGGCAGCGAGCACTGGGGGAGCCCGTGTTCCCCAGCACTCACGCCCGGGACGTGTCGCTTTCGAA
Organism: Sphenodon punctatus; assembly: GCA_003113815.1. Lineage (NCBI taxonomy): Eukaryota > Metazoa > Chordata > Lepidosauria > Sphenodontia > Sphenodontidae > Sphenodon > Sphenodon punctatus. Next base: position 1,269,090 of record QEPC01012679.1, on the reverse strand, counting down.
GACCAGACCAGCGCGCTTTCCCCATGGTCCATGGCAGGAGGCTGCCACGCTGGGCACCGCCCGTTAGAATCCCTCCCCACGCACTCTGCCTGAGTGGGTGTTCTGCGGCAGTGCCACCCAGGAGCCGCAAATCTCTCCCCACCCCCCCGCAAAGCCTTGCTCGTTTAAACTCCCCCCGATGTGCACAGCCTCGTGAATTCTGCATTGCCACCATTGCTGCCGACGGGGAAAATGCAGAATCCATGTTGATATTTTGGTTATCTCGCCAGCCCCATTGCACGCTGTATTGTGGAGCAATGCCATTGCACTTACGGTGCGAGGATGGGATTGGGCTAGGAGAAACAGCCCTGCTCCCGCAACCATCCGGCGCGCCATTGTGCCAAACAGCTCTGCCAAATGAACCGATATTCCAGAATAAGTGAAGTGAAACAATTCCGTCGACCAAGATGTGAATATCACATTGAGTGAAGTTTTCGTCAGATATGTGTCCATTTAAACCAGGGGCGGACAGACCTAGGGTGCATCGGATCCACTCGATCCAAGCGTCAGCCTCAGGCGAGCTACCAGGAACCCTCCCGCTGACCCCAGGCTGGGAGCTTTCCTGCTGGCTCCAATCTCTACGGCACCTCAGCAACCAGTCTTAGGAATTGGGAGAACTTCTCTCAGAGAGGGTCTTCCCTGCTTCACTGGAGGTGATTTCCAAGCCCCTCTCCTCCCTAAGACATTGGATCTGACTCTCCTCTCCTAGGAGGGGCTGGTCTTCCTCCCCACACCATAATCTACTAGAGACTAGCTTGTGATCTACCAGGGGATCATGATCTAACCCTTGGCCATCTCTAATTTAAGCCAACACCTGAATAATCTTTGCACGTACAAAATGGCGGATTTGTTCCAACCCCTCCAAAGACAGTGGGTTTCGGCTAAAAGGTGGGCTTGGGTTAAACCTCTGGGGAAACTTTCTTCCTGTAAGAACATGCCTGGGGAAGGCATGGGCTCTCTTTCATTGGAGTAAGGGGACAGGATCTACAGGGTGGGGCTTACTTTGGCGGGGCAAGAGGTTCAGGTTCTCCTACTCCCTCTGAAAATTTCCCTAGGGGTTTTCAAATGAGCAAGCCAATAGGGGGCATGGGGGGGGGGGGCATGCCACGGAGCACCCATGCAGGTGGAGTGCGTGGGAAGCAATTCAAATGTGTGGCTCCCAGCGTGGCTATTGCGGTCAAAGGAACAGCCACCAAACATTTGACTGGCCCCGCACAGAGCACTCTGGATTTCCGTGCATGGCCATGAGTGGGTGCTCCAGACCTCACGAGAGCGTGCATCTGGCCGTTCCTACTTCAAACAGGCGGTCGGGTCCATGGCTCCTGGGTGGCCAAGCGGGGTAGCATCTCCTCTGAAAATACCCCTTCTTGGCAGGGCCCGGTGCAGGTGGCCTGAGTACCACTTGGAAATTTTCAGAGTGGGTGGGGGTGGAGCGTTGGGTCCTGCTCCTTTCTGCCCACTCTGAACAGTTCCGAGTGGCGCTCAAGCCATTCACAAACAGCCCTTCCGTCCCCAAAGAGCAAGGCCCCAGCTCAACTGAGCCTCCCCGCTCCGCAGCAGCTACCCCTCTGGTTCCACTGTCTTTCCAATCAGTGACACAGCCTCATTCTCACTAGAAAAATCTGGCTCTGCACCATCCGGAGGCCCTTCCCGGCTCACCAGTAGCAGCTCCTCAGAATCCGGAAGTAGCAGCTCGAGCGGCTCCAGCTCAGACAGCAGCGATTCAGAATAAACAACGGACACTTAAAAACAGACAAACTAACGGACACCACCCCCCACCGGTCTTCTGCAGTGTTCCCTTCTATGGTTGAAAAACAAAATTCTACCCTTGTTTCCATCGTGTTCAGGTTCTTTGCTCTCTTTCTCTCCTTTTTAAACAAAAATTATTTTATGATTATTTTTTTTAACTCAGTGTTACAAAAGATACCTTCCGAAAGATTTTTTTGTTGTTGTTGCTTTTAATAGGTCAAAGATCTTTGTGTGCGTGTGCGACTAGACTTTAGGGGAAGTTACTCATTTGGCTAAAGTCTCTAATGCTTCTTTTTTGTTTTAAACCGAAGATGGTTGCTCGCAAACGAGGAGAACTTCAAACTCCTAACGAGAGATCCATAGAAAAAAAAACAAAAAACCACAATCTGCAAGGTGTAATAGAACAATTATTATACTATTATTTTTTCCCCCCCTTTGTTTTTAATTTTCGCCAAGTTCCCCTTTTTAATACAGTCCAAGCCTGGCTCGACGCTACAACGGCACGAGGAAGACTTTTTTTTAAAAAAAAAAGACGAAAAAAAAAGAAAAAGAAACAGACTCTCTGTAAAATGGTACTGTATCCAAAAGTTGTTAGCTTTTGAACTAGTTGGTGTATTGTTCTTAGCACTAGTATTCTTAACTCCAAGTCTACAGTGTGATGAAAACGTCAGACGCTATCATCGTTATTTTTTTTTTTTAAACATAAAAAGAAGAAAATACTCATGTACTGTGGATTGTTCAAATGTATCCTTTTTTGTTTGTTTGTTTGTTTGTTTTCCGTAGAGGTTTGGGCCCCTGTTCAGCACGGTATTCAAACGGGCAACGAACTTGAAGCACGCCACCAGGGGAGACAACACGTGAAATCCTCGCTCGGCCACACAAAAGATTTGCTACGTAGCAGGGATGGGAATTTCGGTTTCAGATAGATCCACAATTGCCCCCAAATAACCATTTTGGATTAATCCAAAATTTCTGATTATTTTTTTTTTTTGTTGCAGCGTTTTGGTTCTTTTACATTGAATTTGTTTTGGGAGGTGGGGGGTTGCATTGTGCCTGTGTCATATTATTTTTTTTCATCACGGCTTGTTCCCATTGATTTCAGTGGTAGAAAAAGAACCAAAACCAAAAAATCAGAAAACAAAACGAAATCCGAAATTCATAAAGAACCAAAACCAAAAAATCCAAAACTGAAATTCCCCCCTATTGCTGAAAAGAGTTCTGGGCTTATTATTCGCAGTTACTGCCTGCATTTTTAGGTAGCCCTTCCGTTGCCAAAACACTGTCCACGACCAAAACGGGTACTCCTACATCTGATCGTTTGGGTATTCCATTTCCAAGTTGGTTTTTTGGTTGTTTTCCAGTTTTTTGGTTTAGTGGTTTTGGTATTTGGGTTGCGTCGGTTTCGGCAATTGCAGATGCACAGTAGTGCAAATATTGCCGAAATGAGATAACTGAAATACCAAAAAATAAATAAATGGAAACAGATACCCAACAGAGTGTAAACTGGTGTGAGTTATTACCCAAACTGCCAGTTTTGGTTTGGGTCATGCAGATGCGACAAGTTTACCCATTACAACTTGGGCTTGCTTGGTAGCAACTGGATTTCTATGACAGTGAATCTCCGCTCTCCTTTAAACAGAAATCTAACTTGAAGCCAGGCCTGTAAACTAGATATGTAAATAATTCACTAGCCAAACAGAAAAGACTATTTGCCAGTCTGCCGTGGGAACTGTGGAAATCCAGTTGCCGACTCAAAGATATATTCTCCAGAGGCAAGCGGGCAAGTGTGGATTCTTACAGCCCTACTGGAAGCAAGGTCCTTGAAAGTCAGGTAGGTGACCTTCTGGCTCTAGTGGAGATGGTGGCGAAGACCATGGTAGCAATCCACAAACCTCTTACTCTGGAGTAAGTGGTTTGTGAATCATGGCTTTTGAGCATAAAAACAGGAGAGGGAGAATCCACGGGCGCCGGGAGGGGGATGCGCCCTCCGCCCTAGCTCTCTCTCCCCTGGCCCTGCCCGAGTATTGTGACATCACAACACTCGGAAATGGGGGTTTGGTCATGTGAGGAAGGGGCAGAGACCCCTTCACTCTAACATGACTTTGCCCCTTTTCCGAGTGTCATGACAGTACGGCACTCGAAAATGGGCACGGTCACGTCAGAAAGAGGAGGGGCCAATCGTCTCTCCCATGCCTTGCTCCCCACAAATGTAATTCTACCAGCGCCTTGGCAGAATGCTGTGTTTGAGGTATAGGGTATAGTCCACTCTTTACTGGCATAGCCTCTGCCACAAGGGTTGCATGGGCAGGGTCAGCCTCACCAGAGAGGGATCGAGGGCAACTACCCTGGGCCCAAATGATTTCTCTAGTTCCAGGGACTCTGCTGTGGCCTATTTTCACAAGATCAGGGTACTAGGCCCCTACTCCCTCCCAGTGGGGCCCCAGACATGACCACTCTAGGGCCCCATGGAGGGCGTTCCCAATGGGGTTGGAACCACCAGGGATGTCACGTTTTATCTTTGCCCCGGGCCCCGCAAATTCTAAGGCCGGCCCTGTGCGCAGGGAGCTCGAGTTAAGAAAGGAATGGATCCCTGTGTGGCTGTGCTCTCCCACCACCATTGGACTTTTCCAGAAACTGGACCACCGGGTAGAACTGCCACCATTTTGTGACGGTGGGAGGGGCTTTGTGGGGTGCAAGGGAAGGGACCCAGGTCTCCACTAGCAAAGGCTGATCCAAGGTTTCACCATGAGAGACCACCTTTGTGCTTCAAGTTAAGCCTTTGTTTGAGCACTTTCCCCCTGAATGACGGACCTTAGACTGGGCTGAAGTTGAGGGGGAAACACAACTTGAATCCAGGCTAAGCTGCTGGGGACAGGAGGGGGTGGGACATTTTGAATCTTTTTATCTTTATAACAGCAAGCAAGCTCTTAGCGGGAAATGCTCTTTCTCTTTCTGTGGCATTGCAGTGCGCAGGTTTCCAAACACTGAAACTTTTTACCTCAAGGGGGGTAGAGGGGAAGGAAAGACAGGGGAGGAATGGGGGGGGTGTCAATTTTTGTGAGGGGGGGGTTGGTAAGGTTCAGCAATTTTTTAACGAGTGTCCAGTCTAACCTCTTAAACATGCACTGCTGCAAAACACACACACACACGCCCCGCTGTCCCCTAATTTCATGTATATATAAATACTTTATTTATTAACACCATTGGTTGTTTGAAAAAAAAAAAAAAAGGTAAGAAAAAAAAAAAGAGTTAGTTATTAAGACCTGCATTGCAAAGATCTTTGAAGCAAAAGTGCGGATGTTTTAAAAATGGTTTAAACCAATCTTTTTTTAAAAAAAAAAAAAGGACGACAAATCGAGACCTTTGTAATTTAAATGTATCGGAATTTCTCCCAAACAGGTGCTACAGTCCTTTGATTGTGTCGGTGCTCACACAATTTTTTGTGATTTCCGCTGGCTCGTTTTTCCCCCCTTTTCTTTTGTACAGAGTTTGGAGACGTACAGGTTTAGGTGGCTTCCAGATGCAGCACATTTTAATTGTGTATGTTGTGGGGGGAGGGGGGAGATTCCCTCCCCCTCACCAAGAGCTCGGTCTTTCTCTCTGTCTCTCTCCGTTTTCTTTTCTTTTCTTTTTTTTTTTACACATATATATATATATATATATATATTATTTTTTAGGCTGAGCAGTTTTAAAACTCACTCAATAAAAGATAGGGAAACCCCCGTTTTATAATGTTCGCTTTGTAATCTGGGGAGGGGGGTTAGAAATGGATAGTCAGTGGAATCCCTGGTTTGTTTTGTTTTTTTTAAAAAAACAAACTTTTATTGTAAAAAAAAAAAAAAAGATACAGGGTTTAACAGGAAAGTCATGGTTTTCTCTGACGTGCATCCTCCTTGGTAGGGGTGACAGATGTCCCTTGCTTTGAGACGTGCCCATTTTTAAAAAAATAAAATAATTAAGGAACATCCCTTGTTTCAGAACCCCACAGCTCCATAAAACATACTAATTATGAGTCTGTGAAGCTGGAGGTCTAGAATAGATTGTCTTTGTGCTGCCAATGGGGAAAGTCCTGACCCTAACAGATGTCCCTTATTTCTGAGCCCCACAGCTCCGTAGAGCATAACGGACGTACTTTATTTCAGAACCCCATGGTTCAACAGAACACCATGGGGGGCATGCACACTGGCAAAAACGTTTCCTGTTTTTTAGTGCGTATGAGCAAAATGGCGCCACTCTAGGGGAGGGGAAGCTATGGGAACAACAGACTAGAGAGATCTGATGCAGCCGAAACTCCGTGCTGAATCTCTGCAGCCTGTTCCAAAACTGCAAATTAAATCCACGGAGAGGAAAAGGATACCAAATCAGTTGTTTTGCAACCCCATAGCTCAAGTGGACCACAATGGATGCCCCCTATTTCACGGCCCCACAGCTCCCTTTACATGCCTTATTTTTGAAATTTGGTTCTGGCAACCTTACTCGTAAAGGCATTGATCCTGTACAACAATGAAAGCCAATGAGAGTGTTCTAATGACTGCATAAGAAATGCCGTACTGAGTCAGACCAATGGTCCATCAAGCCCAGCATCCTGTCTCCGACAGCGGCTAATCCCAGTTGCATGGGAGAAGTACCAGCAGTCACAATGGGTAATCCATTCCCTGCTGATCACTCCCCCTGCTCCCAACTGTAAGAAGTTCTCATCTCGTAATCTCCTTGGCTAATAGTTGTTAATGGACCTATTCTCCAAGAACTTATCCAGCCCTTTTAAAAAACCCAACCATGCTACCAGTCCTGACAAACTCCTCCTCTGCAGTGGCATCAGGATTCCATAACTTTCTAGCATGGAGCATTGAGGGAGCTTGCACACCAGGTGAACAACTGGTCAAAGCAGCCTTGTCAACAACTCCCAGCATGCAGTGCTCCCTGCTGAAGCGCACCTTCCACAGAACTGCATGCTGGGACATGTAGTCCCAGTAGGCTTCGTCTCTTGAACCATGGGTAGTTCCACCCCGACTTTTTGATTTACTGACTATCCTTGTTCCACCATTTTCACCCTAAACTCCAAAATTATTGCATCAGGGTTCGATTGGCCTCTGGCGAATTGTTCAGCGGTAACAATTTAGGGATAAACTGTGAAGAGATGAGCTATCTGTGTCTGCAAAATATGTCTTCTTAATGTCAGGCGGCATTTCTGGAAAGCTTTTGTTTAAAAAATTATTTTTCTGGAATGGCAGGGAATTTGTACAAGCGACCCTAAGCTGCTCTGGGTACATATCTTAATTGACAAAAGAAAACAAAAAAGAAATTCTCTCTACTCAGAAACTGCCAAATGAGCCCCTGAGGAGATAAACCTCCCACCGTGGTACGAGAAACTAAACTTCCCCTTTGAGGCATTCAACCCAAAATCAGTAGGACGCTCTGGCCCCTTTTGCAGGGGGAGCTCAGAGCCTTGCAGGATTGTGCCCACTGGTGGGGTAAAAGAACAGGCTATTGGGAAGAAAATCCAGTATCCTAAATCAAAAATATTTTTCCCCATTAAAAATTCCTTAATAGCATCCACAATCTAACCCTCTGGCATGAATCCATGGCATTGGGACGGTCTCCTTCCCCCATCCTGAGCACCCCTACCTTCCCCCAACACCTAGCCAGCCGAAGGAACTTGTACTCATTTTCAAAATGGCCATTGGGAGGAAAAAGCTTCCCTGTCTCTGCTCTGTGGGCACAATTCTCATTCACTTCAATGTCAATCATGCCTATACCAAGTGCTAGGACAGGTGCTATCCCCCACACAACTCTAACGCCAAGTCTTCAACGGGAGCCAAGCGGCTTTCGCCCCCTCCTCACATTGGGCATAAACTCATCTCAAAAGAGAACCTGTCCACACTGGCGAACCACATGTTCCAGGGGGGCTTTAACAGGGCTACCCTTGAATAAATTATTTCTAGATTGCGGCCTTTAACGCCCCCCCCCCCCAATGAACAGGTAACAGGGTAAACTGTGCAAACGTGACGTAGGAACCAAGGTCTCATTTGCAGAAGCGACTGAGGAATTCACGATTCCATTCGCTAACTGCTAATCCAACCTAGTTGCTTTTGGGTGTTGACCGGGTTCAACCCCTTAATCCTTCTCATGTCTGCCTGAAGGGCTCTCTCGGAGAGGGTGACTGGCTTCAGGGTACCACAGCTCAGACCTCACGACACTCCCCGCGAACGCTACCAAGGAGACTTTCTGTGGCTATTTCCGCATGCCTGAAAGCACCCAAACGCCCACTGACCCCAAGGTTTGGGCTGCCGTCCTAATCCAAAACGGAAGGCAATGGGTCTCCTCTGCAGTAAGTGTTTTCTGTGGTGCCAGCCACAAGAGGGTCAATTTTTCAAAATGGCCATTTGCAGCCTTGAAAATTTCCCTCTTCAAACTCCCCCCCCCCCAACGCCTAAGTTTGCTTTTGAAAATGGGACTTCGCTTCCCCTGTCACAATGGGGCTTTTATTTCTATTTTTTTGAAAATTGTACTCGCGGTGAATCTGAAATAGCTTTTGAGTTTTGTACTGTTGTGATTTAAAAACTTTTCTACTGCCAGGGGTTTGAAAAACGCTAGAACCGTTTCCCGTTTCCAAGCTGTATAAAATAAATGTTATTTATATAAAATATATATATGTCTATAAATTAGTAACACCCCCTGCCCCAAATGCCGTCTCTTTCTAATTTTTCTCTATTTGGGTAGCTACCCAATTATTTTTTAGTTCTTGGGAGTCTTAACGGCAGTTAATTTTTTTTATTTTTCTCCCTCTTTTATCTTTTTAAAGGAACGATGTTTTTTTAAAGCCAAGATTGGCACTAGGGAAGGGGTTTTAAAAAAATAATATTTTTAGCTATGGATTTTAAAAGATTCATGTTCCTAAATCACAAGCATTTAGCAACCTAGGGCAGACTGTGAGCTGTAGCAGATTAATTTTAAGTTACAAGATGACTACACTAGCAGCATAACCTTGCTTGTCAGTGGCAAGATGCATTCATTTTAAACGGTATTGACGTATCTTTAAAAATCCCCATTTTAAAAATAATAATAATAAAAATATAGAGAAAGGATTAAAATAAAACCGATCCGCCAGCTAGGCTATGATACAATTTAGGAAAAGTTTTCTCCGATATTGGCATAACTAATATTCCAGAAAGATATTTTTCTTTTTTTCCCCTCTCCTTTATTTTTAATATTTAAAAATGTTACTTTTCTGTATGGTGTGCATGCAAAATTTACCGTAATGCTTTTTTTTCTTAAAAATGGAAAAAAAACAAAAAAACTTTTTAGTGCCGTTTCTAGTTATCTTCCTGTAAATGTCAGTTACTGAAAATGAGTAAATGTAAGTAGACTTAGCTTGTTTATTGCAAATGCTGGCCTCGACACAAGAGAATTAAAAAAAAAAAAAAGTTAGAGAGTAATCTTTGATGTTGCTGGTAATCATGGTGCCCCTCTCTCCTCGGGCGTTTGTTTTGTTTTCATAATAAACAAGGACAAAAAAAAAGCGACCGAGGTTTTTGTATGTTGCTTTCCCCCCATATCCTTTTAGGTCACACCCTGCCAACTCACTCATTGCTGTTATCACTTATATTGTATAGCACTTTCAGTGTTCAAAGTGTTTTGTAGTCTGTATCTAGGTCACTCTACCCAGGGAGGTAGGCCATTATTATTCCCATTTTACAGATGGGAAACTGGGGCTGAGAGAGTGACTTGCCTGTTTAGGCGCCGCCAGATGTTAGCCCGGGACTGCCCCAGGACAGCTGGCTTGAGCTGCATCCTCGGAGGATTTCAGGGGATGCAGCCCCGGCTAAGGGCCAACTCAGGCTATTGTGTGTGTTCAGTCCTGCCTTGGGGTAAGGGCCACCATGGCTGTCTGTCATGGTCGGGGACTGGAGCCGCCCATTCACTTACTTCCCTGCCCTCCCCAGCTGTGGGCCGGGCAGGACACCTCTCCGGCTGCAGGCACATTTGTTTGGTGCCCCTCCCTGATCCATGTCGGCTGTGGTTTCCTACCCATGTGTCTGTTTTTACCCACTGTTATTATTTATCACTTATATTGTATAGCGCTTTCGGTGTTACCCAGTACGGTGCACCGTTATTATCCCCATTTTACAGATGGGAAAGAGAGGCTGAGAGATTAGTGACTTGCCTAAGGCCACCCAGTGAATTTACAGTTAAGGTAGGATTTGATCCAGAGCATCTAATCTATCTGTCTTAACTAGTTAGCTAGCTAGGTTGCTTTCTGTTTTTCAGCACTTGGGGGTTGTGATTTTTTTTTTTTTAAAATGTTTGTTTCCAAAACGTGACTTCAGTTGAAACTTAAAGCAGAGGTGGAAAACCTCCTGCAGCTTGGGGGGGCGGGGGGGTCAAAGCTGTCCAGCCAGATTTTTATTTGGCCCTTTTCCAATTTCTGCATCTGGCCCGTGGATCCACTCCCCACCCTCATGCACGGAAAGAGCAAGCGGAGGGAAAAGCAGCCGAGATGAGGGGGTGTGCTCATGGACAAGGGTCTAGAGCCACAGCAGAGATTCATGAACCAGACCTTCCCTTTCTCCCCCCCGCCATCCTGAGCGCACCCCTTCAGTGACCCCATCCCAACTCTTTTCCAGCCTCGTTTTCCAAGCGTTCTTCAGAAGATTCCCCATTTCTGCCTTAAAGGCTCAGAGACCATCAAAAAGAATCCGGGTAAAATTGCCTTTACAATCTAGGATGGGTGACAGAAAGAGACCAGGGGTGTCTTTAAACAAACAAGGTGAGGGAGGGGGGAGGGTGTCTCGTGGCTGCGAGTGAAGTGCGTGGGAAGTGATTCTATCGGGCTGCTGCGGCCACAGAGGCAGCCGCCACGGACCCCCCCCTGCCACGGACCATGGGGGCGGGGGAAGCACGTCAGGCTGGCCTCTGCAAGTGACATGTTCTGGGTGCGAGCCCCAGCGCTCCTGGCTAATTCTTGCAACTTGCAAAGGCTGCTTCCCCTGCCTACAGCGCCTGTGACTAGCGGATCGGTCTGTGGGCGTGGCGGGCTGCCGCCGTTTATACAGGCCCCGATTGCCACGCCTCCATTTGGCTCCCCCCGCACGGGGCACTCAATGAGCAGCCACAAGGGGGTGCTCTGAGGCTCACGGGAGCACTGGTCCCCCGCTCCGCCTCGACAGGCAGTCAGCTCCGTGGCTCCTGGGTGGCCATGCGGGGTAGCATCTCGTCTGAAAACACCCAAGGAAGAGAAGCATGTAGGGAGAGTGAAGGAGACCTCCATGAAATTGAGACGTTGCAGGTGCACGTGCTTAGCTTAGCGACCCATTGAGGAGGGGGGACCTGGAGGATAAGACTGTACGAAGGAGAAGCCAAAAGGCCAATAGCCGAGCCGAGGAGCTAGGACAAGCCTGGCGGAAGTGGTAGGTTTTTAGGAGGGATTTGAAGGTTGAGAGGGAGGACGTAGAGCCTCCATCTTTGTATCTACCTGGCTACACTGTGTAGCTTGACTTGGTAGGTGCACTTAGTTGTAAACGCGTAATAACCAAATCTCAAACAGTTGGAGTGGCAAACATTCAAGACAAGTTTAATTAACATCCTCACGAGAAAACGGAACGCTTTTGAAATAAGTGCATCAACACGGCATGCCTGATTGCAGAAATGGTTTTGTTCACACAAACCTTGACAATTCAATCTGCCGCAACACATTAATACTGAAAGCAACGGGATAATGAGCAGGGAGGCACGGCTGGCAAGCAACACCGTTTCCTCTAATTGCTCTGCGAGGCCCCGATCCTGCAATGACTTACGTCACCGAGTCCCAGAGCTGGAAGGGACCTTAAGGGTCATCTGTGAGTACACGCATAGGCGAAAGCTTGCACGTCTAAAGCATATGCATAAGTGTCTCCAGGACTAGGGCCCCAAGCTATAGAGTGTAACTTACTGAACACACGTTATTTCAGATCAAATATTGATGACACAAATAAATAGTGATTGGTTCTTTTTTACAAAAATAAAATAAAAGTCTGCCTTGTTGAGGCAGCCAAAATAAAAGTCTGCCAGTGAATGCACTTGTTGATGATAGAATGTCATCCCGCAGTACACACGTACTAGAGACCCACAATTAGACTCTGCCCAGCTAGCGGTCCTGGGTGATCAAACACCCAGCCAGGTCTGCCTGAAAATGTATAGCTCGGAATGGTGGGGAGCTCTGCTCCGCCCGTTTCTGGTTAGCCAATCCATGCCCTTTTCTCAGTACCATGATGTCAAAGGGGCGTGGCTATGCCACAAGGGGCGTGGCAGGGCTCCTGGTCCCTCTGCCCCGTGAATTTGGTGGCGATCAGTCAGGAAGTGCCCAAGACGCTGTTTGTAGTCAACTCATCGATCACGATCAACCTCTTAGCCACCCCTGCCTTAAGGGGACATCGCGCCCACCCAGAATGGTGGGTGTCTTGCTCTGGATTGGGACAGACCTTATTCCTGAATTCAACACAGTTCAAAACCCTGCCCCTGTTACGGCCCCACTAATGGGGTCGAGAGAGAGAGGGGTTGTTTGTCACACTGGTCCCAAAGGTAAGAGATGGGAGACAAAGCAGTTCAGATGAGCTCTTTGATTGGACCGAATTCTCTTGGGGAGATTATGGCCCTGTGTGCTCTGAGAGCCCGCATAATCTTGCCGACAGACGTTGGACCAATTAAAGACAGTGTCTCAACTACTTTGTCTCCAGCATTGATGGGGGGCAGAGGATGGGTTTGGGATTCTAAAGTGTCTGCGCTTGCAGAGTCCAAATTTTCAGATCTCTGCTTACCTGGGTTTATCAATTTCACCACTAGCCCCCCCCGTCCCCAAGCGATGGGACAGGGGAACTTTTTCTCTACATTAATATATTTTAAAGTGCTGAGGTTTTGTTTTATTTTTTAAAAAAAATAAATCTGAAAAAGTGGGCTAAGCTTAACTAATACTGAGATACACGGACCTGATTCTGCAAACGCATCTGCTTAACTCTGCCCACGAGTGTGTTCCCGCTGACTGCAGGGAGGCTGCTTGTGTATAGAAATGCGAACAGGATGAGGGTTGGCAGTCCTGACTCAGCAAGGTCCTTCAGCGTGTGAACTGTTAACAGGGTTGTTCCCATGCTTAGGAACGGTTCACACAGTATGTCATGAAAGGGGGGCGGGGGAGGTAGGCATGTTGTGCCGATTGGTGACATTTACTGGTCGTATTATGTGGTCACGATAATTTCCGGTTAATCGTTTTTCAATGACATGTCTAGGTTTAAAAGCTAAAAAAAAATGTATTCCTTACATATAATAAATGGGTTTCTACGTTAACAGCATTAGAAATGTGGAGGGTGGACGTGGATGTCATTTGGGTGACACGTTATGAAGGGCGGTTTACAGCAGAGCGACAAAATGTGACGGGAGGGTAAAAAAAATAGCAAAGAAAAAAAAAAGGGATAACATACTTTGTGGAAACCCTCTTATGGCTACGCCGTTAATGAAGTATTTTGCTGAATTGGTATCCATGGTCACGATCCATCTACACGTTTAAGCACATGCTTCATTTCAGGCACAATCATTAGCCTCGATGGACTCGGCGGGATTACTTGTGAGCTCGGTTTTAAGCACTGCGCTAAGAACACGGTCTGCATGAACAAACCACAGTGACAGGAGAGCACCCAAAATTGAGCACCGTGGAGACAGTGCTAAGAGTCGCGGAAATCCCAATCCCCATTTTTCAAAAGTTTCTTCCGTTGCTCTGTGAAAAATACGTCCAGGACCCAACTGGAAATATACTGACTGGAACACAGAGGGGGTGGGGAAAGATGGGAAGCATCAACAGGGACATTTAAACAATGTCTTCCCAAGCTTATCGAGAAGAACACGGATGCTAGATGTATTTCTAAATGTCTTGCCTGTAACCGCGCAGCTATATGCGTCGGTACGCTGAAATGCAAAACCGCAGCACGCATTTCGCCGTCACCCATCGGACTTTGGAAAGCCATCCCCGTCTGCCAGCGGCTGTAGCATCCCAGCGTTCCTTACTCGGAGATGTTCTCCCTCGCTCGTCTCCATAACTGTGGCCCTTCTTACACGGATGCTTCTAACACCGATCAAATGGGTGTTACGTTTTATTATACACGGTACAGGGCAGCCCGGCAACATGGCGGTGGGTGTAGGTGCGTGCGTGTCTGCTCCCGCGCAACCCCCATCTCCACCCGCGGAGCAATCGGCAGTGGAGTCCGTTGCTCCGTGGGTAGCTGAGGGTGTGCACCCATGGGAACGACCGCCCACCTGCCACTGCCTCCACTACACCCAGCCAAACTGGGTGGAGGCAGCTGGTGTGAAAAGGGCCCACGTTGCAGGGCCGCAGTGTTGCCCTGTACCAGTATAACAAAATGTAACACCCGTTTTATCGGTGTTAGAGCGTCCGGGTAAAAAGGGCCTAAGTGTATTAATGAAGCGTTTGGTTTCTGCTTACTCGGTGTTCACAAACGTGGCGGTTGGCCCCTGTGGGCCGCCGTCACGTTTGTTGGGAGCAATCCAGATGCTTGCCGGGGCCGGTGTGTTGGCGGCTAGCCCGGGCTGTGATCCCGGGGCCCTCCATGGTCACTGCCCAGACTAGCAGCCAACACGCCCGGGAAAGAGCCCGTCTGACCAGGCTAGAGCAGGCTGTCATGTGGAGTAGCCCGCTGTTCCAAGCTCGGTCTGGAGTGGCCACCATGATGCCCATCAAGGGGGGTGGGGCAGGTCGCTGGGCTCCCCACCTTGTCCTTAGGCCTGGCCGCATGAACATTTGTTCCGCAGCTCAACCCGATCCAGACTGGGTTGCGAGCAGCTTCCTGGTCCGCATCATGGTGCGACGGCGGTCACTGCTCTCAGAAATGCATCCCGGATCCACCCACTCAGACTCAGCTTTTTCTTGGGTTGAGTAAATCCAGCAGAAGCATGCACACCCCAGATTCCTGCACTGCAGCTGCAGGTACTGGAACCCTTCCTTAGGGAGAGACTCTTTGTTCACGTTAGAGAGATGCAAGGACACCTGCAGTTTTAAATTCAGGAGGAGGCCGGGGACAGGAGAATCTTTGTCCTGCCCCTTTTCTGACATGACCACACCCCCTTCCAAGTGGTGTGACATCACAGGGGCATAGTCACATCAGAAAGAGGCAGGAACCTACGCTGTTCCAGCAAGGCCACCCTCCCCTCAGAGTGGAGTGACATCACAGCGCTTGGAAAAGGGGGCTAGCCACATCAAAAAGGGGTAAAAGAGCCCCTCCATCCTCTCCCTGCCCCCTTCCTCCTGGCAGGTCTAGGGGGCGGGGCTGGACAGGGGAGGGCTCCGGCACGTACCGTGGAAAGGTGCCTGGGCAGGGGGAGGGTTCCGGCACGTACCGCGGAAAGGTGCCTGGGCAGGGGGAGGGTTCCGGCACATACTGAACAGCCACTAAAAGCTGAACGGATGTGTTTTATGTTCCCTGGATATGTAGCAGAATTTGGAAGGAAGTCTCAGAGGGATCCAGTTTAGAACATTTTTCTGGTACTTACATAAGGGGTCCCATTGATTTAACCCAACTAGATCTTTAATATTTACCTGCAGGCTGCTGAATGATGTCAAACAGGGATGACTATGAGGCTCTGATCCTGCAAATCAGGGGTGGGGAACCTTGCCTCCCCCGCCCCCCAAGACCAGATTCACTCTGTCACAAGACTCCACCAGCCAGATCGCCCTACGTGGGGAGCAGGCAGGCTGTGCCGGGTGCACTCTGGGCCTTGCCTTCCCCCCACCCCGCAAGTACCTGCACTGGGAACACCCTGCAGGAACAGGGTCCCATCCTGGGGTGGGGAAGGGCCACTCCTCTGCAGAGACAGAGGAGACCCAGTGCAGACTGGGAGGGGTTTTTTTTTGACAACAGTTGATCAAAATTTGCCTGAGTAAAGGCCTAGTCTCTCTCCCAGGCTTGGGTGTGTTCACCCGGATAGCCGCCCTGCCTCACCCCCGGGTGGCCTGTCCGTGTAGAGGAACGAGGGAGTGGGCAGCCCCAGGTCTGTCAGAAAACACCCATTTCTATCTCAGCTAACTAGCCCCTAACGCTACATTATAGTGCAAAACTTGGATCGGCCCGTGTCACGGGAGACATCGACTTTGTTTTTATCCCGGACCAAGATAGCTTCGTTCCCGTACTGAGAGTACCACATGCTGCGGCTCCGGTTCAGATAGGTGTGAGGCGGCGCAGACTCCAGCTGCTGCTGCTGCTGCTGCCAGATGAGTAACGACGTGTCCCGGTAGCGGAGCCGGGCGTAGCTCTCCGATAAGGCTTTCTCGGCCAGGGGCACTCGGCCGCTCCTGACTAGGCTGGTCATTTGCTCCGCGACGGCCTCGGAGGCTAGAAGCCCGCTGTGTCGGCTTGCAAGGCGCTACAGCAGAGAGACCGTATTGAGCGTGTCGGACTCCATCCCCCCTTCGTGAATGGGCCGCTCCGCCGAGAGTTTAAAGGGACAGCCTCTTCCGCCTTTCCAGCTGGAGCTAACATTTGGTCCCGCAGAAGGCGCTGTCGACCCCCGCTCTGCTCGCCGACATGGCTAGAACATGTCAAAAATGGGATCCTTCTGTGGTCACCGCTTTGTTCTTTTCTCTTGCCAAAGGTCTAGTACCCACCCAGCTCCGTTGTTCTGCAGAGCCCACCAGGAAGAGAAGCTGCCCTGGTAAATGACAATCTAAAATCAATCGGCTTGTCCACCGGCAGGGAGATTACCACGAAGGCAGGAGCCGACGCTTTCCCTCCGCGCAGGAATGGAGAGTGCTGGAGCGTGGGAATGGGGGGCGGGGGGGGGGGGGAAGGCCCTGTTGCTGGCTCTGCCTGCAACACTGAGCCGGATAGCTAATTCCTCAGCATCTCTCGATAGGAGTCGGAAGATGGGAACGACTTTGGACCTGAACCCTCTGGTCTGCGCAGCGATGCGTCCAGCTCAGTGATGAGGCAGCAAGTGTCACCTCCCAGGCTCCGGGGTGGCGGGCTATAGAACGTCCAGGCTGATTTACGGGACTTTCCTTCTCAGCGTCACTGGTATCCCACGGGGCAACGCACCAGCCGCCACCTGGGGAGAAATAAGAGAGAGGGATGACACGGCCCACCCCACAGCAACCAGGGCCCCAGATGGATGTGTACACCACTAAGCCCTGCGCATGCTGCATGGTGCTGCAGATTGTACTGAGCCCCCAGCAAGATACACTGCACTCCCTACTGCACTGAGCTCCCTGCATGGTGCATGCTGCACTGTGGTGCATACTGCACTGAGTCCCTTGCACACTGCATTGCACTCCCTACTGCACTGAGCTCCCTGCATGGTGCATGCTGCACTGAGTCCCTTGCACACTGCATTGCACTCCCTACTGCACTGAGCTCCCTGCACGGTGCATGCTGCACCGAGTCCCTTGCACACTGCATTGCACTCCCTACTGCACTGAGCTCCCTGCACGGTGCATGCTGCACTGAGTCCCTTGCACACTGCATTGCACTCTCTACTGCACTGAGCTCCCTTGCACACTGCATGCTGCATTGCACTCCCTACTGCACTGAGCTCCCTGCATGGGGCATGCTGCACTGTAGTGCATATTGCACTGAGTCCTGTGCATGCTGCACTGCAGTCCCTACTGAGCCAGTGTGGTGTAATGGCTAAGTGTGCAGTACTTGGATTAGGAGATGTAGGGGAGGACTCTAGTTCTAGTCTTGCCTTAACCAGAAACTGCCTAAGTGACCTTGGATCAGTTGCATTATTCTCAGCCTAACCTACTTCATGGGGTTGTTGTGAGGATTAATCGTTGTGTTAAATTGTTGTCTGTAAAGCACTCTGAGTGCTGTGGCAGGGGGAGCGCTAGATAAAAATAAAGATTATTATTATTACTGAGCTGGCTGCAGGGTGCATGCTGCCCCATAGTGCATCTTACACGGAGTCCCTTGCGTGCTACACTGCACTCCCTACTGCCCTGAGTCTGCTGCACTGTAGTGCATAGTGCAGCTTGCAAGCTGCATGTTGCACTGTACTGAATATTGTACTTACTTGAGAGGCACTGTATGGCCAGGGCCTGTCACTTTCAAAGTCTGCTTCCCCCCTACAGTGCCTATAAAACAAAATAAAATAATAAAAATAGTAAACATATTTTTATCTAGCGCTCTCCTGCCATGGCACTCGGAGCGCTTTACATACAACAATTGAACACAACTTTTAATCCTCACAACAACCCTGTGAGGTAGGTTAGGCTGAGTGACTATTGTGACTGGCCCAAGGTCACCTAATGAGTTTCTGGCTAAAACGAGATTAGAAGCAGAGTCCCCACCTACTTCCCGGTCCAAGTACTGCACCCTTAGCCATGACACCGCACTGCAGTCTCATCGACTGGAGAGAGGAGACAAGCCCCCCAGCTGCAGGACTCTGCAGCGGTCCCAGTTGGGGCGTATCCGTTTCTCTGGCTGGGGCATGCTTGTGTTTTCGGGCATCTGATTGGTACTAAAATTAGCACCCAGGGGTAATGGACCAGGGGACCAGTCGCCGCTCTAGCCAGGGCCTGTGCCGGTACCAGGGGAGCCGGCTACACTAACGCCCGCATGGCAAGCCGCCTTTGCCAGCTTTTCTCAATCCCCTGCAGGGCTGGGCTCTTTAAACAGAGGCTGGATTTGCTTCCCAGCCGGCAGTGGCTCTTTCAGACAGTCCCAGCTAGAAGCAGCGCAGGCCCCTGCAGCGTTCCCTCTCGCAGCGGCCGTGTCCATAGCAGCCGGACTCCGGGCACTAAACGCACAGCACCCTTGGCAGCGTCTCGGATACTAAAAACCGGGGGGGGCACACAGAGTGTCTCTCACCGGGGTTAGCCCAGCTATTGGGGGGGCTCTGGGAATCCCCCAGCCCTGGGAATGGTTGGGGGGGGGGCTCTGGGAATCCCCCAGCCCTGGGAATGGTTGGGGGGGGG
>QEPC01012679.1:1227154-1249551 GCA_003113815.1 Sphenodon punctatus | reverse complement strand
GGGGGGGGGGGGGGGCTGGATCCAGGGGCCAAAATCAGGAATGAGAAAGGGGGGCAAAGAGATAAATAATAACCATCCATCAATACAAACCAACCCGCCCCCCCGGGTCCGGCTTGGCGACCCGAGCGCTCCCCGGGGGGCGCGGGACTGGGGGGCGCGTTGCGCTCGGGGGATGGTCAGTGCCCTCCTCCCCCCGGGAGCGCGCTCCGGGTACCGGCCGAGTCTCTCCTCCGGGCCTGTCCCTCCGCCTCGGCGTCTCTCCTCGTCTCCACGGCGAGCTCCGAGAGCAGCGATCGGGGGAGGAGCCAGAGCGCCCAGACAGACAGACCGACCCACCCGGGGGAGGAGAGCTCTGCCGCCCGCCCGGGCGCGCGTGCGTGGGGCTGTGTGTGTTTGCACTGATCGCCAATTGTGTGTGTCCTGCGGGGGGGAGACTGTGTGTGTTTGCACTGATCATCAATTGTGTGTGTCCCGCGTGGGGGGGAGGCTGTGTGTGTTTGCACTGATAGTCAATTGTGTGTGTCCTGCGTGGGGCTATGTGTGTGTGTTTGCACTGATAGTCAATTGTGTGTGTCCCGCGTGGGGCTATGTGTGTGTGTTTGCGCTGATAGTCAATTGTGTGTGTCCTGCTTGGGGGGGGCTGTGTGTGTTTGCAGTGATCATCAATTGTGTGTCCCACATGGGGGGGGGAGGTTGTGTGTGTGTTTGCACTGATGGTCAATTGTGTGTGTCCTGCGTGGGGGGGGGCTGTGTGTGTGTGTGTGTGTGTTTGCACTGATCATCAATTGTGTGTGTCCTGCGTGGGGCTGTGTTGTACTGATCACCTGTGTTCTGCGTGGGGCTGTGTGTTACGCTGATTGCCTGTGTGTGTCCTGCATGGGGCTTCATGTTGCACTGATTGCCTGTGTGTCCTGTGTGGGGTTGTGTGTTGCACTGATCTGTGTTCCACGTGAGACTGTATGTTGCACTGGTTGCTTGTGTGTGTCCCGTGTGGGGCTGTGCGTTGCACTGATTGCCTGTGTGTGTCCCACGTGGAGCCGTGTGTTGCACTGATCGTCTGTGTGTGTCCCACGTGGGGCCGTGCGTTGCACTGACCCGTGTCCCACGTGGGGCCGTGCGTTGCACTGATCTGTGTCCCACGTGGGGCTGTGTGTTGCACTGAGCTCCAGGGGGCTGCATCGTGCATTGTGTCACAAACTGCGTTGTTTCCCCTGAGTCCTCCCTCCACAGTGTATTTGGCTGTGATAAACCCTTTTGTGAAGCGTGCTGCATACATAGGACTTTTGGTTTGCACTGATCCCCCTGTGTTGCACTGATCCTCTCTGTGCTGTATGTGCATCGTGGGTGAAAACAGACATGCACCTTCCTTAACTCTGCTTTAACGTTTCTTCTGCATGGTGCTGGGCTGCATAGGGCCCTAATACCGCCCTGCAACATGCAGAGTCACGGGTATCTCTCTTTTCACCCTGTGTTGCGCTGAGCTCTTGGGTGCATTGTGTTGTGTGCTGCCCCGAGTCCCTGGGGTGCTGCATGATGTGTGGTGCTTTGTGTTGCACTGCTCCCCTGCGTGGTGCATGGGACTGTGGTACACTGAGCCCTCAGGGCATTGGGCATTGTGTCACAAATTGTGCTGTTTCCCTGAGTCCTTCCTCCCTGGTGCATTTGGCTGAATATTGCACCATATTTGTGCTGCATGGGGCTTTGTGTTGCATTGACCTCCTGTGTGGGGGGGCATTGTGTTCCCGTGAGCCCCCTTGTGCTGCATGGGGCTTTGTGTTGCACCATGACCCTAAGTGTGAGTGATGTAGGTTGCGTTGTGTTGTGTATTGCACTGTGTCCCCCATGGGTGCTGCACGGCACAGTTTGCTCTGTGTCGCACTGGGCTCCTGGGTGCAGCCTAGTGGATTGTGTCCCACGTTGCACTCTTTCTCCCCCCCTGAGTCCTCCATGGTGCATTGTGCTGCAAATTTCACCCAACCCCTGTGTCCCGTACGGTGCTCTGTGCTGCAGATTGCACCAAATCCTTGCATCCTTCATGCTGTGTTGATGCCCTCAACCCCGACATGCAATGCAGGTCACCCTGGCTTGTGAGACTTTAGCCAGCAGTAGAATCAGGATTGCACATCTTGAATTAGATCAGGAGTGGGGAACCTCAGGTCCAGGGGCCAAATGCAGCCCTCGGCAAGTGCCTGGATCCGGCCCCCGGATCCAGTCTCTACCCCCAAGCACTGAAAAACTGAGCTCAGGATAATGGAGCAGAGAGGAGGGCGTGCACACACGGGTAGGAGACAGATCCGTGACCTGGGCCCTCCTTTTCTTGAATAAACCCATTAAGCACCCCCGGCCCCAACCTCGATGTGACCCTCGGAGCTCGTACTAATTTTCAATGTGGCCCCTGGGCCCCCACCCCTGAACTAAATGAACAGCGTCTACGTAAAGGGGTGACTCTAACCCAGTCTTGTCCAGTACGTTACTTGGTAGCCACAAGTAGCTCATTGCGTTCCTGGCTCGTATATTGAAAAAGGCGTACCAAGACGCGGTTGTTGGGGCGTTATCACCAAACTCGCATTCGTACGTGGGCTCGGATCTTCACGTGTGTCTGTGGGTTGGGGAAACGGCCCAAATGATCGGCAGAGTGCGGGCATCTGCTTCCTCACTTGTGGTTTAAACAGCGCGGCTGCCGTCAAACCGGCCATTTCTACCGGGCAATATTGCTCTAATCAGACGACTGCAGATTGCGGCTTTACCACATTATTCCACAGCTGATAGGCCGCCCAGCATGGCAGGTACTGTCCGGGGGTTACGGCAGGGGTGGGGAACCTCAGGCCTGCAGGTCAAATGCAGCCCATGGCCCAGTTTTACCTGGCCCCTTTCCATGTCCTAGGTCTGTCCCTTGGATCCAGTTCCTTCCTATCCCCAAGCACTAAAAGACTGTGCTCAGGGTAAAAGAGCAGAGATTAGGGCATGGACAAAGAATAGGGGACGGATCTCAAACACTGAAAGAGTGAACTCAGTAGGGATGGGCGAACGCGGTTCGGAAGTTCGGACCGAACTCGACCAGTTCGGTCAACCGAACCGAACCGAATTTCCAAACCGAACCGAATTTCCGAACCCGGCTCTGTTCCCCCATCTCTAAAAGATTATATTCCATTTAGTTCAATGGGGTTTGAATTTCCGAACTTGGTTCGGAGTTCGGACCGAACTTGAATAGTTCGGTCAACCGAATTTCTGAACTGAACCAAACTGAATTTCCGAACTTGGCTCTGTTCGCCCATCCCTAGAACTCAATGAGGAGAGATCGGAGATGAGGACATGTACTCAAGGATGGATTGGATCTATGGCACATAGACCTGTGATCTGGAGCCTCCCCTTCCTTCCCCCCCATCCCGTGGCTCACTTTTTAAGCACTTCCAACTCCTGTGTGACTCAGACAGCCTGTAACTAATGTTCCAAGCAGTCCATGGGAGGTTTCCCTGCCCCCCTGATTAGGTAGTGTCAGTGCTGAGAAGGACCTGGAGTTCTAGTGGAACACCAGCCGAACGTAAGCCAACAATAGGCCATTTTGAGTTGCGTTTGCAGAGTGGTACCAAACCTTCTTACCATATTGAGACTACACTTTTATCTCATGACTCCAGATAGCCAAAAGCCATGCAATGTAGAGGTAATGTCCATCAGGATGACAACTCCGTCGGCAG
Organism: Sphenodon punctatus; assembly: GCA_003113815.1. Lineage (NCBI taxonomy): Eukaryota > Metazoa > Chordata > Lepidosauria > Sphenodontia > Sphenodontidae > Sphenodon > Sphenodon punctatus. The sequence goes on along the minus strand of QEPC01012679.1, from coordinate 1,245,856 downwards.
ACGATGTGACCTCAGTTGGGGTCATGACTCACTCTGACGGGGCAGAGCCCCTGCAGGCCTTGGGCCCTTTAAGAGACCAGCTAGCGCCAGCTGAGTTTCAGGGGCTAGCGTCACTGCGGACGGTGTGTAAAGAGGAGGACAGCATTCGAGCTGCAGCAGCTGTGTGTGGGTGTGGCAGAGGCCAGAGGGGGAGTGTGCCTGGCCCACAGAAACGGTGAGTATAAAGAGTGGCTATAATGGACAGAATCTGAGAGGTAGATGAGACTGTATAGAGAATAGAGAGACTCTTGCTGCTAAGGGCCCTTTTGCACTTGCGGGAAAGAGTCATTAGCAGATGCAAATGAGCCGCGTCTTTTATGAGCTGCGAATGCCAACAGCCGGCTCATTTGCCGGCACGTCTGCTCTGCCGGCTTCCTAACGACCCTTTCCCACAGGTGTGAACGTGGCCTAATTCCTGAGAGCGCGCGACTGTTGGGCCTAATCCTTTCAGGACGTACACTGGGCAAGCTCCTCCCTGCCACACCCATGGCTTGGGAACCTCTGCACGAGCAGAAGCATCGCATCCAAGACATGGGAGGCAGATAAGACACAGTGACTCAACTTTGCTTGGTTTAAGATAGATGTAGACAAACTGGAGAACAGAAGAGTCAAAGGAGGGCAACCAAGTCAATAAAGGGGTTTAGACTAGAAGTCGGGGGGGGGGGGGGAGGAAGTGAAGGACCTGAATACATTTATTTAGCCAGGTTTGGGGACTGTAACCAGGGCCGGCCTTAGGATTTGCAGGGCCCTACTCTCCGGTGGGCCTGGGGCACTCCCCGGCTCAGTCTGGGGGCACTACCTGGGTCTGGGCTTGGGGATGGGTGGAGGAGCACTCCCCTGCACCCATCCCGAAGCCCAGTCATTTTGGGGCACATACCCCATCCGTCGCTGTTCTGGGCCCCGCAAATCCTAAGGCCGGCCCTGGTTAAATCTGCCACCATTAGAAGTTGCTAGGGCGTGTGGGAGAGGCGGGGCCTCTGCCTCTCCCTCGCTCCTGCTGGCCCCCTCCGCTGCCTGTCTCGGATTTGGCCAGGGGGAGTAAGAGAGAGGCAGAAGCCCCGCATCTCCCTCATTCCCCCTGGCCGAGACTCGGGGGGGGGTCCCGTGCTTGGGGTCCCCAGCTCCTGGTCACTGTCCAGCTGGGGCCCCCGAGCATCCCCCCCCCCAGGAGCAGGACCCGGGGTGGTGGCCTGCAGGAAGGCCAGCCCTGACTAACCTTGTGGCAGAGTAGGGTACAGTAAGGGTGGTATACCTTTAAAAGGGCCACAAGATGGTGTCTGTGGTGAAATGCCAGTAGGGCGTTTCCCACAGCTGGCTAGGGGTTCCCACAGCTGGCAAACCCCCCAAAACACTTGATATTCCGCTGCCACCCCCTGAATGTTTCTCAGCGGGCATTCACACCACTCAGGAAATGTGAACCCCCCAAAAGGCATAAGCCTTACAGCTTCCCAAAAGCACTCCCCTTTCCTGGCACTCTGTTCCTGGGATTTCCTCCTCTGCGTTGGAGGCAGATCCCCAGAGCTACCCGCAGGAGGCTTCCCTTGGTTCCAAAGCTGTTGGCTTCTAGTCAAATAGGTAGATTTCCCCCTCTTTAGTAGCTTGGCCTAGGGAGACGTATAATGCTCAGCCAATAATGCACACCCACCCACCCAGTAGGGTAAAAAGAAAACTAAGACTTTACAAGCACACATAAAAAGGAATAAAAGCACAGTTTACCGTGGCTTCTCAAGCCCAGCACCTTAGCCACTCCGCCACCATCCCAGCCTTGCTTTTCTTTAGGGCTTCTAATATCCCCGACTGGGCTTCTCTATGCTAATGCCAGCAGCAAACTGACCCATGCTAGCAGCTGGGGGTTGACTGTCCCAGGAGCTAACCCTGCCAGGACTTACCCCTGCCACACCCTCCTGCCACAGGACCTCCCCGTCTCCCGGCTCGCTACAGACCGAGCCGGTGCGGGGAACAGAATTGCCATCCTGTTTCAGAATCGGTTTCTGTTCCGAATCGAAAGGGAAACATCAAAAGATTCCGCGGCCTGAAAGATGCTTCCAAGCTTCGAACCAGGAAGGTTGACAGGCCAAGTTGGGTCCTTAGATGGAGACCGGCCAAAAGAGTAATTTCCATTTCAAAATGGCCAGTTCCGCTTTCCATTTTTCTGTCCAGCGCTGGCTGCTCTTCTGCCCGCTCCTGCACTTGGGGAGTGCCCCGACCTGACCTTGGCCGTGTTGGGCGGGATTTTCCATCCCATGGTGGCCCGGGGGAATGGTCCTGCCAGCCGCCAGTTTGTTTTTACTCCTAGAGGGAGGGGATCAGCTAGACCAGGGGCCTGTCCAGAACTTACTGTCTACCCCTGGATCCTCTCACCAATTTCTTGAAGGGCAGAGACAAGATGCCGGCCATTCTCAGCCTTGCCCCCGACCCCCAATTCCTTGAAATGTTCAAACGACACTCTTGGATTCTGGTCATAAGCCCCGAGGTTCAAAATGCTTGGATTCTTCGGGACCCCTGGTTCAAACCCCAGCATGACTGGGCAGATTTGAATTCGATATGCGCTGCTCTCTCCGCCTCCTCCAGGTTGCAAAGTAGCCATTGTTTCCTTCCGCTCTGCTTTGGGATTAAAGGGATTTCTGCCAAGGGCGGCCGTAGCTGGGCTGGAGCAGCCCCCTCCTCCCAGCGGACACAGTTGCACGAGGCCGTGTGCCCCCCGTCTCCCCAGCTCCCAGGCTTGTGGGACTCAGTGCGGCTGTACTGCCTGCCCCCATTAGAGAGACCCCCCCGTGCCTAGGGCACGCCTTGAAAAATGACCGTTTGGTGTGGTTTCCTGGCTAATTTCCCCCTGTAAAGCAGGGGTGGGGGATTCCTTTCCCTTCCCACAAGCTCCTCAAGACAGAGTTGCTGGAGTCAGGGGGTGCTTAGGGGGTGTCTCAAGATGGGAGAAAGAAGGAGAGGGTCCAGATCCTGAATCTGTGCCACAGATCTTTCCCCCCCTACCCCTCTCCTTGTGGGCAGGCCCTCCTCTCTGCTCCCTGAAAGACTTGAGCTCGGTCTTTCAGGGCTTGGGGGTAGGAACTGGAGCCAGGGGGTCTAGGGTTGCTACCTATGTATATTTTCCCAGGCCACTTCTGAAAAATACATATTGCAGGGGGCACCTATGGCCCCAATGCTGGCCCTGCAACATGTATTTTTTCATAAGTGGCCTGGAAAGATATACATAGGTGGCACGTCGACTGAGGAATCAGGTCCAGGAACTGGGAAGAGGCCAAATAAGAAACAGCCCCTGGGCCGAATTAGGTCAAGAAGCCCGAAGCTCTCCGCCCTTGGCTGGCACGGTTATACACTGAGCGGCTGCTTCTCAATTCATTGAGGTGGGGGGATCAAGCCGAACGAGGCCATTTAGCAAATTACCTTGGGAGGGGAAGGCTGCCCCAGGAGGCCAGGGGCGAGAAGGGCAGCGTATCAAGCCTAACGAACTAAATAAATAAATAAGGGGAAATGTTATTACTATTCATATCTTTCCGTTTCCAATCAATAAACCCTGTGACCGGAGTGTGCTGGAAGGAAAGTAATCATAATTATTTACAGGCTGGGAGGGGGAAAAAAGAATGAGAGAAGGGATGAGCCTGGTTTCTCCAGTAGGGGGCAGCAGATAAATGTCGGATCTACGGGAAACCTCACCCTGAGCTGTTATTTCTAGAGAAAAGAGGCACTACGCTTTAACACCGCTTTACCATTTCTTAGGCATGTTGCAGGGCTGTATTGGTGCCCTAGGCAGCCCTGCAACATGCATAAAGAAATGTTAAAGTATCTCACCCCACCAGACTGCTCATCCCCTCCCCTTGGCTTTCCGAGATTGTAAGCCCCGTGGGGCAGGGACATAAGAACGTAAGAAGGGCCACACTGGGTCAGACCAACGGTCCATCAAGCCCAGCATCCTGTCTCTGACAGTGGCCAATCATGATCGCATGGGAGAAGAACCAACAGTCCCAATGGGCAATCCATTCCCCATTGTTCACTCCCAGCTCCCGACAGTAAGAAGTTCGTCCCATGAGCTACTTGGTTAATAGCCATGAATGGGCCGACTCTCTGAGAACCTATCCAGGCCTTTTAAAAACCCAGTTATACTACTGGCCTTGACAACGTCCTCTGGCAACAAATTCTATGGGTTAATTATGTGTTGAGTGAAAAAGTCCTTCCTTTTATTTGTTTAATCTGCCGGCAGCTAGTTTCAGGGAGTGTCCCCTAGTTCTAGTACTATTTGAGAGGGCAAATAACTGTTCCCTCTCTACTCGTTCCACACCACTCAAGATTATAAACCTCTATCATGTCCCCTCTCAGTCTTCTCTTCTCTAAGCTGAAGAGACCCAGCTTGTCAAGCCTTTGTACAGAAGCCGTTCCATACCCTTTATCATTCTTGTTGCCCTTCTCTGTACCTTTTCTAGTTCAGCTATGTTTTATTTGAGATGGGGTGACCAGAACTGCACACAATATTCCAGGTGCGGTCGCACCATCGATTTGTATAGAGGCGTTATGACATCCTCCATTTTATTCTCTATTCCTTTGTGAATAATTCCTAACATTCTGTTTGCTTTTTTGACTGCTGCTGCGGGCTGAGGATTTCAGTGTATTGTCCACAATCCCTCCCAGATCCTTTTCCTGATGGATAACCCCTAGCTTAGTATTTAACATTGTGTACGCATAGTTTGGGTTATTTTCCCCTACGTGCATCACTTTGCACTTGTCCACATTAAATCTCATCTGCCATTTAGATGCCCAGGCACCCAGTCTTGTAAGATCTGTCTCTAATTCATGATTACTCAGAGCCAGGCACATTGCTGGTGCTATATAATAATTATTAATTAGAACGGTAATAATGAATAAGTTGGCAAACTGGTGGCTATGGTTCCCAGCAATGGAAGGGAGAAAGGGGAGGGGGGGGAATAGTGGGAACTGTCTCAGGAGTGACTGACGCGCTCGGAAAGCGATACGCCTTTCCTCTCAAATTAAGTACTTGCAAGCAGCAGGCGAGCTAGCTAGGTGTATTCCCCTCCCCCCCCCCCCCCCCCCCCCCCCCCCCCCCCCCCGTGTGCTTCTTACAATGTTTTGGGCATCTTTATACATAACAAAGATCGGGTGTCAAAACCCCCTAAGCACGTGTTTGGCCATTGTGTGTAAGAAGCACCTTAACAACCCCACATATAATTTGGCCACCCGTTGAACACGCCATGTGGACACCCAAGGACAATTTGTGGGTTCCAGCTGAACTTGTGGCCAACGCTGTGTCTAATGATATTGCGCGGCATGTTAGCAGGTACAACACGGGGAATGAGGCAGCAGCGCTGATGTGCTGAGATCGGGGGGCGAGCAAAACACCGATTTGCCCCAAGATGGGCTCTGTGTGTGTAAGCAGCGCCACATGGTGAACACAGGGCCAAACCGGTCTTCAGATCAAGGTCAAAACACACATTCAGACACCCGTCAATGTTATGTCTAAATTTTAGACACCCTTTGTTAATTTCAAGCAGATTGGGCATGTAACGCAGGCCGGATACACATCACTTTCTGCAGCCTTAAAGGGGGTTTTGAAGCCATTGAAACTCCCTCTGGCAATCAATCCAGAGGCAGGTGAGAAATTAGCTGCAGGCTGTGACGCCTCTGCAGGCTCTGGTTTTGCAAATGGTTCATATAAAACCACCAAAGCACTTTCTTTTATGGAGTATTGAAATGCCAAGCTGTAGCTGGCAGCCCTTATATGTCGACACACTCTAAGCCTGGCCTGAAATGTGGGGGGAGGGAGACTTGTGGGCTCAGCATTGCTGCCGGCAGGGGAAAATGTGCACCCTGCAGTGTGTATGACCAAAGCCGATACTGGACATTTCAGGACTGGAATCGAAAACCAGAAAAACACCCAGCTAGTTTATTCTGTTTTCATTAATAATCTTCTTGCCCAGCTCCCTGGCCATCGTATAGATGAAATCACAAGAACGTCTGTTTTCTATTCAGCTGCAGAGAGGCAGGGAGGTCCAGGGGCTGAGGTGCTAGCTGGAGAGCACGGTTCAGTTCCCTGCTCTGACAAGTTCTGGGACGGAGGGTGGGGCTTCTGGGACAGAGGGCGGGGCTTCTGGGACAGAGGGCGGGGCCTCTGGGGCCAGCTTAAAGCCCAGCATTTCATTTTTATTTTATTTATTTTTCACAAATGACACCCTTCTCTTAGCTGATGGGTAACCCTCACCTAGGCCGCTCTACCTGGCTCGTTCACAGAGCAGACAGACTTATTGCCACCTCTCCACGTTTCCTCCATAGACATCCGTGCTTTGACCCAGCATCTGTGGGCACCAGGGGGAAGCCCCGATATCTTTGGGTCAGACAAAAGCCCCCAAATCAGGGCTTCCTGGGGTGGCTGCACCCTAAAGGGGTCACTGATCCCAGCCCCTTTCCAACCTAGCTCTTCTTCCCGGACTCCAGCCAGAAGGGAGATGGAGACCGTACATAACATCTTACCTCAACTCAGTGCCAGATGAAGCTTGACGGGAGGCCTGAGCGGCTCTAGTGTCAGGGGGGGTCTCTCTCCCTACCACCACCACCCCCACCCCCCGCGCGCGCAGAACATCTGTTTTGCAATTTCGTCAGAAGGCCAGGAGGGCTGTCCGGGCTGAGGCGAACCCGGCAGGAAGGGCATTCCAAAGTGATGGTGCGCCTGCCGAGAATGCCCTCCGATCTATACGGATATCCAGGACCTCCAGGAGGGGATCCCCGGCCAACCGCAGGGGTCGCCCTGGGACACGGGGGTGGGGGGGGGGTGATCTTTCAGGTAAGTGGGGCCTAGGCTGTGTAGGGCTTGAATCGGGCCCGGAAGACAATTGGCAGCCAGCGCAGAGCCCGGAGCCCCGGCTGGACGGAGCAGATGGAGAAGGAGGCTTCTGCTCCACAGGAGGTGACGGTCTGAATAACACGGAGTTAAGGTCACAGCTATAATAGTAATGGGAGGCACAAGGGCACTGGGGCCTAGGAGCCTGGGGGTGGGTGGGGGAGGGGAGGCTATTCTCCCTGGTGCTTCTGCATTCCCTGCTGCTGGGACTGGGAGGCTATTCTCCCTGGTGCTTCTGCATTCCCTGCTGCTGGGACTGGGAGGCTATTCTCCCTGGTGCTTCTGCATTCCCTGCTGCTGGGACTGGGAGGCTATTCTCCCTGGTGCTTCTGCATTCCCTGCTGCTGGGACTGGGAGGCTATTCTCCCTGGTGCTTCTGCATTCCCTGCTGCTGGGACTGGGAGGCTATTCTCCCTGGTGCTTCTGCATTCCCTGCTGCTGGGACTGGGAGGCTATTCTCCCTGGTGCTTCTGCATTCCCTGCTGCTGGGACTGGGAGGCTATTCTCCCTGGTGCTTCTGCATTCCCTGCTCCATCCCATCTTCTGCACCAGGGCCCATTCCAACTTAGGGAAAACAGCCCTCAGGGCTTACTACCTCCCATTTCCCAGCATGCCTCTCTCTTCTTGATTTGGTTGCTCTCAGTGCCGGTGTGGGATACTCTCTCCGACTCCTTGCCTCCTGCCCAGCAAACAGTAAGGAGGAGCGAGTTACTCAATTGCTCTTGCTGCAGGTTGGATTACTACCTCTCTGGATGGGTGGGTGACCTAGAGTCTTGTGTGTGTGTGTGTGTGGTTGTGTATCATCTCATGGCTCTATGCAAGGTCCTAATTTCTTCAGGACTTGGGGGAATTTGCGGGGGGTGGGGGGGGGCGTGATTTTAAAAAGGGGTAGAAGAAAAAGCGCTCCCCCTCAGCTCATTTCGGATGCAGACCCTCCCCCCCCACCCCGTGGACCCAGGTCCACCGGGGGGGAGGGGAAGGGGGATGGCCAGCACTAAGATTGCATACATTTGCATATCAATTTATGTAAATTAAATCCAGAGAGCGTGAGGTTGCTGTGTTGGTCCTGAGTGATAGAGGTGGAGACAATGTAGTTTGAATGATCTCTTTTATTTCCACCAACAATAGTTGGTCCCATAAAGGATATTGTTTGAACTACTTTGTCTCTACCTTTATGTGAATGATTGCAGTTTTAAAGCAATCCACTGCCTAACACTGAACAGCCAATTAGCTACGCTCCCTGAAAATTCAATGGAAGACCCGGTCAGCTGGTAACACTAAAGAAAGAGCTCCACCAGGTGTTTTTTTTGCAAGCAGAATGGCACAACAATAGCCCCAAGGCAGGCTGAAAGAAAAGATGGCTGAGGATAAGGCACTGGGTCGGGATTTGGTAGACCCGAGTTCAGATCATGCTGCTGCTGTTGCTGCTGCGTGCTTTCTGTGTGACCATGTGCGTGTAATTTAGCTAGGATGCTGAGCGCCTGCTGGCTGCTATTGTGAGACTTAGAGCCAGGTGTTCAAAACGGTTCAGTGCCCAAATCACTCAGCTCTTTAGAAAATATGGCCACTTTTAGTTTCAAAATGATAGCTCCGCTCTTATCAGAACATGAGGCAGGTGATCACTGTGACTCAGTTTCACATCTGCAAAATGGGGATTAATACTCGCTGAAAAGAACGTGGTTTCCCCCCCTGCCCCCCACTCAGTGCACAATTAACTTGCGGCATTTGTTGCCAGAGGATGTGGTCAAGGCCAGTCACATCGCTGAGTTTAAAACGGGATCGGATAAGTTCTTGGAGGATAGGTCCGCGAATGGCTATTTGCCAAGTAGGTTGTGGGATGCAATCTTTGACCGTCAGGAGCTGGGAGTGGATAGCAGGGAATGGATCACTCCAGCGTTGTGACCTGCTGGGTACTTCTCCAAAGCAACTGAGAGTGGCCACTGTCGGAGACAGGATGCTGGGCTCGGTGGACAATAGTCCATCCTGTTGGCACGTATTGGTCTGACCAAGTGTGGCGTTCCTTCTGTTCTGCGTCCTACCAGTTGGAATGCCCTGTCTCCACAAGGCACTTCACAAGTCTTCTGTTGGTGTTAATAATCACCCACTCCATCTATGCACACATTCCCCAGGGGTGTGCCTCCTCTTCCCCTCTCAACTCTTGGGCCCCGCTACGCCCTTATCTTCTGACCTTTGTAATGCCTGGCTCATCTGTTCAAATCCCGATCCTATGCATGACTTCAGTCTCTAATAAAAAGGTTAAAAAAACCTAAACACTTAGGGTGCAATTCTGACCCCATTAATGTTAGTGAGAGTTGATTTCCATGGGTTCATGATTGGAGCTTTCGGCAAATGCTTTCCCTTACTGCTGCAAGTAGTCCCATCAGTGGTAGGAAAGTTAAACATGCACGTAAGTATTTGCAGGAGTGAGGACTTAAACTGTAGTGTGACGCTCTCTTATTTATGCAGCTCCTAGCACAATAGGGCCCAGAGCCCATTTAAAGTCCCTAAAGTCAGGGAATAAAACCTCTGCCTCTTGGAGGTTGTGAATGAACAGCAGGGAGTTGGTCACTCCATTGCGGCATCTTGGGGCACTTTTCTCTGAAACGCCAAAGCTGCCACCATTGGAGACAGGATACTGGCCTCGATGGACCATTGGTACTCTGACCCAGTGTGACACTTCTCATGTTCTTACAAGGGGAAGCAGAAAATATTACAAAATGGGTAAGAGTGATTGATCGGCCCATATGTTTGGGAGTGAAGAGTAAAATAAGAACATAAGATTATTATTATTTTTAAACCAACAAACATAAAAAGATTATTTTTTTAAAACTGTTTTGAAACCTTCTGGGGTTTTGTCTGTTTTTTGTTTTAAAGAGCTGATCCAAAATGTCATAAACCAAACTGAATTTCTCAGGGGCGGGGGGGGGGGGGGGGGGGGGGGGGGGGGGGGGGGGGGGGGGGGGGGGATCAATTTCAGAGGGGGTTGAATTTGGGGCCAAAGTTTTGCTGAGCTGTTGCATCCCCACCCCACCCATAGCCTTTCAAAGGATGAAATTTAGATTCCAAATCTGAAGCCCCAAATATGGGGTTTTCTTTTCTTTTTTAAAAGGAATAGGATAGAAGGGGAAAAAAAATCAGTGTCCAGAATTCTTGAAATTTACAGAGAGAGAGCAAGAGAGAGAGATCTGGTGCATCCATTGCAGCTAGCCTTCATTCCCAACTGAGACGCCGATTTAGGGTTCTTATGGGCAGGCTAGGGGTTCAGCCAGGGGAACCAAGTCCCCCGACAAATAGGGGTGGTTGGAATTGGCCTGGTGCGGAAGATGGAATTGTGCTCCCCTCCTCCAAGCAGCTGCACTGAAGAGCATTCCCACCCCAGTCACGGGCCCCAATACACATGCACTTTGTCCCTGGGATAGTAATGTCCCTTCCCCTATCCTCCCGAGAGCATCATTGGAGGAGGAATTCTTGCAAGCCCTGCCCCCTAACTCAGAGCAGGAGTCAGGCTCTGTCTTTGGGTGCTTTTAGGCGAGCACCTTGCCACTCACTCTCCACCCACTAGACATGTTGCAAAGCTGCAGTGGTGCCTTATGGGTGCCCTGCAACACGTTTAATGGATGGGTAGTGGGGGCTTGTCCAAAAGCTCCCTTTATTGCTCCCATGCTGCAGCTTGGTGGGGCCCCTAGCGATGTCTTCCCAACCAGAGCAGCAGCTGCAGAGTCTACCAGGAAAGGCACAGCCTGAGCCAGCCCATAAAGGGTCACACACACCCTCCCCGCTTTATAACCTGCCACTGTTGCATTCTTAGCTTTGAGCATGAATCAGTTCCATTGGCCACCGCAGTTCTGAACAGGACTTGTGCCCGTGTTGGGGGGGTGCCAGTCGTTGGCTTTGACGGACAGACCTGCGGGCCTGATCCTGACCCCACTGAAATCAAAGGGGTTTTTGCTGCTGAATTCAACAGAGCCAAGATCTCCCCCACATGCTGAAATGGGGGGGGGGGGCTAGCCCTTGGAAAGGTAATTTAAGGGCCTGATCCCACAAACAGTGCTTCAATAGCTTTGATCCTCTTGACATCTCTAAGGCCACGACGCACAATTTCCAAACAACTTACTCCTGAGTAAACAGTTTGTAGACTGTGGCCTAAGGACACAATCCTGGCTCCATCAAAACCAATGGCTAGATGCCTTGGATCACAGGTGGGGAGCCCTTTTCTTCCCAGGGGCTACTTTGAAAAGGAGTCCAAGCTCCCAGGGTCTGATAGAATTTTTGGGCCCCTTCCCCTGCTCTCATGGTGTTTGGGGGTAGCAACTGGATCCCGGGGCCAGATTCAGGAACTGGAAAGGGGTCATTAAAAACAAAAAAAACCCCTTAAAAACCCCACCGCAGCTGCAAGCCATATTTGGCCCCTGGGCTTTAGGGTCCCACTCCCTACTGCTGCTTTAGAGGGGAATCAGGCTTGTGCAGGCCAGTAAAGTCAAACCCATGCAGGGGAGTTTGCAGGATTAAAACTACAATCCTCCAACTATCCTGGCCTGATTGGATTCTCGGTGGCCTTTGGAACACGTGCATAAGTTATGGGAATTTCGGTTTTGGATAGAACCAAAACGACTTTTCATGTTTTTTTGTTTTTGTTTTTGTTTTAAAATTGCGAAAAAAACCACAACCTCAAACCGAAAAGGAGAACCGAAATTCTTGGAGAACGGAAAAAAAGGAAACCAACAAACACTCCAGAGTCCCATCCCTTAACACGTGTGAAAGGTTGGGGTTTGGCTTAACCTGGCAGTGCCCCCCCTTTCAGCATCTCCATGGAAACCCTTAATGTCAAGGGGGGGGGGGGGGAGATAATCCAGCTCATCTCCAAACCTCCTCCAGCTCCCTCCCCACAAATCTTGTGCGCCCTGGGGATGCCCAATCCCTCCCTGGCCAGGCAGATCGGAGAGCTGGGGGGCAGCACAGGGGGCCAGGCAGGCGGGCAGGCCCTGGGCCGGGGTGGAGCCCCCCCAGCCTCAGCCAGGCAAGTTTCCTTTTGCAAGGAAGGAAGTTAAGAGGAGAGCCGGAGAGGGGATGCGCTATGCGCAACGCGCTTGGCTGCCTCTCCTCCCCTTTCCAAGAGCCCAGCTGCTGCTTGGGAGCACTCCCAGCCGGGCAGGCAAGGCAAGGCAGAGCCGGGGGAGCAGCCTTCCCCCTTCCACCGGGACCCCGATCTAGGGGGAGGCAAGAAGCCAGCCAGCCGGGAGCCACTTGCCAAGCAAAAGGAGGGGACGAGCTGGAGCTGCCCTTGGCCACCCCGGGCGAGGAGAGGACGCGCAGCTGCGGCGAGAAAGTGCCTGTGTCTCTCTCTTTTGTTTATGGGACACTGCTCTGCAGGGACGGATCCCGGGCTGAGCTTTTCCTAGGGGGGAGGCACCGGAGAATGCGCTGCACTTTGTGGCTTTCCGTGGGAGGGGGGTGAAGGGACTTCCCCGGGAGAGTGAAGGGACTTCCTTTTCTCCGGCTGCGTTGATTCTTTATTGCTGGGCTGGCTTGGGCTTCATCAAAGCAGCTCTTGGCTGGGAGAGGCCAATCGCTCAGGATGGGAACCAGCTGGGCAGAAGTGGGAGACAAAGAAGAACTGAGAAGGGACTAGAGGGGAGAACCCCCCCCAAAAGTCAAGCAACTCAAGGAGAGGAAGAATAAGATTTCCAGCCTTCTCAAAGCAGCAGCAGCAGCAGCAGCAGCAGGAGGTGGCACCAAAGGGAGCGAGGAGGCTGTTGTGATGGTTTTGTGTGTCTCTGATTTGACTTGTGGAGGGGGAAGAAGACCCCAACGATTTGGCTGGGAGTGGAGAGAGCTTGGAGTAGGGGCAGAAAGGCACTCTCCTGCCTTGGGATCTGTGGAGCGTTGTATGGAGAGGAAGTGAAGCAAGGAGTGATCCAAGGCGAGATTATATATAGTTGAAAAAAATATAAGGTCTTTTTTGGCATAAATGCTTCCTGGATTGGATGTAAAGGAAAGTGGCAAGGGGGCATTAGCACTTTGCAAGCCTCCAACTCTTATCAGCTTCCTCCTGCAGCCAAGGAGGCTGGGACTGCTCTCCACAGCTGGCTTGTGTCTTCTTCAATGAGGAGGTCAGAAAGAGGGCTGCAAGCGTAGGGGTTGTTTTTTTAGGGGGGGGTTTGTTTCTTGATATCTATTCCTAAGGAAAGTAAAAGGATCATTCCCTTCCTGCTTCCATGGAGGAGTGGAGACAGTGTGGTCGCTGGCTGATCGACTGCAAAGTTTTGCCCCCGAATCATAGGGTGGTTTGGCCCACAGCTGCTGTCTTTGACTTAGCCCAAGCTTTGAGAGATGGGGTCTTGCTTTGCCAGCTCCTTCATAACCTCTCACCTGGATCTATCGATCTCAAGGACATCAACTTCAGGCCACAGATGTCACAGGTAAAGAGGGGATTTTTTTTTTTTTTGAGGGGGTATTGCTTGCATGACAGGATTGATCGTACACCCCGATATCCCAGATTGAAATCGTAGCTCTTTCCTACAACTGCGGGCTCATTCACACGAAACTCTTTTCGAGTGGGTAGCGGCACCAACCTACATTCTGAGCATTGTGTGGAAATCTGACCCCTTCCTGGCCTCTGCTGTGCCCTGCCACCTGCTGCAAGGGGTTGGGCGCTGAAATGCAGGGAACGGTCGTGTGAATACATTGTTACAGGACAAAGAAAGCCCGGATTAAGGAAGGAGTGGTAAATTTGGAATGTGTTTTGTGAATGAACTCTTCAAGGGGGTGCCAGCAATTTGCAATCGAGCCAACTGAGGAGCTTGATTTAAAAGTAGTTTGGGACACTACGCCTGTCCCAAGTGCTGGGTAAGGTATTATACTGACTGCTGCAGGTTTGAGGATGGGGGCCTTCCAGGTCAGCTAGTGACTCTTTGTGTCTGCTTAGCCTAAATCTCATTACAAATCATGAGATTTTAATTGTTTCGGTAACTTGATATCAAGACATTAATTGTTTAACAAGCCACATACTTCGTCACAAACCACTTGCTCCGGAGTAAGTGGTTTGTGGTCTCTGGTTTTTTTGTGGATGTGTAGGCATGGATGTGACTTGGGTGAGAGAGCTCCAAAATATGTCTTCGTGTGCTGTTGTCCCTGACTGCACCCCCACCCCCTCCTTTTCATCTGGTTCTATCTGCCAGAGTTATCTGCCTACCCTGGCCAACTTTAAAAAAAATAAAAATAAAAAAAAATCTTGATCACATTTTCCTAATCTAACAAATAGAGCCTTTCTTCTCCTGGTTGCTGCATGGAAGATTCATGTCAGCGAGGGGGAAATGGTGAAAAATATTAGAGAGAAAAGTGATTTGCCCAGGAGGCAGCTGGCAAAACAGAAAATTCCTCCTCTGCTTGTTATAGTTACCCGAGAGAGAGAGAGAGAGTGGTGCCTGCATTGATCCTAAGTATCTTCCGATGAGACCTTTTATGGGACCAGTTTCTGTTCGTGAGAGTATGCAAACTTTGTGGGCCCTTCCATAGGTCTGACTTTCTGATGCCAAAAGAAGAGTCATGCAGACTTGATTATATATGACAGCAATCAGTTGGGAGAGAGCTGTCGAGGTTTTAGTTAATGTTAATCTTAGATGTTGGCTTGCAATAAAAGCAAGATAACTTGGTGTTTTTTTTTTAAATTTAATTTTTGTTGTTGTTGTAGGTCCTCATCCTGCAAAGACTTATTAAAGTCAATGGGTTTGTTGGAGGTGATAAAATGAGGCAGGTGTATGAGGCATGGGACATCCTCCTCTGAGCAGGGGGAGATGGCGCAGGTCCGTAACAGCTTCCCCATGGGGCGGCAAGCTGTGGATTGCTTATGGAAAAGGATTTCTTGCCATGCAAACCCTTTCCCCACAGTGTGCCCTCTCTAACGGGGAAGTTGCCAGGCGATCTGCTTAATGTTCTGTGAATGTTTCCTGAGGTTTTTCAGGATCAGGGTTTGAGATGTGGGGAGTGTTGGGGGAGGGGGGTCAGGCGAGGATGGGTTGATATCTCAACAATGTAGATTTTGGTTCAGTATTTGGAAAAATCTCTGAACGGTAAGAATGTCGATTGGGTAATGGAATAAGTTGCCGAAGGAGGAGGTGATAGAATCTCCTTACTTGGAAGTTTTCAAAACCTGGTTGGACAACTGATGCGCTAGTAGGGTTAGGAGTTCGGATTCAGGTGAAATCTGTAACAGCACGGGATGGGCCATTCTCGATTAAGCCGTACCGAATTGAACCAAGCCTGGTTGGTTTAATTCCTTTCTAAATAAATAAATGACTACATGTGCAGAATGGCTACCGGACTGTTCTGTGCATGCCCCGCCCCCTTTCAAAATGGCGGCAGCCATCTCACTGCCATTTTGTGCATGTGCAGACCGGCTACCCTTTTCCAAGATGGCGATGATGCTGCCGCTGCCATTTTGGAAAATGGGTGCATGCACAGAATGGCCTAATGGCCTTTTTGTGTACATGCTGTTCTTTAAAAATATATTTTAAATTTATTTATTTTTTAAATTAATTGATTTTAAATACGGATCCATGATACAAATCTGGCAAATTAGGGAAAATAAAATAAAATCAAAATAAACTTGCATCTGAAAGACCACCCTTATGTAGTAGGCAAAGGATAGCCTGTCTTGGAGCAGATCACCTTTTGAAGTCCCGTCCCACCCTCCAATTCTATGATTCTATGACATGCAGAAGATAAAAAAATCTCCGGCACCTTTTGCTCTGATGAGGCTATGGGAGAAAAATATCCTGCCTTGTAATTTTATTCATCTGCTTCTCCCCTAATTAGTTGGAAGAGTGCTTCTGCAAAGCTCTGCTTGATCTCTACTGTAAACATGCTGAGATCACTGGGCCCCACCTGGCTCTGAGATGGGCAGAGCAAAGCCATTCCCACCTGTGCTGGTTTGCAGTAAATGCAGGGGAACATTTGCAGGCTCCTCACCACGGGAGTGTAACAATGCACTAGAATTCTTTCTAAGCTGTGTCTCAAAGAGAGTCTCCAGGTCACTGAGGGTTGTAGTCTGCAATTAGAATCCCTCCTGACGCACTCCACCTGAGTGGGTGCTCCGCAGCTGGGACCGCTCCCTCCACACCCCCCCAGCCTTACTTGTTTAAAAGCACCCTGTCTGCCTTGATCCTGCAAATGGTGCCACGGAACTGGATCCATGCACCAAGCCCCACTGACTTTGGGATTTTGAATAGGGCACAAGGAAGAGTAAGACACTGGATGTTGCTATACATGATGCATGCGTAATGGTTGCCTTTGGTTGCTTCAGGCCCAGATTTTGGGTTTGCTGTGGCCTTGCTGCGTGAAACGGTTCTGGGGAACTCCTGAACAAAACCGATGGTGTAACTGGTAATAGGGTGCATATTTAACGGTGTTTGAGTGACAGACCCCTGACAGAGGATATTGCGCTGGAAAGGGGCATTCTGCTTCCTTTGGGGGAAAACCCACTTGATCCACTCAGTCGCTGGAATATTGGAGCTGCTGCAGCTTGCTGGATTTGGGAGCTGTGGGTTTGTCAATTGCACTCCCACAGCCGCCCCGAGCTGTGTTCAGGAGGGGAAGGGATAAAAATGCAACAAATAAATAAATAAACCTACTGGGAGCTGAAGGCTTGTCAACCTCGCTGCCAAGCTAGGGCTTGCTGGGAATGTCAATTTCACTCCCCAGATGGGACGTATTGGGGGCTTGCTGGACTTGGGATATCTCCCTAGTTATGATGTTACCCCTGATGGCCAGAGTCCATTCAAGGGCACCATAAACACATAACAAGTGCCCTACTGGATCAGACCAATGGTCCATCTATCCTGACATCCTGTCTCCGACAGTGGCCACTCCCATTCGCTTTGGAGAAATACTCAACGGGTCATCATGGAGTGATTCGTTCTCTCCTGTTCACTCCTGGCCCGTGACAGTCAGAGGTTGTGTCCCCTGACCTATTTAACTAATAAGTCCATTTATGGACTTATCCTCCAAGAACATATCCAGTTCTTATTTAAACTCAGCTGTGTTACTGGCCTTGTCCACATCCTCCGGCAAAAAGTACCACAAGTTAACTGTACGCTGAGTGAAAAAATTCCTTCCTTTTTGTTTGCTTTAAATCTGCTACCAGTTAGCTTCACAGAGTGCCCCCTAGTTCTGGTATTATTTGAGAGGGTAAATAACTGCTCCCTGTTTACTTGTTCCACATTGTTCAACATTTTATAATTTGGAGCAGTTTGAAATTGCTCTGCCACGAGATGGCATCAGAGTGGGTGCTACAAGAAAGATTTCCCCCCTTAAAGCTAACCTCACCTGTGGAGGCACCGATTGTAGTAGACCCTTCTGCTAACGAATAAGATTCCATTAGTTGTTAATGCTTGAAGACAATTAGTGCCAGATGTAGTTATGTTTTGGGAAAACTGCCAATGGAGTGACATAGGACCCCCCCCCCCTTTTTCAGGTGTAAAGCAGATAAAATTGAATCCGAAAGGAGGTGGCTGTTCTAAACGTCATCTGTCACAAAGAGATTAGTTTGTGTGTGTGCGCGTGTAATATATATTTTCTTTTGCAGTTGTGTAATGAAATGATGAGCATGCTCTTAGAATGCGCTGAGGTCTGCATCCTGTGAATTTTCTTTCTCTTGTGAGAATAAGGCATACGCTTTTCAGTGTCGGACCCGCTGGGTGCAGAATTCGGAATAGGCTATAAAATGAGTTATAGATCACTGCAATATAATAAAGTCAATGCTGCTAACTTCAGTTCCCTCTCTCCGTCTTGGCTGCTGGAGAGCCGACCGCTTACCAAAGCTAACGTTAGACAGAGTTAAATATATATACGGTGATTTAATTCCGCCCCCCTTCCCCCCCCGGAGGCGTTGAGAACTTGCAACTCTTAATTTAGTTATTGGGAGCGCTGGGATCTGCGTTAACCACGTTGTGGCTTGTTAAAGCAATACGATATCAGGCTGAATAAAATGGGCCTGGCTTTTAACTAAAATGGGCTGTTTTTCCGAGGCAAACTTGAAAAACCTCTTCTAAAAAGTCAAGGTGAAACTCCGTAGCGGCTACAAGAACACTCTGTTCTAAGGGTTCAGAACTAGATTGGGGACCTTATGTAGGGTCACACCATGGGTGAATGGGGTTGTGGTGGCAATAGTTGATAGGTTTGGGCATTTGCGATGGCAACGTTTGATAGCTAAGATGCTATGAGGCTTGGTGCAGGAATCCAGTGATGTGACACAGAATTATATTCTATAATTGTATATTTACTGGGAACTCCCTGTAGAAGGGTGTCTTGCTTTAAGGAGTGGAAAAACTGGTTTCCATCAATATGCTTAGGAGAACAAGTCATTGAAACAGGCTAGCTTGGAAGCTCCGAAATGGTTGTGACCCCAAGAGGGGTCACGCTGAGGGCAGGCCTTGCACAAGACTGAGGGGGATGTAGGCTTGCTACATCCCTGAACCCAGAGGGGTAGCAAGACTGTAGCAGACCCTGGATCATGTCCCAACTATGCCCCTCCCTTCCCCCCAGAAAGGGCAAGGGGAGATGGAATAACAAGCAATTAATTCAGGCAGTGATCTTTTATTTATTTATTTAATTTATTTCTAAATTTATACCCCGCCCCTCCTGAGAACAGCTCGGGGCGGCTTCCAACAATAAAAACATATACAAATATATAAACAATTTAAAATACATCAAAATATAAATTCAAAATATTAAAACAGGGCCCGGGAGACAATTAAAACATTAAAACAATAAATAGGGTAGGGGAGATAAAACCCTCTAACCCC
>QEPC01012679.1:1175268-1226086 GCA_003113815.1 Sphenodon punctatus | reverse complement strand
GGTCAGAGAGGTAGGAGGAGAACCAATCAAGGACGGAGTCACGGAAGCCCAGAGAGTAAAGCGAGTCCAATAGGAGCGAGTGGTCGACTGTATGAAAGGCAGCAGGGAGGTCAAGGAGGACAAGAATGGAGTAGAGGCGGTTACATTTAGCGACAAGTAGATCATTGGTGATCTTGTCCAGGACAGTTTCAGTAGAGTGGAGGGGGCGGAAGCCGGATTGGAGAGGGTCCAGGGAGGAGTTGGCAGAGAGGAGGTCCAGGCAGCAGGAGTAGACGACACCTTCCAGGAGCTTTGAGGCAAAGGGAAGGAGGGAGACTGGCCGGTAACTAGAGGGGTCAGATGGGTCCAGGGTGGGCTTTTTGAGGATGCGGGAGACCGTGGCATGCTTGAAGGCAGAGGGGAAGGAGCCTGTGGAAAGGGAGAGATTGATGATGTAGAAACTGCAGAAACATCATTGGATAAGAGTAGAAAACATAACGTGGAGGAGAAAGTAGTGAGGGAAGCTAGGACAGCAGAGGGCTGTGCGAAGAGAGGCAGTTCCTCTGAATAGTACACATGAACATGCCCCCTCCCTACTTGCATGAAGAAGCGCTGCCCCTTTATCCTCACTGTAAAACACCCATATGTACATGGGGGCAAACTAGGGTTTCCCTCTCCATGTGGGTCACATCAGTGGGGATGGAGCAGAGGGACTGTTGTGCCCCTTTCTGATGTAAATCTCTCCCCCACTTTGGGGTTAATAGGGGTGGAGTCCTATCCGAATGGAGGTGGGAAAGTCTCGGTGGCCCCCACCTTCTTGGACGTGGCAGTCCCCTCCTGTTCCCAGGAGCCCTGAGTTCTCTGGGTGGGAAGGGCTAAAGTGGCTATTGTAGGGGTAGTATGAATGTGGATTCATATGGGGAATGCCTTCGGGAGCGGCTCGGAGAAAAGACCAGACGGAGTAAGCAATACAGGCTTTATTCCCCTCCACCTGGAGGGGCACCGGTTACACGCAATAACATCGAGTGTCGTTGGATAAAAGGTTGGACAGCAAGAGGTTGTCCAAAGATAGAGATTATCTACACTTTACCCTCACAGTTGCATCGTCCGCAAATATCCAATCATTGGCACGTTAGTGATCGATTCTACTTGATTGGCTCCTCGTTAGCTTTAACAATCGATTGCTCGTCCTCTTATCCTGTAACATAATCATTCAGCAACGGAGGGGTTCGTTATACCTTCCCACGTAATATACGTTTTCCCTATGGTTTCCACCCAAAAACCTGGTCCAGTCTGACAGGGGTTTCTGTTTTATCTTCTTAATTTGTTGTGAAAACTTGCTCATGCCAAAGACCTCTTCATCTCTCTGCCAAGGATAGCAGCTGTACCCCCCACCCCATCCAGAATCCATGAGTGTCTCCCTCCTGTGTATAGTTTCTTACACCTCTTCCCTCTGCTCTTCTGTCTTGACCTTTCTTCTTCTCCTTAAAAAAAAATCCTTCAGATTCTTTCCCTGTGGTAACGTTGGCGGCTGCTCTTGCTAATTTTCCCGGCTTCTTGTTAGCGTGGCGGTTGTACGGCACAGCTGTCTCCCTTGCTTTTTTCATAATTAAAGTGAGGAGATGGTTTTGCCTCAGAACATAACAGCTTATTCTGAGTTTCACGTTTGTTTGTTTTTATCACCGACTGGATGGTGCTTGTGATTTCAAGTCTTTTGACCTAAATGCAAATTACATACTTCTGCTCTTCAATTCAGTTCAGCAATTCCCCCCCTCCCTCCACAACTGTAACATTCACGTGAGTTTGTGGCTGAAGTCTCGTCCTGAGGAGCAGGTGATAAAAAGAAGCAGTAAGGACACGTTCACACAACACTTTTGGAGAACGGGAAGTGTGTCACGGAGGAACATAGGGTCACACGTGTGATACTGGCCTACATGTAGACTACAAGCCTAGTAAATATGTAAAGCAAAAGGTGCAACATGTATGTAATGTTACAATTAAGAACCGTGAAACTCAAATCAAGACTGTGACATGGGACCAAGCTCCAGGAAATGGAAAGACAGTTTGTGGATTTGCCCCAGATGGATGGCTAGAGACATTAAAAATGCTAATACAGGTAGCCATTGCCTACGCGACAGAACTCATGTTCCTCCAAGTCAGAAATGAGAAACAAAGGGCTCTGAATTGTTGTTTAAGGAGGCCATTAAGCCACCTTCAGAATCTCTCTCGCTTGGCCATCTTGAGCAGCTGCATCTCCATCCTAAAACCGGCCAGCAAGCAAGGCTGGAAACTATGGACTGAGAGGCATGATTTTGCTTTCTACCAACTAAGAGACCAGTGCCCAGTCATTCTACATCTATGGTTGAGGAACCAGAACTTATCGACCTTGTAGGGTAAGATGCTTATTTAGGAATTCAACCAGTATATGTTAGGAATGCGTTATATTTACCTTTGATTTCTAGTAACCACTCTGTATCAACAATCTTGCTTATGTAATAAATAAACTGACTTCTTATCTTTATGAGGAAGTGCCTGTGTCTAACATTGGAATACAAGTGAGCAACAAGAGTTCTCAAGCTCTTGCGAACCCAGAGAGTAAAGAGTCTGTAAACAGGAAGGATCGGGCCCTTGGGTGACAAAGGGGTTGTCCCTGGGGCAGGCTTGAATCGGCCAGAGAGAAAAACTGATTCAAGTGGTCTGTGCGTGAGGGAAACTGAGTCGCTCAAACCCGGTAAAGTGGGGGTGCGGACCCTCCAACCCGTGACAGTGGTGTGCCACAACCCCACATTTTGAGTGTTGTGTGGAAGCCTTACCGCTTTCTGTGCTCCTTGATCTTTTTCTCTGCCACCTGATGTCAAGGTGTGGGTCGTTGGAGTGCAGGGCCATCGGCAGCTGTGCAAACGCTTCGCTGCATACGGAGAGATACTGCGGCAGATCCCCAGTCACACCGGCTCTTTTCCTGTCAGCCGGCTCCTCCCTGCTGCCGCACCTTCCCTCGCCACTCCCTCTGCCGCCACCGCAGTTGTGAATGCGGCCTTCGTGTATTCTGGAGGCGGTGCAAAACCTTTTTATCTGAAAAAGCCTTTGGCGGGTGGGGATAGGGGCGGGTTGGTTTTTTCTGAGTCGGGCTAAGGGGGGAGGGTGGGAGTTTTGAGGTGAGAGGTGGGTTTTTTTTATTGCATGAATTTTATTAATGTTGGCTTAGGGATTGTAAGCCAACCTGAGCCTCTGTTGGAAGGGCGGCTTATACATTTGAATAAATTAAATAAGAGCCAAGTGGCCTTTGACCGTCAGACCCAGATCTGGAATACTGAACCCTTGAATATTTTACCTGTGAGTTCTCGTGTGAAACCTGGCCCTATGGAGAAGGGTGTAACAGCCAACCTAAGAAGGGCCAAACAGGGCCAGACCAGGTCTGTAGCAAAGAGGGAGGCCTGCCTCCTCCCCCCATAGAAATAAGAAGTGTTCTAGGTTTTCCTCTCCATTTCACAGTCTAAAGAAATCAACCCCCCCTCCCCCTTGTCATGTAGCCTGCACCAGGCCTCCAGCACTGGCTCCAGGCCTGGGTCATCCCAGGGCTAGATGGACCATTGGTCTGAGGAACCTTTCCCTTTCGGAGGCCACCCTGACAATGAGGACAAGTTGGATGGGCTGCATAGAGGCTGGGGGTGCTCGAGGAGAGGAGGGCTCTGATCATGCAGCTGCCCCCTCTCCACATACGCAGGCTCTCGCCTCTGCTCGCTTTCAGGGCTTGGGAGTAGAAACTTAAAGCTGGAAAGGGGGCACAGGAAAAACTAGCCACGGGCCACGTTTGGACCCCAGGCTTGAGGTTCTCCAGGAAACCCCAGCATCTTGACTCCCCGCCAGTTCCGGTTGCTTTTGAGACGTAATGGAAGGGTCCGTTTCCCAGTCTCCACGCCCCGCTCCTGACCAACTTGACGTACGATGATGTCCAAGCCTGCCTCTTTCCAAGTCGAGGCGTTTGAAGCTATGAGACCCTAGCGGGGACGTGTTGCCTTTCCCAGAAGGGCAAATTGGACTCCTGGCAAATTGCGGGTGCAGGCAGCATTCCGGGGGAGTTGCTCCCTGTTAAAGTCCAAGCAACGGCGAGGTAGGTGTTTTGTTGATCGTGGCCTTGGGGTGGGTGGTGGTAAACGAGCAAGGCGGCGGGGCAGGGGGTCCGTGGGGGCTGAGTGGCGCATCTGTGGAGCAGCTCCGGAGGAGTTCTAGCGGGTGGCTGCCGCAGCAGCTGCCTTGACCATGGGGGGAGGGGGAAGCACGCCAGGCTTTTGAAATGGACGCGTCCCAGGCTTGAGCGCTGAGGAACCAGGCTCCCCAGGACTCGTGGCCAGTTTCTGTGACTTGCAAAGGCCGTGTCCCCCACCCACGGTGCCTCTGAGTGCGGGCTGGTCTGCTGGCATGGGTAGCCACCCTAGTTCATCCAGGCAATGGATGCGTGGGTGCCCATTGCCACGCACTCTTCTGGTTTGCCCCGCACGGCGTGCTATGGATTTCTCGGCAGCGTGCCGTTGAGTGGGTGCTGAGTGGCTCACGGGAGCGTACACCCCGCCTACCCCCTTAAGACTCGGGGCAGTTGGATGAGTGGCTTCTGGGTATCATGGTAGCATCTGATTTAAAAACACCCTTGGTCTTTCTGGTATTTGCGACTGACGTGGTCACTGTAGTCTAGATTGTTTTGGGAGGCTGTTGCAAGACAAGAGGGCTCATTGTTATCACACTGGCGTAATGACATTCCACATGAGCAGGGTTTGAACCCTGGATTTTTCTGTTGTAGCTCAACGGATAGAGTTCTGTGCTTAATGAGAGTAACTTCGTTGCCTCTCAGCTCAGCAGTAGTAGGCTCTTGTTGGAAGCAGATAGGGAGGCCCGTTGATAGAAATTTGGGCCCTTGGTACGTGATGGTAGCTGGATGCCATCTACCTTCCGTTCTCCTCCCTCCCCCCCCTTGTAAGTCTGAAATCAATTTGTGGAGATCCTAATGGCATTGCATTTACACACATCACTTGAACTTATTGTGTTTTTTTTGGTTAGTATTTGAATGCCTATTAAGAAAATTCTTGTAGCTTGGGGGGTGGGGCGGGGGCGGCTCTATCTGATCTTGGAAAGGGTGGGGGAGTGATAAAATTGTGTTCTCGTCAGGCCTGAGGGGCTATGCCACAGGTTTTGCCTATCTGCAGTCATGCACGTTAGCAGAGCTATTTCCATCTAGTCTTGCAATGAATGNTTTGTGGAGATCCTAATGGCATTGCATTTACACACATCACTTGAACTTATTGTGTTTTTTTTGGTTAGTATTTGAATGCCTATTAAGAAAATTCTTGTAGCTTGGGGGGTGGGGCGGGGGCGGCTCTATCTGATCTTGGAAAGGGTGGGGGAGTGATAAAATTGTGTTCTCGTCAGGCCTGAGGGGCTATGCCACAGGTTTTGCCTATCTGCAGTCATGCACGTTAGCAGAGCTATTTCCATCTAGTCTTGCAATGAATAAGAATGTTGGTCTCTATTGTGGGAAATGCACGAGGGGTTGAGAGTCTCTCTTGCAATTTGCATCTGTTCCTTCACTTCTCTGTTGTTTCCCTTTCCCCCCCTCCCGTCTCTGAAGGGGTGAGTTGATTGGTTACAGTTAAGAGCAGTTTCTGTCCTGAGTCAGGTGCAAGGGCAGGAGAGAGGGTGGCAGAGGCTGGTTTGGGGTTGAAGTGGGGTCCCCTAGGTGGATCTACTCCTGATCCAGCTTCTGCCGCTGCCATCTCTCCTGCCCTCAGTCCCGCTGCCACCGCCACTAAACTCTGCAATGCATCGGGGGGGAAGGGTTGCCAAGGGCAGCAAGTTGAAGGGGGCCCCCTTCTCCCATCCCAGTCCAGTTGTCAAGCTTCGTGCGACACTGATGCTCTGGACTGTGAGCCTCTGTCCCACCACAGGACCAAACCCTGGATGAATAAGTTGTAATTTTCTCCAGTGCATAAAGAAAATCTCCTTGACGCTAGAGATCATTAAATGGCATTGTGCTTTTAGATGCCCATAAAAACTGATTTCTCAGAATGTGTCCAGATGTACCAGGTAATTTCTCTCCGACTGCAGCACATAGAGAGGTTTTGCTGTGACTGTTCTTCATGCTGATGTAATCAAGAAACGGTGACTCTGATGCCTGCTGTTCTCTATTGATATTGATAGCAAAAATAGACACTTTGCTTTCTCCTCCAACGGGTATGGATAACCTGGCACGTTGGGCAAACTGTTGGGGAAACACTTAGGCCTCTCTGCTATGTCGAAGACAGCGGGCAGCATAATTTGATATCAAAGTCCTATTTATGGATGATCTAGGGTATCATTTGCTACGACAACTCAACACAAGCAGTTTCTGCAGTAGACAAGAGATCAAGGCATTTCAGCACACTGTACCAGTAATTATTCACCGGGGTTTGGGACTTTTAAGACGTTGCTTGAAAGCTTTATAGCTTCAATGCATGTAATGACTTTCATATGTCATGTTAGTTATTTTAATATTACTCAGTATTATCAGAACAGATTCTCCAGCTGAATAGTATGGGTGGGTAGGTAGGTTTTCTTAATTATTCTGCTCTACAATCCATTGGGATAGAAGAGGAAAGAACCTATGCTGTACTGGGGGGTGAGAGCAATTGTTTATTGAATCCCCAACAGTGAGGTCCTGGCAGCGGAGGTTCTGAGGGGCAGCTGCGGTTCAGCACAATGGAGTAAGACGCATGATCGTTAAGGCAGCATGGACACCCAGAGCCAGCCCTAGCTGAGAGCCATACTTGAACTTCCCAAGAGCCACATATGGCTTCCTAGCCACAATCTGCCCACCCCTGGTGTAAATCTAGTCTCACCTAGATTGTAAACCCCTTGGGGCAGGGACCTGTCTCTATTTAATGATTAGTGACAGATACGTTGCTGGAGCTTTATAAATATTTAATAAGATTGACCAGCTTTAATGCAGTTTTGCTGACCCGCACTCCCTGACCATGACGGCCACAGGCTTTGGCTTTACATGGCCGGCTTTGAACATTGCAAAGTTATTTAATCTCTGAGGGGAGAAAAGAATGGCGTTCAACACTGGCTGGCCAACAACACTTGTACCGCTTAACCCCTCCTAGGGAGTTAGCGTGGGCGAGACGTTAACCAGGGGCTAAGCTTCATGCCATTCGCAGCTCTAGTGTATATGGGGAGGGGGTGGGGGGCGTGAGCAGCTTGCCTTTCCAAGATGAAAATAATGTGTGTGTTTCGTATTCCTGGCTGCAAGTAGAGGGTTTGGTGGAGTTATTCAATGCTGTGGCTTCAGCAATGTATCCAGGTTGCAGGCATCATCTTGTGTACTGCGACCATCAATTTTTATGGATGCTGGGTTCTGTTGTGCCTACCTTTTTCCTCTCTTTTGGAGACCACCGGTAGAAGCCTATCCTGCTTTATGACACTGATGTAAACCTGGAGAGTGGCTTTGCTGGGGTTGCTCTGGGTTTAAGACCATAAATGTGGTGGATTGGAATTTTTGTCCGTATCTACCTTTAAGAAAAATGGGACCATAGAAATTTGCATATTTATGCAAATTTTACATGACCTTGGGTCTAGGCTTCATCTCCTTTCCAAATGTCGTGATTCCGTAGGAGAGATGAAACGAGTTGCAACTATTAATTATGCGTGTTACCTACATTGTGGGGGGAGCCCTGTGGTTACCTGCTCAGCATCCACTTGCGCACCTGTTTCCGATTTTAAATGGGGAAACACTTTGTGGCCCCCCCCCCCTCTTTTCTACTTCGCTTGTGAAGATGGGTGTTGCATATTGGTCATATAGGGTGCTTTTACACGCACGCGAGACAGAATGGGTGTTTAAAGGGTGTTTTATGAACACTGGGTTCAACGCTAGGGATGGGCAAACGCGGTTCGGAAGTTCGGATCGAACTCGACCAGTTCGGTCGACCGAACCGAACTTCCAAACCAAATTTTCGAACCGAACCGAATTTCCGAACTCGGCTCTGTTCGCCCATCCCTAAAACATCATATTCCATTTAGTTCAATGGGGTTTGAATTTCCGAACTTTGTTTGGAGTTCGGACCAAACTCGAATAGTTCGGTCAACTGAACCGAATTTCCGAACTGAACCGAACCGAATTTCCGAAGTCGGTTCTGTTCACCCATCCCTATTCAACACCCTTGACATATTTTACACGTACAGGGTGTGATCTTCAACACCATTTGAACATCTTCCCCCTCCCCCATTGTGTCCCGTGTTTAAGTGGATTACCTTAGCACTGTCTCCTTTTGCTTCTCTGCGCTCACTCTCTGCACTGGCCACTTAAAAAAGGATGGGGAACCACCGATAATGCCGAAAATGCCGGTGACGCTTGCTCTTATCACTTCCGGCTACCCTTTATTCCGGTCACATGACGCTGCAACATGCTGTAGTCCTGTTTAGACGAGCGACGATACCGCTGTTCACCCTGAACACAGGAAATGAACCTGCCGTCAACCGGTGATTACAAAGCGGGTTCATCCGGTGTTCAGTGAGTGTTCAAATCGGTGTCGGCATTTGTCGTGCTGTATACAAGTAACACAGGACGGGTGTTGAATGTATGTTTGATCTCAAGACCTGTCGCGTGTAAAAGCACCCATAAAGAGCTTAAAGTAAGAGACCTCACAGGGCCTTTCTGCTGCGGTTTCGATATTTCTGCTTTGGAGCCACGGTGCCAAGGGTCCAGGGTTCTATCCCTCCCTCCCTCCCTCCCTCTGTCTGCCAAAGCCCCGTTGTCAACTGGTTTTAAATAATGGGCATTTCTCTCTCACGCAGACACACACCATTTCCCCCATTTTGAAACCAAAGCAGGTGCTCGTCAGAGAGTTAATGGGTAGTAGCCATTTTTTGTTCCACAAACGGAGATTTGGGTATGCCCGTTTCAACTCTCCTCTGTGGAGCCGTATGGAATAGTCCCCTCCCCGCGGAATGCCATAGCATACATCCCCCCCCGCCCCCGCCAGTCTAGCAGTGCCTGGTTCTGGCTGCCCCATCTCCTACAGGGCATGGTGGAAATGGAAAAGCATACAGAAAAGGGCAACAAAGGTGATCAAAAGCATAGCCTGGCTTCCGTACAAGAGACTTGGTAGGAAAAAGATGACCACAAAACAGGTCTGCTTTTGGGATGATGAAATAGGCCAGTTTCAGAGCAAAGATTGTGTTTGCACAGTTCTCCACCCCCCCTCAATCCCAAGGGTGGGATTATACCAAGGCATCCCAAAGCTCCTCTCTTAAGCAACTGTCACATGTTTGATTCCCTCCCGCCCGCCCCCAGCTCACAGCTCTGAGGATCCAGCACGCCACCAAAGGAGTGTCAGTCTGTGCCTTCACACCCTCCAGAATCTGTGCTCTCTGCAAACAGGATTGTAACTTCCAGTGTGACTCCAGGGGCAGCCTATGGGTTTAAAACCCAGCGTAAGAATCCTATCCTGTCTAGAGACTCATTAGAATTAGGAGATGAGGTTTACGATGCATGTAGGTCAAGACATGCTGGAGGCTAGCGGGAAGGCATAAAATGGGAGCCTGTTGTAGGGTTGCCAGGTGTCCCTTATCTTATTTAAGGGATCATTCTATATTTCAGAGGCTTACGGCTTTGCAGAATATAATGGACGCCTCCCTTATTTACGCAAGACACCCCTTATTCTGGACACCGTAGCTCCATGGCACGTAATGGATGGCTCTTATTTCGGTATCCCTCAGCTTTGCGGCGTTGCTCATTTTTGAAATTTTGACCTGGCAAGCTTAGCTTATTGGAAACCCAGCAAGATATTTATTAGAGGGAGTGCAGGGGGTTGAAATAGTAAAGCATTCCTCCACCACCCCTTGGGGTACAAGGATTGTCCACTCTTTAATTTAGGTGTCCCGTGACCCTCTGAGTGAGGGGCACATCCTTCCGTATTGCTGTCTTACCGTAACTTCTCTACACTGACTTTGTCACACCATTGCCTTGATGGTAAGGTTGGACCTCCTTGTAAAGCAGGCTCTCCAACTCCTCTGACCTGCACGAAGAACACAATGTAGCTTTTCCTCAAAATGACGCAATATAATTTATAAACCACAACAACTAACTGCTCCAAGTAAAACACAAGTTCCTATGTAATATAAATCAATTTACTAATCTAGAAAGAAGAGATAAATAAATCAAACCCAGAAAAGGAATCTGGTAGAAAAATAGAAAGTACTGAAATAACTTCCCTCCTTGGCCCAACGTTTCGCTACTGGTGTAGCTTCTTCAGGGGTCCTCATTCAAAACTCAGGAAAATTCCTCTTCTATGGATGCAGAAGAAATGACCACAACAAATGTACAAGCTAGAGAGACAAACAGTGATGCGTAATAATGTTGAAACAAACCAGTTTCACAGAAGCATTGAACACCGCATTTACAATCAGGGAATTCAAAAATTTAAGAATACACCAAAAAGCAATACCATCTCAAAAGTATGAGTAGTTATGACGTTCCAAAGTAATGTCCTTAGTAGAGAATATAATTTATGGCAGGAATGGGGAAGCTCAGGCCCAGGGGGTCAAATGCGGCCTGCAGGTAGTTTTTATGTGGCCTCTCTAGATCTGGCTCCTGGATCCAGTTTCTACCCAGGGCTGGACTTGGCGGCTAGGGTGGTGGATTTGGAGGGGTGGCGAACCCCCCCCCCGCAGCGACCACCGCCGCAGCGACCACCGCCGCAGCTGCCTGCTCAGCTGAGGTGGGCGGCTCAGTTGTGTTGCGCAGCCAGCTACCGCGGCCAGCTTCCCTATGCACGCCTCGGGCATGCTACCGTGCTGCGGGCCACCCAGTCTGCTTGCTCCCTGGTCTACCTCAGGCCCCCAAGAATGGCTGGGGCCTTCAGCCCACCCCAACCAGCCAGGGGTGCCAGGCTGGGTTTCTGCGCAGTAGCTGAGAATGCTCCCCACTTTGAGTTGAGTAGGGTTTTTTTATTATTATTTTATGTTTTTCTATTTATGTAATTTTGTTTTCTATTTTCCCCCTCAAGCGGGGAGCCTGGTGTGGCTTAGGGAGGGGTGTGGCCTGGGGGCATAGCTTGGGGGTGTGGCTTTGGGGGGCAGGAGCCAGTCAGAAGTGCCTAGGGCCGCAAATATCCTAAGTCAGGCCCTGTTCCTACTCCCAAGCGCTGATAAAGCATGAGAGACAAAGGCGTTCCCACAAAGATGAGGGACAGATCCATGCCACAAATCCATCGGCTTGGTCCTCTTACCTGAGCGCTCCCCTTGATGCATTTTGGGTGGTGCAGATGGGAGATGTTTTAGGAGAGAACACTTTTTCAAACCAAACCTACCAGGGTAGTTTGATATATTATTTTATAGTGACTTCGGGGCAATAATTGTTCCGGTAGTAAAGGTTTATCTTCACCAGATGAACTAAAAGTCTAAAGTTCAGAGGCCTGGGATCTTAGTTCCCGAAAGAGTAGAGAGGTATTGAATGGAAAATTGATGGGAGTCTGTTTACACTGACCTCTGGAACCGTTTGGATCAGCTTTATTTATTTATTTATTTATTTATTTATTTTAAAAGAAAAACACAGGAGTGAGGAACCTTTTTCTCTCCCACTGGCCACTTAGAAAATTAGAACAAACTCTGTGGGATGGATAGGACTTGGGAAACCGGGATGCTTAAGGCTCCCATCATGGTTTTATGCCAGAGTGGGGGACCTCAGGCATAGGGGTCAAATGCGGCCCATGACAAGTTTTTTTTTATCTGATCTGCTTTTAGTTTCTGGGTCTGGCCCCTGGATCTACCCAAGCACTGAAAGAATGAGCTCGGGGTAAGGGAGCAGAGATGAGGACACGCACGCAGTGATAAGGGGATGATCGATGAGGGGTCAAGTAAATCGCCTTTTGGGGTGGGTTTATTATGCACAGCAAAACGGACCAGTCCTCTTCAAGACGCGGTCTCCCAGGTCCTTGGTCACCTGAGGGACTCACAGCTGGTCTTAGAGAAGGCTTCGGCTAGGGTGGCCATCTCTCCACGCGTCCTCTGGTTTGGACCCAGAGGCTCTGAGAGAAGTCCCGGTATCATGGAGAGTCGAAGCTTCCAGCGACAGCCACGTCGGAAAGGGGGTTGGCCATAGGGACTTTCCTGCCGCCTTCTTGACGTCCCCCAGTCGATTTTACGGTGGAGCACTATGATCTCCTAACACTCCACGTGGGCAGGGTTATGTCAGAAAGGGGACACAACATCCCCTCTGCCACCCCCCCTTTGGCACGCCCCCGACCGCCTGCAGAGCATCACGTCTCAATACACCGTAAGGGGCGGGGTTATGTCAAAGCTCCGCCCCACTGGATTCCCTCCCACAGGGAAGTGGAAACCCTAGCTCCACGTCCTGCCAATGGTGAATTACGTAGGGCCCGTTAGTTCCTTTCCTGGCAGGGACGTCCGTTTTGGAGGGAAAATCTTGGCCCTCAACTCCTGGGCTGCCTTGCTGCAGAAAACTCTGGGGTTTTATTCTGACTGGGGGACTGTTAGCCATCATTTTCTTTTTAATTTTTTTCCCTGGGATGGTACGCTGCTCCTGGGCCACGGCAGAGTTATTTCCCATTGCAATTCTCCCCCCCCGCATCCTGACCCCACTGGCTAACAAATGCCTTGCTTGTTATCACTCCGCGCTTTCTGTCCACTTCCACGCCGCCATTCCCCAGCTGCACGCTGGCTGTCATTAAGCTCCTGTTTGTGTCTATATTTAAAAATAATCGCTTGTACCGATGTGGGGGCCCGACCCTGCTTGGAGTGTGGTGGTTTGAATTCTTTGATATCCTTTCAGCGTATCACTTACAATGAAACACTTTTGAAGACAGCCTTTGAACTCTCCCTCACTGTTTATCCGCTCTTTCCCTTTGGAACGGTTCCTTGGTTTTCTGAGCGGGGGGGGACAGGAGATATCTGGCTCCCCCCCCCTCGCTAAAAGAGTAGCTTTTAATAGAAATCCTTGTTTGACAACTACAAACCCAGCATCAATCAAAGGGCTTTCCCCAACATCCCGTTTCCTTTTTACTTGAAACATCCTCTTAGCCTTTAAAGAGGATGGCTTCTTCTTTTCAAGTTTTCTTTGGTTGAAGCCAGTGGCGGACGGGTCCTCCCTCCTCTCCTGGGCGTCATTGTTGTGGAGGATTCGGTTGATGCTCCTGCCCCTCCCCGCCCCGTGCTATGGATGGCGAGAGCTTTGCCGCTCGTGAAACTTGCACTCGTGACCGGGAGAAAGGAGTGCGCTGAGCGTGGGAGTGCCGCCTCACGTTTGAGATTCCTGCGGGGAAAAGCGTCTTCGGGGGATGCCTCCGCCACGGGGAGGAGGGCCCTAAGCTGCCCCTGTCTTCCCATGCTGGTACGTGAGGCGTAAGGAGGGCTTGTTCCCTCCTTCCACCTGGTCGTTCCTCACCGTCCTGCACAAAGTTCAGAGGAATGTTGTTCCTCTGCTGCCTCCCATCTTCCCAGGGTGGAAGGGGAGGGAATGGAGCAAGCCCCGGACTCCTCCTCGCCTGCCCTCTACATAGTGGTTGCCCCCTTCCCTCATGCTTTGATCACCGGGGGGTGGGGGGAGTGGAGCAAAGGGCCTTCTATGCCCCCCTCCCCCATCTTGATGTGGCCTTGGGAGAGCATTGTCGTATCGTGACACTTTGCTGGGTGGCCATTTTGGAAAGTGGGTAAGAGAGTCTCTTTCAGCCCTTTCCAATGTGGCCCTGTTCCTGCTGCCCTCGGGAGCCCTCATTTTTCTGGGTTCTCCCAGGGTCCCTGGATTAGGTTACAACCTGCAAGGGTGGCAGCCCAATCTCCACAGCATACACCATGCCCACCCCCCCAAATGGGGGCAAGGGAGTCCTGTATGGCTCCCAAGCACCCCTCGCCTTCATGTGTTCCAACTACAGTCGCCTTAGGCCCTGCTTTGCACCCTGAAACCCTTACGTCTTAATCCTCCGGCGTGTCGGCGTGCTGCCTCCAGACTGAGGGGTGCTGCGCTCCAGGTGAGGAGACGTGCTCCCCGGGCCCTTGTACAACCTGAAGTTGAGCGTGTGTGCCCCAGGCAGAGTTCCCACCTCGCTAGGATCGACCCAGAGGCTCTGCGAGAGGTCCCGGTTTTACCGACTTCCATGGCTAACCTAGAGAATTGAGACAGCCGTGTCAGAAAGGAAAGCAGGCCGTAGGACTCCTCTGTTCTCTTCTCGGCGTGGAGTGCCGTGGCGCTATGGAGCGCCGTGACAGTGCAACACCCCACACGGGGTGTGGTTATGTACACGGCCCCACCTCCTGTGGGACATCATGACATCACAACGCTCCGTAAGAAGCTGGGTCCCTTTGCCCTGCCCCTTCTAATGTGATCCTCCCCCCACTCTATGTTTCCTCCTGGAGAGAAGGGACAGCCCTAGCCCCAGAGCCCAGTCGTAGGCTCTCCAGGCCGGCGTGTGAGTGTAACCCCAGGGATTCCATAGACCCAACCCTGGGACTGAGGGTACTGGGTCTGGAGACGGCTTGCTTGTGTCCGTAATGGATTTAGCTGCCTTCGGTTGAATCTTGGGGCTATGCTCCCACTGATGATGCAATATGAGGCAATGACCTCCTTTTCTTGCTCCGTCCCCACCATCTGTTTTATTTATTTATTTTTATTTATTTTTCTACCCCGCCCCTCCTGAGAACCGCTTGTACGATACCTTGGGGGTTTATAGCGCGGTACCTGGTGGCAGGCTGGATGAATCGAAAGCTCCCTCCCGGGCCTGAGCACATACACTCTGCTCCCTCCCGGCCTTAAATCCCGCCCCCCCCAAAAAAAACAACGCCCGCTTTCACGGGTTACTGGGCAGGCATCGTCCATCACAGCTCTTGCAACTCTCTTATGGCTGGAGTTAGCACACGTAGGAATGCACCGTTCTGCTTTTATGCCGTGAGAACACTCGCCTAAATGGTACAATAACGGCTGTTCTTGCGTCATAAAAGTGCAACCCTGTATTCTCACGTGCACGAATTCCCATCGGAATAGAGCTGCAATTGCTCTGATGGACATTTTCCTGCCGCCTCCGGTAATGTGTGAAAGCAGCCTCTCTCGAACACAAGACTTTCCCGAATTCCTCACCCCGAGAAACTGCTCCTCCTTCTGTCTGATCCTTCAGAATCTTCCACCTCCCTTTGTAACTAAGCTAAGCACGTGCGCGCCTGCAACGTCTCCACTTTTTGAATGTCTCCGTGTCTCTCCCTAGGTTTCCTTCCCTCTTGTTGCTCCTTTTTTGTCTATCCTAGATTGCAAGCCAGGGGTGGCCAAATGGTGGTTTGGGAGCCACACGCAGCTCTCCGACAGTTTGTGTGCGACTCTCGGCCAGGACTGGTCTTGGATCTCATGCTGCCTTAATGGTCCAATGTCTGTCTTGGTTGTATTTCTGCTCCTCAAAATCCCACCAGCCAGGACAATGGAGCAACAGGAGGGGAACGGCAGAGGCTCAGTCTTGGCGATGCTTCAAAGGGCCGTTCATGGCATGTGTGTCTTGTGTCGGGCTGAAACTCTATCTCGCTTTTCTTGAGAATCTCATCAAGAATTGGACTCTTGGCGACATTTTCCCAACTGAGAACGAGCCAAGAACTGGCCCCTTCTCAACACCATTTCCGCTGAGATTCTCAAGAATATTTTTTTTTAAAAAAAAAAACACATTGTACATGCGCAAAATAACAGCTGGGGCCATTCTGCGAATGCCCGGCTCTTTTGCATGGTGGCGCCAGCAGCAACACCGCCATTTTGGAAAAAGGCAGCCGATGTTTGGCGGCCATTTTTCACCTGCACTGTCCGGCTGCCCTTTTCCACAATGGCGGCGTTGCTGCTGGCGCCACTGTGGAAAGGCCCTGGCTGTCATTTTGCGCATGTGCAGTTCTTCTTTTTTATTTTCTTTCTTTTTCAATGAGATCCTTGGCAAGATCTCGCATCGTTGACAAGATCTTCCCAAGATCTCGCTAAGTGTTCTCGATTCTTGCCAGAATAAAACCCTATTCTTGTTTCAGCCTTAGTCTTGTGCCTCTCAGCCATATGGTGATTTTGGCATGCAGCTCTTGGCCTTGGAAAACTTTGGCCATTCCAGTTGTAAGCCCCTTACGGCATGGACTTGCGTGTAATCACAACCTACTTTGTTCTGGCTTCTGAAAAGAAGTTACCAAACTGGATTAAATCCTTGGTCTAGCTAGTTAAGTTGGTCAATGCCGGTGCCTTGTTAAGGCTATACAGATAACTTATCGTGCCTGTGAAAACTTACTGAATTTGTTACTTTGGCATTTCTGTTTCTTCGTTAAATGGTGCTTGGCATTTTAGTGCATCATGTGACTTGGACTAACCCATCAATCGATTTACAAATTAAGATCTGCTGAACAATTGAGCAAAGTTACTTAAAAAATAAATAAATCTGGACTGCCGATTTGGCTCAGATCTGGTTATTTAGCTGCGACAATTTCGCCAGAGTCTAAATTCACTGAAATATTCCCTTTTGAGCACTCTGTGCACGTGTGTTTGCTTTGCTAGACTGGTAGAATGGAGAGTGGGCGGGGAACGGGAGGTGGAGTATGTAGCTAGGTAATAAATCTTGGCCATTTAGGCAGCTCTCTTCTGGGTCTTTTAAAGCCGGGTTTACTGCTGGTTTTGCAATTGCTGGCTCCTTTAGAGATAGACTCTGCTTATTCTCAACACGTATGCACACTGGTGACAAACATCCCTTTTAGAGCACAGGGCCTTTCCATTGAATGGGAAGAGCAGACAATTACAAGAAGTTAATACATGGGTACCTCAGAGCATTCACCATTTTCCTCTTCAAAGATCCCACTTAGAGCTGAAGCCGGTAGCTCATTTTGCTAGTTGCGGGCGATACCCACAACTTCGAGTACCGTACCGGATGCCTGATAGGCTGCCGAAGTATCAACCAGGGACCCAATTACCCCCAAATACTGGGTATTACCTTTACCAATTTACCAATCAGTAAATGAATCGGTACTAGGAAGAAGACGAAAATCGGTATATCTGTTGAGCACCAATTGATTAGTACCTGTCTGATGTTGCTGGGTCGAGTACCACAATTTCGATTGGTTTACCTGCTTCTCTGGGTACTTGTTTCGGGTCTAATCCCACTCCAAATACATTGTTCATATAGTTGAAGCGGGTTAGGCGGCCGGGTGGGGATACCTTGTAGCATCTGATCATGTAGGGTAGCGTTATGGTTTTCTCAAAGAAGCTTCCAAACCGGGTCAAGTCCATGGCCCATCTAGTTCAGGTTCTTGGCTCCAGCACAGGTCACTCCCAGGTGCTAGAGAGGTTGTGGAAAAATCCCTACAGACGCGGAGAGGCTTGTCATATGCCTACTTCACACCTGGAGAGTTGGGGTTTTGATCCAGAAGCTCCAGGGGAAAGACCTAGTTTTTTTGGGTCAGCCAAGCATGCTCCCTGGCAATCCTGAGAAATTGGGTCTTCCAGGAGCTGCCATATCAGTAAAGGGATGGGCCTTAGAGATTCAATATGCCCCCCTCCCCCAATGGAATATCGTGGCATGAAAGCCCATAAGGGACAAAGTTATGTAAGAAAGGGTTTTTGCAGCCCCTTCACCCTGCCTCCTTTTTAAGGTGGCCATGCCCCCTGGGGAGTATTGTAAGTGTCAATTCTGGCAGGGTGGGGTTTAGAACTGGAGGATTCAGCTCTTATCTGCATGAGCCTCTATCCTCTAAGCCAAAAGACTCAAGTCATTCAGCTCTGAGAATAGCAGGCTCATGAACCTGTGAATAGTTACCACTCACACCACTAGAGGGGGCCTCTGCGCCAACCCGCTCTGTAACGGGGTGACATTACGTTTGTCACACCCCCTTCAGGTAAAAGCCTGGAGGGAAGCAGTAAGCCTAGCTGTGGGATAATCTTCTCCCATGAGAGTCTATTCCCAGATCCTACTAGACTACTTTTGGCCTCAACACATGAGTCCCGTCCACCCCTCACCCCACCCCCATGTCTGACAACATTGACTTTTGTTAGCTCTGGCTAGTCTCCTCACCCCTATAGATGTGCAATCCATCTTGCAATCTTGCTGCATTCTTGGTCTGAACCACATCCTGTGGCAATGAATTTGGCCATTTAATTAATGGCCAGTTGTGTAACAGTGACTGCTCAACAAAGTTCCGCATCGGGTCACTAACCTGACCTTTGACAACTACGCTAAAGATGCAGCAAAATGTGTTGTCACTTTCACCGGGTCCGAGGTCGGAAGGGCTGGCCTGATGGCTTAATCTCTTGGATATACAGGGGTCGCCGAATTCCGCTTTTTCAGCCTGCATGTAGAACCTCTGAGGAGAGGTGAAATAGGTTGGGGTTCTTCAGCTTGACGAAGAGGCAAAATGAGAGGGGATATGATAAGTCTATAAAAATCATGAGTGGCAAAGGGCTGAAATTCTATTTTGCAATTCTTGCTTTGCTTGGCTCGTTCTTGCAAATGAGAAGGAGCTGAGAATTGCCTAGATTCTCATCGAGAAAAGTGAGAATCTCGTGAACAGCCCTCCTCAGCAAAAGTCCCAGGAAGGGCCTTTTGTAAACCCTGGCTAGGTTTGCAAAAGGCCCTGTAGGCCATGTACTCACTGGAACTGCTCCAGCAGCTCTGTGTGTGGGCGGGGGGCGGGCAGGCTTTCCCCCTACTTGGCTTCTCTGTGCGGGGGCGAGGGATGAGGAAGTGAGGTTGCCAAAAAATAAATAAATTGCAGAATGTCTGCCCTTTCCCAAAATGGTGGTGTTGCTGCTGGCGCCATTTTGGAAAAGGGCTACGAGTGCGTATGTGCAGAATAGACCTGGTGGCCATTTTGTGCATGTGCAGTGATTATTATTTTTTTAATTTAATTATTTTTTTTTTGCGATCTCATGAAACTTTGCACCAGGGCTACACTCCATGAAACAAAGTAACAGCAGATTTAAAACAAATAAGAGAGTATTTTTTTCACTTGTTGCGCAATTAGCTTGTTTAATTAACTTAACTGCCCATATGGAGAGCTGTGACATTGTGCCGATCTGCAAACACGAGTTTATGTTGGAAAGAGGACGTGGCAGCCTCTTTGCTTCCCCTCCCCCCCCCTTCTGATGCGGCCCTGCCCCTGTGGAGGTTTGTGATGTGTCAGTGCCCATAAAAGCTGAGGTTGCTTGTAATTTATTTTATATATTTATTTGGACTTGTATCCTTACTTATCCTGAGGGATCAGGCTGGGTTACAAAACATAACCAAAACATAGTATATTCATAACCCCTCCTCCCCCTCAAAAACTCTCTCTAAAGCTCATTCCCACCTACCAAATGTCAAGTCAAATAGGAAGGTCTTGCAGTGTCTCTGGCAGACGCTTGGGTTTTGGAAAATTTCCACGTGAAGGGTGGGGCAGTCGCCAAGAGAGCCTCACCGTAGACCTTGGCTGTACACGGTTGGTGCCATAGTGGAATTAGCAGGAAGCTGTTCTTGGCTGATCTTTCCCCCCCCTCCAATGTGGTCTCTCCTCTTCCAGACCTTCCTCCTGGAGGGAGGTGGTAATGCTAGTCGCTAGCCAAGCTGACCAAAAGGAAAATTGCCATATTAGGGTAGAGAAGGGAATCGGACCCCAAGTCTGCGAACAAGATCCACCAGCCAACCACTGAGTTGGTTAATTCACAACTAAATTAATTGGGAATACTTTGGGGCTGTATTATAAACCAAACCACTCTCCTTCCAATCCTGTGCTTGTATTGTACAGGGTGGAAAGCCTCGAGAATCTCAGCAGATTATCTGTAAGGACTCTTTCCCCGCTCTTGCCCGGATCCCTTCTCAAGCACATTTTCAAGTTGCAAGTTCGCAACCTCATTCCCATTCGTCATGCTCCAATTCAGTATCAGGTTACTAATGTTTCGGGGGGGAATAATTTCTCAGAGTAAATAATTCATAGGCCAGGAGCCAAGAACGGCTCTAATGCTCAGAAGATTTGCAAGGCAGCTCTGTGGTTTGGTGTTGAATCCTGCTCAGCCTGAACCAGCTAAACATTCTACCCAACATCTTGCTCTTGGCCTTTGCGAACAGTGGCCTTGCATAAATAGCAGGCAGTGAGTGAATCAGCTGAGACGTGGAGATGAAGACAAATTG
The DNA here is from genome assembly GCA_003113815.1 of Sphenodon punctatus. Lineage (NCBI taxonomy): Eukaryota > Metazoa > Chordata > Lepidosauria > Sphenodontia > Sphenodontidae > Sphenodon > Sphenodon punctatus. Next base: position 1,205,969 of record QEPC01012679.1, on the reverse strand, counting down.
GGACAGAGAGGGAGCATTAATAGGGTGTTAATCAATGTGACCAATTCGAATCTTTTAACATTGCTTTTCGATCCGGATTTTTTGGCATGGCCGTTTGTTCCCATTGATTTCAATGGGGGGGAAATGCAAACACAAAAAAATCCAAATTGGGATCCAAAACTGGAGAACCGAATCTGAAAAATCCAAATCCGAAATTCCCCGTGGAGTCCCACCCCTAAGGATGAGGGGAACACAGGGATGGATAGACAGACACACACACATTCTAATTTTACAGATGAGGAACTGAGGCTGGGAGGTAGTGAGTTCGTTGGCTAGGGTGAGATTTGAACCCTGGTCTCTCAGGTCCGGCACTTTTATTCACTACACCATGCTTTGTCCATGCTGCCCCCTATGCCTGGAATTCCTCCCATGTTAAGCATGTACCCTCTGCTCCTTCCAGATCCTTCCTAAAAACCTTCTACTTCGACCCTTCTTCTCCTAGTTCTTCACCCACCATAGATCGCCATGCATTTTCCCCTCTCTTCATACTGCCTTTCCCTTCAGGATCCTGCCTTCCCAATTGTATCTTGTCTCTCTTACGTTCCCCTTCCCTTTGTCCGCTCTAGATGGTAATCCCCTTGGGGCAGGGAACCATCTCTCATCACAACTGCTCAGTGCCTCGCCCGTTGCTAACACTGTATCAATAATACAGGATGATGATAACGAACAAAGGTTCTCCGAATCTTTAACGAGTCAAAATCCTGAGCAGGTGTCCCTTTTGTTGTGGACTTAGGTTGGTTTTTCTTCATCCCTAATCTTGGCGCTTTTCATTTTGATTGAAATATTCAACAGAGGCCCCACGCTCTTAGACTCCTTCCCTCTCTCAAACTAAAAACAAACCACCGCAGTTACGTAGCTACAGCAATTAGGCCCCCAACCAAAAGCCCATATCTAAACCGCCTCAGACTCTGCATCCCACCTCAATACCCATCACCGCTTTGAATTCTCCAGAGTATCCCATTCTTTTATTATTAAATGGTCACCCAGGAAGGATCGGACTGAAGTGGCTACCCCTCACTGGCTTGCTTAGAAGCCAAAGCCCATCCCATTTCAATTCAGTATATAGCTTTTCAGGGCAATTGAGAAGAACGTCAGTTCAGTAGGAATGTCGCCTAATATTCTAACCACTTTCTTCTTAAGGTTTGGAGTTTGTTTTGGCAGACGAGCCTATTTCTCACCCGAGCTAGCTGGGGAGGGGGAGGAATGCTCGCAGCCCTGATTCAGCAAAACATGTCAGCTCATACTTATGTCCCGTTGACTTTGGTTGGATTGAAGCCAAGTGTTTTGGATGGAGAGGAAACTTGGAGCTGGATTCTCCAAGGTGATGAGCGCAATTGTATCCGCTTATCTTGGATGGGAATTGTGGGTCCCCGGCAGAAGATACCATAATGGGGCGGGGACACGACTTCATGCTTTTGTTTGAACGACAAACAAGAGAATCTAAGGGCAAAAATAAGTGGCACAATAGCACCCAAGAATAGACATTCATTGGGGCAGTTTATTAGGTGGACACGGATTGGGAACAAGATTGAGGAGGACACTGTGTGGGCTAAGACATGAATGTATGTTGACCCCTGGGTGTGGGTGTGTGCTGTCTATCAGGAAAGGGGTGTGTGTGTGTCACAACTGGGGAATTCTCTTTCCCTGACCGTGACTCCCTTCCCTTCAGGTCCTTGTTGTCTTTCCTGCTAAGGAATGAGGAGAGCAGGGACCGCGGCTCACGCATGAAGGCTTGGTGTGCCGGCTGCCAGCACCATTAGACTCCTTCCCACCTTGGAACCTCCAAGCGCGTGGCTGATGGGGGAGTAGCTGGGCATCAGGAAGGTGGCTTTCTGCTCGGCTCCGTTCCCAAGGAAAGGAGGACTATCCCGTGAGCTTGCTGTTGGTATTGTGCGACGCTCACCCGCGTCCATCTCTTGGGGCGTTTTTAGACAAGACGTGGACTTGCGAGATTGCCTCTAAATTTGCAAATGACCTGCTTGTTTAAATGCTTCTCCTGTGAGCTGTCCGTGAAAACTCCCGGATTAGTAAAACCTTGATATGCAGGGTTTTATTAATCCGCAGTTTATATATCCTGATGGGTAGGGGGGCCTGGAGCATTGCGCGCTCTCCCCGCCTGCTTTGACAAACATGTCAGAGCAGCCGTGTAGATTGCGTGCCCTGTTCTGCCCCCCCCCCATTGTCTGTTTGTCAGGGGACAGCGTGCAATGCTCCAGCCCTCCCTCCCCCCCCGGCCATTGTCACGCGAGCGAGATGCTTGTTTAAAAACATGCCCCCTTACTGACGTGTCCAGGGGGATCGCAGGAGTTTGGTTTTGAACCCACAGATTCCCCCCGCTCAGCTAAAAACATCTTTGGGTGCTAACACCCACAGGATGCAGGTGAGCCTAATGAATAAGCAGTTGGACTTGGGAGAATCCAGTTATGAACTCGCTGCGTGGCTTCCGGCAAGTTACTATTTTTTTGCCTCTGTTTCTCATCTGTGAAATGAGAAGAATAATTTTTTTAATTTTTATTTATAAAACATTTTTATACCGCCCCCCCCACGCAGTGGCAACTGGGGGCAGTGTACAGCATATAATAATATATTAAAAACAAATGCACATATCATAAAATCATATTAAAATCCCCAAAATAAAGGCCCGGGAAAACCCCATAAAAACCACAAAACCCGTAAAACCCTCACCCACTACCTATCCCCTTCACCCAATGCCTGGCGAAACAGCTGGGTCTTACATTTTTTACGGAAAGAAGGGAGATCTGGAGAGAGGTGAAGCTTCCGGGAGGGAGTTCCATAACTGCGGCGCAGCCACCGAAAATGCCCGCTCGGACGTAGCCACCTGGGAAACCTTCAAGCGGGCGCCCCCGGCTGACGTAGAGGCCGATCCAGGATGCAAGGGGTGAGGTGGTCTTGCAGGTAAGTGGGGCCCAGGCCGTAGAGGGCTTTAAAGGTAATAACCAACCCCTTGAATCGGGCCCAGAAAACTCTAGGCAGCCAGTGCAGAGATTGGAGCACTGGTGTCATGTGCTCCCGGCGGCCCGTCCCCATAAGGAGACGGCCCGCTGCATTCTGCACCAGCTGCAGCCTCCGGGTCGTCGCCAAGATTAGCCCCATGTAGAGCGCGTTGCAGAGATTGAGTTGCGAGGTGATGAATGCATGGATGATGGTGGCAAGATCGGGGCCCGAGATGTATGACCGGAGACGTCTGAACAGATGTAATTTACCAAACCCGCTTCTCGCCACAGCTGCCACCTGAGCATCCAGGGAAAGCTGCAAATCGAGGAGAACTGCGAGGCTCTGAACATGAGGAACCAAGGAGGGACGCACCCCATCAGTGATGGGGGGGCCTTCACTTCCTCGCTCCTACCCACCATCACCACCTCCGTCTTGTCAGGATTCAGCTTCAGACGGCTCGTCCTACCGCAGCCAGGCACTGGGTAAACACTGAGACGGCCGGGCCTGGGTTGGATGAAAACGAGAGGTACAACTGGGTGTCGTCAACATACTGATGACACTGAACCTCAAATCCTCTCACAGTCTTGCCCAGCGGTTGCATATACACGTTGAACAGGAGAGGGGGAAAGATAGATTCCCGCGGGACTCCACGCGTGAGGCCCTGGGGCGGGGGTAAGATGTACAATCCGCCAGTACCACACGCTGCGATCTCCCGGCCAGGAACGAGCGGAACCGTTCAAGAACAGTTCCACCCACCTTGGTGTGGTCCCGCAGGCAGGTCACCAACATCTCATGGTCAACCGTATCAAATACTGCTGAAAGATTTAACAAAATCAGAAGAGTGGATCGACCCCGATCCAACTCTCGGTGCAGATCGTCGACTAAGGTCACAAGCGCAGTGTCTGTGCCATACCCCGAACGAAAGCCAGGCTGTGAGGGATCAAGGAAGCCGATGCAGTCCAGACGCCCTTGGAGATGTTGCGTCTCTGCCCTCAATAACCTTCCCAAAAAAGGGAAGGTTAGAGACTGGCCAATAACTGGCTAGGGCATCAATGTCAAGAGAGTTTCTTGAGCAAGGGTCGCACCACGGTCTCCTTCAAGCACCGCGCAGCCCTGCTCTCCATAAAGGAGGCATTGACAACTCCTACCAACCGTGGCCACAGTGTCTCCTGGCTGGTAACGGGCAAGAATCAAGTTTGCAAGTTGTGGCCCTCACAGCCCCTAGCAACTCCACCACATCGGTGGACGATACCCGCTGAAATTGGTCTCAGAAAACTTTACCAGACGGGGCATTCATAACCTCAGACGCATCCCCTGCATTTAATGTGATGTCGAAGTCGTGGTGGATACGGGTGATTTTATCCACAAAATAGTCGATAAACATGTCGGAGCAAGCACTGGAAGATTCCAGTTCCAGACGGAGAGAGGCCGGACTGACCAGCCCCTTCGCCACCTGGAGAAGCTCCGCTGGACGTGACTTTGCGGACGATATGACTAGCAATAATGACCACCTTTACAAAGTTATAATGTGGATCAGCAATGTAAAGGACTATGAACGCTAAAACTAGATAGATGCTGCTGCTGAGAGGTTTTGGCTGCAATGCTCCAAACCACTAACTCCAGTAAAGTTGCACTGAAGCCCATAGAATGTCTCTGGAGTAAATGGTTTAAGGATCACACTCACTGACAGTTTTATTTTTAAATTCAAGTGAAATAACCTTCCTTGAAGGACAATGCCCCTGCCTTTGGGAATGGGTCATTTCCATAACGGCGAAATGTTTTCCTCCTGCGTGGGAGTTTATTGGATTTGGCAACTAATTGCATGTCGGCAGTAAACACAAATTACTTCTCCATGCTTTTGTATTTATTTATCCATAACTCCCCGTTCCTCCCCTCCCAAGTTCGTTTCCAATACCAGATGTTTCGCTTAGTAACTTAAACCACTAACAACCCCTCCCCCCCCCCCTCCAAGAAATGAACGCAGTAAAGGGGCCAATTTAACCCCCTTCAAATGTTTGTGCACACAATGGGCTGGGCAACGGGTGTATTTTAAATCACTTTTTCAATTCAACTGTTAGGAATGAAAAAAGCAAAAAGCCATGCTAGTGTTCAGACAGCTAACCCATACCACCTACCATTTCAAACAGCCAGAAAGATAAGCCCCGCCCCTCGGCAGATAAGCTCCGCCCCATGCACTTTCACTCTCACACCCCAGCATTCCAAGTGCACAAAGTGTCCTAGGTGGCCCTCAAGCAGCTGCTTCCCGCGCCGCGAAGCTTGGTGACGGCTGGGGGGGTGGGGGGGGTGCAGGAGAAACAACGGCAACCTCTTGAGGGGGCGCAGGAAGAGGACCCCTCTTCAACTTGCCACCCTAGGTGGCTCTCCCCTGACCCAGCATGGGGTTTAGCAGCGGCAGCAGGATTGAGGGGAGGAAAGGCGGTGGTAGAAGCTGGATGGGGTGGAAGAGGGGCCCCTTCCCCCTGATCCAGCGCGGAGCTTAGTGGTGGCGGCGGCAGGATCGAAGGCAGGAGAGCTGGCAGCAGAAGCTGAATCAGAGGTGGTGTCACCGATGTGGGGGGTGGGGGCACCTCTCCTGCTCCCATCCAGCTTCTGATACCACCTCCCCTGGCCTCCATCCTGTTGCTGCCGCCACCACTAAACTCCATGCTGGATCAATAGAAGGGGCATCTCTCTCCCTTCCCCCAGTGCAGAGCCGCTCAGTAACAGCAGCAGCAGGACGGCTGGATGGGCGGGGCGAGGGGTGTGTGTGCAAAAAGCCACCCCCTTCAAGTTGCTGCCCCGGGTGGCTGCCTGAGGTGCCTAATGGTAGCGCCGGTCCTGGCTTGAGGAGATATGAATAACAAATCCATTACCCCGCCGGCAGTGCCCTCTTACAGACAATCGCCAACACATACTACAAATAAATAATTACCCCTTTCCTCACAACCCACATCCCATCCCATCTCTCTCTTACAAATACAAACGAACCCATTCTATAGAGCAAGAGATGGGATTCCCCCTTGGGCCCATGGGCTAAATCTGGCCTGCGACTGTTTATTATTTGGCCCCTCAACAATTTCTGGATCTGGCCCAGGGATCCAATCCTTACCCTCAAGCCTTGAAAGGGGGAGGTTGGGGAGGGAGGGAGCAGAGATGAGGGCATGATCTCCAATACCTTGTGAATTTCCCTAATTGTAAACTCACAGCTTTAGGCCTTTGATACAAGGTATGAGCTAATGAGCGGGTGCCAGCGAGATAGCAATGTCCGCTTGATAGAATCTTTTTTTCCCTTGAAAGCCAGGTTGACGCAAGCAGTATTTTTAATTAGTGATTTAATTCCAGTTTCTCCCCCCCACCTTCAAACCCTAATTGTATTTGCTAATGTGTTTTAATGGCTTTCCCTTCAGAAAAGAACAATTTATTCAAAAGGTCATAAGCAGATTCTGGCATTAATTATTGCCGGAGAAGCTCTAGATGGCTGGGCAGAAGTTGTTTCTATTGGGAATGCTAATATTTCCCAGTTATGCTTGCTGCAGGTGAGACCACTTCATCCTGTAAAGGGGGGGGGGGGGGTACGTACCTTCTAACAGACCCTATTTTATTTATTTAATTAATTATAAAATTTGTATGCCGCCCCCTCCTGCTAAAAGCATCTCGGGGGGGGGCTAACAACATATTAAAAGAGATTTAAAACAACAATAATACAATGAAAGCCCCCACAATAAAACAAATTACCCCCTACCCCATCCTAACCCAGCCCATCCAGCCCCTCTCCCTCGGGAAAGGCCCGGCGGAACAGCCAGGTCTTACATTGTCTATGGAAAGAGGGGAGGTCGGTGGTCAGGCGGACCTCGGGCAGGAGGGCGTTCCGCAGCCGGGGTGTGACCACAGAGAACGCCCTTTGCAAGGTCGACACCCGAGAAACCCGGGGGACCTCGAGGAGGGCGCCCCCGGCCGACCGCAGTGGCGCCCAGGATCCGGTGGGTGAGGCGGTCCTGCACATAGGTGGGGCCCAGGCCGTTTAGGGCTTTAAAGGTCAACACCAACGCCTTGAATTGGGCCCAGAAGACTATCGGCAGCCAGTGCAGAGAGCGAAGCACCGGTGTAATGTGCTCGCGTCGGCCCGTCCCTGTTAGGAGACGAGCTGCAGCGTTCTGCACCAGCTGCAGTCTCCGAACCAGCACCAAGGGTAGCCCCACGTAGAGTGCGTTACAGTAGTCCAGTCTTGAGTTAATAAAAGCATGGATGATTGTAGCCAGATCCAAGTCTGAGACATACGGCCGAAGCCGATGTACCAGATGTAATTGGCGAAATGCCCCCTTCGCCACAGCTGCCACCTGGACATCCAGGCAGAGCTGCAGCTCCAGGAGCACCCCCAGACTCCAAACCTGAGGTACCAGGGGAGGACAGACTCCATCAATGATGGGAACCACTACTCCCCTGGCCTTCCCCATAACCATCACCTCCGTCTTGTCGGGATTTAACCTCAGGCGGCTCGCCCTCATCCAATCCCCCACAGCCGTCAAGCACCGGGTAAGCACCGAGACTGCCGGCCCTGAGTCGGATGAAAAAGAGAGAGATAGCTGGGTGTCATCAGCATATTGATGACTGTTCTGCTAGGCGTTTGGCGGGGGAGATGGGTGGGAGGGGGGAGGAGGAGAGGGATGAGGGTGTAATAGTATGTTTTATAGTTTTATGATTTTAATTGTTGAGGTATACTGTTGTGAGTGCCTGCGGCAGGAGGGGCGGGACACGAAATGCGTTAAATAAATGAATAAAATAATAATCCATCCGTGACAAGGGCACTGATGACACCTCCCCCACTAACGGATCCCCCACCTCAAGGCCTGTGCAAAATATCATGTCCAGGGTATGTCCGTCAACATGTGTGGGGCCCACCATTCTCTGAAACAGGCCCATGGTAGCCATGGCGACCATGAACTCATGCTCTGCCCCTCCAACACTGATGTCGGCGAAGGCCATCTCCGACACCAGCTCGGTCAGTGCGGGCAGGGAAACTGCTGTACAGGTGGGTGCCCAGTAGATCAGCAATATCCCTACTCTGTCTCTGGCCATATCCAACACCAGATGAAGGCCCTCTATACCCATGATAGTTTGCAGAGGAAATCTCCTCACAGAGAATGTATCATTAAAAATGTCTACTCCACCCCCCTTGGCCCCCCCAGCCGAGGCTGATGCTGTACGGAGTACCCAGCCAGAACAAGGTCAGCCAATATGGGCACCGACTCATTGTCCAGCCAGGACTCCATAATACGTGCGAGGTCGCCTGCCTGGCCCAGGATCATCTCCCGGACCGTAGTTGACTTATTGGCTAATGACCTTGCATTTATCAACATCAAATCAAGGCCAGGGGGCCCCTGATTCCCGATCACCTCACCATCTGCCTGGGGCCCACAACGACCCGTATAGCTACAGAAACCTCTGTCCCGCCTCACAGATCTAATTTGCCTCTCAGAAGGACCATAATTCCCCCGGCCCACAATGACCCCTATAGCTGTGGAAACTCTGATTTCTTCAGACTACTGGAGAGAGCCCCTGGAGTTCAGCCCAAACCCAGAGACGTGGCAACTCTCTTGGATGCATAGAGCGCACTGGCTTGGGAGCGGAGCAAGATGGAAAGGGGACCATGCTTCATCTATAAGCCCGATGCATGTTCATGGGGTATCTCTTGCTAAATCAGATCTACATCATACCAATCCCATGATTTTAAGAGTATCACAGAGCCTAAAATGGTGAAGTGTGCAATCAAATCACCGCTGCTTTTGTTAGGTTTCTAGTCTTCAGGGTTTCGGAGGTAAGGCGTGGTAGCTGAATTGTTAAAGCATTCAACTACATCCCTGAAGACTCAGGGATAAGAACATAAGTAGTGCCATACTGGGTCAGACCAACGGTCCGTCGAGCCCAGCATCCCGCCTCGTGACAGTGGTCTCTCTCGGTCACTTGGACAAGTACCCAACAGGTCATTATGGGGTCATCCATTCTCTGCTGTTCACTCCCAGCTCTCGACAGTAAGAGGTTGCATCTCTCACTAGATGGTTGCCTCTAGTCCACCCAGCTGCCAATGGGGACCTGACCCATTGGGTTGGGGAAAGTCAAGTCAGTTGGACGTCACTCTATGGCGCATCGCAGGCCACACAAATTGGTGAGTCCCTGCTCACCACATTAATGTAGCCTGGCTTCCTATGGGCAGGTAGACAATGATCAACGGATGTCAATGGCAGTTTTTGGCTACAGTGCAGATGCACCTATTGTTACGAGGAAATCTGGGCTTGGTACTTTGTCCTTCCGCTCCTCTACCAGATGTTGTTGAAACTGGCCTATGCGATTTAAAAGTTACAAAGGGGAAAACACACACTGACCGGGTTATTGCATGAGCCTCCGTTTCCGTAGGACGCCAAGCTTTTCAAGAAACCCAAATTTATTTTAGTTTTTTAAAATCTCTCTTTTTTAAAAGCCAGTCTCGTTGAGTTTTGAACGCTATCAGTTGGCAGCATTCTATCGCTAATAACCCACTGGCGAACAAAGCAGAGCAGCCAGCTGCTCAATGGTTTGTGCAATAGATTGATGACTGTTGTAACCTCCACGTTTTGAAGAGGCTGCAACATCTGTTCCTGAAGATGGCAAAATGGCACTTAGGAGAGATTAGCATAAGGGAGTGGGGGGTTGTGGGGTAGAAAAGATCGCTTTATAGAAAGAAACAAAGGTTTTTGTGGTACATCGGACTCAATTAACATATCCTACCTTTATTGACTAATTAGTGCAAATTCTGCTCCGTTTCCTTAAAAGAGCAAGACATGAGAGATGCTAAGGAATTGGGGTTCTGTCTTGCAACCCTGTCACCAGCTTTGATCCAATTAGAGCTGAACTGAAACGATTATTTGCAGCGAACAATGTTTTAGTCAAGAATGGCTAATTTGCTGCTTTCCCGACAGAACAAGAAACCTGTTCATTCAGCTTTTCGTTCATCATTTTAGTCAACCTGGAAGTGTCATGAAAGTGCTGAAAGTGTCAGAAATTTGCCGATGGAAATGCTGAAAGCAGCAAATGAGTGAAGGCAAATGAGTGAAAAGAAATCCTGAATGTGAAAAATGGTGCTAACGTTCGGTGCCCAAAAAGACGAGAATTCATGTCAATTCAGGAATGGCCAATTTTCACTTCAGCTACAACCCACAACAGCTTCTTTTTCTCCATAGTGATTTATTTCTAATATCCTTCTATATCCTTCCTTTGTGGTTGGAAATCGACTAAGAACATAGGCGGCGCCGTACTGGGTCAGACCAATGGCCCAACGAGCCCAGCATCCTGTTGAGTACTTCTCCCAAGTGACCGAGATTGGCCACTGTTGGCGACAGGATACTGGGTTTGATGAACCATTTTGGTCTGACCCACTATGCTACTTACGTTCTTAGGATAACCCAGAGAAATTGGGGCTTAAGAAAGCAGTGGGAGGGGGTTGAGCAAAGAGACCACCCACTATCGTGATGTCACAATGCTCCGAAGGCGGGCATGCCTAAATTCTTTTGCTTTGCCCCTTTCAGCATGGCCACTCCGCTTTGTGTCAAAGCATCCAAGCAGCTGGGCGACTCTACCTACTACCGAGGGCATTTTTTGAGTCTTGTTCATCAGACAGCAGTGTGTATAGAGGTGCCTGGATGGGCGTCCATGAGCTTGGAAACTCCCTGCCCTTGAACTCTGAACAGGAGGCCCCGGTGCCTCAATCCTTCTGTGTTCTCTTTCCTCCGTTGGTTTCCCAGCGATTCCTGACCTGCTTTAAAACGGCGGCGGGGTGTTTTATGAAATGGTAGCTTTATTACTGCTAACGTAGGAAACACCACCATTGTTCAGTATGGGGATGGCAGGGGAGGCTAGGAAAAAAGTGAGGGCATCTTAGCAAGATAATTAGCAACAGGTGTTGACTGGTGTGCAGAGCCCAGCCGGTTTGGGCATGCCCACCGCTAAAACTGCTGCTTTGTTAGTCAGTCGCCTTTCCCGCTTCCACCCCAGCTCTCGTTGGGAAAACCAGCTCCGTCCTCGGTAGCTCTTCTTTTAAATTGAAGATTATCCCAAAGCTTCATGACTATATGTCTCTCTTTTTAAAATAGTTTTGTGCAGCAACCAACCGAGCCAGCGAGGCCTGGCTTCGTCAAGGGGAACGATGCTTAGTGTAAGATAATGGGGTTTAGGGTATGGTTGTGATGCTATCTGTCCCATGCCTCTCCCACCGGACCCCTGCTGAGGGGAATATGCGGGACGAACTGAGAAGCGTAGAGGTTTTTGGGGTGAGCAGAAAAAGACTGTGGAGTTTCTCTCCGAAAGGTTAAAACCACACAGGGGCAAGGTCTCCTTAGAGGAGGTGGGGCAAAAGGGCTGTTGTAATTCCTTTCTGATGTAATCCCACTATTTTATTTTTAACTTTTTTTATCCTGCCCTATTCAAAGAGCTCTGCGAGGATTCCAACGATACCGAAAAACATATAAATATATGTTGTGGAGAGAGGAGGGAGGTTAAAATTGGTTATCCTAAACCTCCCCAAAGCCTATCCACACTTGCCAAATACCTGGTCAAATAGAAAAGTCTTCTGGAAGATGAGTTGTGTTCCAGGGAAAGGGGCTGTTGCGCCCCCTTTCTGATGCAACCCTGCCTTTGTGGCACGTCGTGACAGTACAGTGTTCCATAAGGGTGGGGCCATCTTAAAAGTGGACAGGAAAGACCCCGTGGCCTGCCCCTTTTCTGACATGGCCACCACCAGAAACCCCAATTCATGAAGTCTGCTAGGAGTGCGCTGGGTAACCGAGAAATTTCAGGGCCTCCCCCAGATCAAGGGTTAAAACATGGGTGAAACCCAGACAGCTGACAACCGTAGACAAGCTCTGCTTTTGTGACAAACGTCTAGGGAGAGGGTGGGATATAAATTTAAATAAATAAATGCAAAGGGATTCCCTGCTAGACTCTGCCTTCTAGGAAATGCCCTCTTTAAAAACCTCTTTCTAAGTTAGTCTGGTTAGGTCTAGGGTTGTCACCTTCCCAAAAGTGTCATGGCCACATTAAAGGGGATGGGAGCATCTCCTTTGCCCCATTCCTTTCTGACGTCCCTACCTCTCCTCAAATTCTAGCATGGACAGGCTGGAGAAATTGGAACTTCACGTGGAGCCCAGAGATTGATGTGTCAGAACCCAGAAACTCTAAATTGCTCCAGAGTCATGGTAACTAGAGCTGAAATGGTACCCGGTTTGGTACCCATTGGTAATACCAGCATTTTTGGGTACCATTTCAAGTATCCAAATCGGTCCACAAATACCATTTGAGTACTCAAAAAACCAGAAATCTGTTACCTGTTGTTTCAAGTATCTGAAATTACACAGAAAACCGAAATAATACCCCAGACATTTCTGACATTGGGACGAAAACGGTACTACATACCGGTATGTTGCTGGTATTTTGAAATTTGGGGATTTCATATACTGGTTTGGGTACCAAAAATGTTCTATTCGAGTACCGGAAATTGGATGGGTATATTCGTTTTGGCGGGGACTTGTTTCCGCTCTCGTTAGGCCTTGCTTACAGCACCTGCGGGAGGGAAGGGAGTAGGAATCGGCCAGAGCTAGTAACGTTTTCTATCTGAGCTCTGGAATAAAAGGAGAGTTTGTGGAATCCATAAAGTTTGCTTGTTTAGCTCTGGGGGATGTGAATTTGCACATACTTTGCTTTCTGCTCTCGGCCGGCTTGCGTGAGGAGCCGGACGCCCAGTGAATCAGTCAGCCTGGCGAATCCAGCTAGTGTCTTCATTGGCAGCCACCACAGAAAGCCCTTGGAAATGTGCGACAGGATGGATGATGTTGCCCTGTCTGAGATTTGACTGTAAAATGAGGCGAGGCTTCGAAGGGATGTTCCTTTAACCCTTGGCATGCTGCTCTTCCGTTCGTTCAGAGTCCCCCCCCCTTTGGAAACTGGCTATGGAAAAGGGCTGGGTTTACCACAGGCCAACCCAAGGTGACTGCCCTAGCTCCACTCTTTCTGGGGGCCTCGCCTTCACCAGGGCAAGGTGTGTGTGTGCGGGGTCCACTCCCTCCCAGTGGGGCCCCAAAACTGACCACCTTTAGTGCCCTGTGAATGATGCTCCCAAGGGGGAAGGAACTACTGAGGCAACCCTGGGCCCTGCACATTCTAAAGCCAGCCCTGGAGTAGTGGTTCAACTTCTCAGACTTTTCTGATCCATGATCCCCTTTCTCTGTAGTAATTGAGCCCCCACGAACTACCACATATACCCTTTGCTCCCTCTGCCCCCCCGCATTGCTTCTCCTTCCTTTCATTCTTGTTCTTTGACTCTCTGACTCTTTCCTCTGGCCACCCCGTTATTTTGGAGATTATAACGATGTCCTAGAAAAGCTAGATGTCTGCCAGGTGTAGTACTTTCCCGCCTCCCCATTCCAGTGCTTTCCGCACCCCTCAGTTTGAGAACCAGGGAAATAGACAGATGGAAAATAAAGGACGCTATGGAGCAATAAAGGTGGTGGGGTTTTTTGGGGGGTGGGGGGGAGAGAACTGTGGGGTCTGTGTAATTCTGTGAAATGGGGGGACACCTTCCCTGTGCTCCGAGGGGGGATGCTCTGTGTCGTATCTCTCATGTTCTCCGAGTCCCTTTCCCTTGGGGGTTGTGGTGGGGTTGCTGGCGTGTGGGTTTCCTTTCTTTCCAGAGCTGTGTGGCGTGTCCGTGTCGTTCTGTGGGAGGCTGCCCTGTGGGGGGTTTGCTGTGAGTGTGTGTGATTCTGTAGGCATGCCTGCTCTGTGAGGTCTGCTGTGGGGGGTCCTGCTCTGTTGCCGTTTTGTGGTGGTGTGAAACAAGGAGCTTTACTTTAAAAAGAGTGGGTAGCAGCCCGCCTGTATAATAAAACTTGTCTCCCAGCCTGACTAAAAGCAACAGGAAGTTTCCCTGCTCTGATCATGCTGTTGTCCGTCTTTTCCGAACGGTCTCCTCTGCCGGATCCTCTCTGGAATTATGTCACAGATGAGGTCATTGCCAAGAACGGGGTCAGACTGTCTGACATGCTTCGGCTGTTGGATAGACGAACTGCATTGTTTGTTACCCTTTCTTTACTCTGACCGGCGGATTCAAAACCATCCCAAAGAGCACTCTTTCACTCAACACGCAATTAACTTGTGGAACTTGCTGCCAGAGGATGCGGTCAAAGCCAGTAGCGCAGCTGGGTTTAAAAAAAGGAATTGGATAAGTTCTGGGAGGGTAGAGGCCAATTAGGTTTGGGGGATGTAACCCCTTACCGTTGGGACCTGGGAGGTGAACAGCAGGGATTGGATCACTCCATGATGACCTGTTGGGCGCTTCTACAAAGCAACCGAGAATGGCCACGGTCAGAGACAGGATGCTGGGTTTGATGGACCATTGGTCTGACCCAGTATGGCATGGACTATGTTCTTATGACCCCAAACGTCTCCATGTTAAACCAGGGGTTCCTGTGCGCCGGAACAAACAACACCAGCTTTCCTAGGACGCTACAGTTGTGCTCAATGAAAGTCAAAGGGATTTTTTGGCTACTGAAGGGGCCATGATTCCCCTCCGATTGTACGAATGAACACCCCAGGAGCCCCTCTGTACGTAGATTGTGGAGTTGGCCGTCTATCCTTGCTCCGCCAGCCCCTGCCCCATCTCTCCTGCACCTCCCTCTGTGTTAGCCCATCTGAAAGGGCCTTCTAAATTTTGCATAGATCAGTGCATGTAAATTTATGCAAACTGGTGGTGTCTAGTTGTCTTCCTTGGGAGAGGTCGGTGGCAACCCTAATCTTGATCCATGTTTAGCCCAGTGAATAAGTTGTTGGGCTTGGACCTTGGAGACCAAAGTTTGAATCCAGTCTTAGCTATGAACTCATGGGGTGGCCTTGGGCATAGGAGAGTTGGAAGGGACCTTGGAGGTTAGATAGTTCAACCCCCTGCCCAATGCAGGCAAGTCTCTCTCAGCCTCAGTTCTCCATCTGTGAAATGGGAATAATAATGACCTCCCTCAAAGGGGGAGGGGTTGTGAGGGCGAGTTAGATAAGGACTCTAAAGCACTATCGGAATGAATGTAATAATAATGTTGCTCCGGGCTGCGGGGAACCCTTTCTCTCTACAGATCACGGTAGGGGACCTTTCCCCTCCCACGGCCTAGATCCGATCTGATTTTAATTTGCTTGGAAAATTAATATGGGCCGTGTAGAAGTTCGGGGTGGGGGAGTGCTCGAGAAGAGTAGTGTCCCCCTCATGGATCTGTCCCCGCATCCTTGTGCGCATGCCCTCATCTCTGCTCTCTTATCCTGAGCTCAGTCTTCAGTGCTTGAGGGTAGGAACTAGATCCAAGGGGAAGATCCAGGAACTGGAAAAGGGTCAAATTAAAACTAGCTGCAGGTCACATTTGGCTCCTAGGCCTGAGGTTCCCCACCCCTGCTCCAGAGCATAAGGAGGTGACTGTCGGCAGGCCAGGCTCTCAAGCGTTTATCAGAGCCTATAAGGGAATTAGCTTGACCAGGGAGACACAAAGTTCTGTTTCCCACTTTGGCCCTTCTAGGCCTATTTCTCTGTTCGGCCTTGTTTAGGCTGCTATAATAGTCTCTTGCTCCTCTATGAACTAACAATATAGTCTGGTCCCTCTCTGGACCCACAGAAGCACTTGGCCCCCTTAGGGATCACTAGTACATTTGGCCCCTCTCTGGACTTATATCAGATTTGGCCCCTCTCTGGGCTAATAACGCAAAGCGGCCCCACCCTGGGGAAATTTATCTCTGGTCTCCCTGCACCCCCTTAAAAACCTGTCTGTACCACTGGGAATGGGGCTTCTTCCACATAAGGCGGGTCCCCAAACATGAAGACATCAGCTTAAACTTACCAACACCTCTCTCTCCTCTCGCAGGAGGCTGCTGGTTCAGTCTGGCTTGGCGGTCCGAACAACCTTCCTCCTCAAGTTCCAAGAGTAACTGCTCCGGCTCAGCTTTAGTAGGGACCAGGCCCAGCTCGCTGTTCCCAATTAGCAAGCTGGCTGTTTCTCAGTAATGAGCCAGCTGCCCATGCTGCTGCACACCGTTCGGCTACCAGCCTATCTAGTGGCTATAGCTAGTCACTCTGTTACAGTGACAACCTGTCACTCCAAGGTACGTGCCCAGCCCATAAGCAGATTGCCAGCACCCCATGAATGATGCTCATCGTACAAAGGCCAGGCCTGCCAGAACCACTGGGATGAGTCCAGTTCTTGTGAGTCAAATCTGGAGCATCGATTTGTGCCAATTAAGGATCCAGTCTTCTACAATATTTGCTCGCGAGCGTAGTCCTTTTCTGCTGAAAGTCGCTAGAAAGTTTTTCACCAGCTTGTAGCTTCAAACTCTTGTTGTTGAGTGTTCCAAGACTTAATATTCACTTATGTTCAAGACCAGCGTTCAGTCATGCCCGTTGGGGTTTGGGGAATAAGCCCTTTCTCTTTGTGGTGTGGAAGGACAAAAAATAATACTAATAAGAGGAGGTGGCATAAATATTTTAGCACGGTAAGCTTTATTGCTGTCAGGAGACGCGGCTTCCAGTTTCTCAGAAAGCATGAGGAACCTACGTTCGAGGGAAGCGAAATGCGGTCGTCAACGGGAGAAGACCACGTACAACAAAGGGTTGACTTTAGACAGATTGAAAAAGAAAGAATTGCTCTCGTTTTCCCCAAATCTGTCGTATGATTTGGAAACGTTCTTTTTCCCTTGAGGCTTAGAAGATGAGGTGCTTAATAACAGTTGTGCATTGGGAAGATCATGCACAATGAAAGGCTTGCATCGACGGTGGGTATTATTAAATGAGAACCTGCTATTTCTCATCAGTAAGGCTGTTATTAGCACACTTATCTTCACGCCAGGAGCCCAATGGGCTCCTCTATGACAGGATGAAGCAAGTTAATAGTACAGGTAGCTGCATGAAAAGTGATACTTAACCTGTCTTTGGAAAGAAAAAATTGGATCCTCTGAAACAGGCAACTTATATACAATTTCATCTTGGCTTGACTGCATATCAAGGTATGTGGAATAACAGTAGCATGCTCCTCCCCACTGGTTAGTCCAAAGACGGAGTCAGTGGGGCTGATCCCATGCCCCACGGATCCCGCGTACAACCTGCGCGCTTGTCCGTTGGGAATGCGTTGTGCGCGCAGAGCGGTTTGGATTGGTCTCATGCGCTTGTCGTACGCACACACAAATATACTTGAGAGAGTCCAGTCATCTCATCTTGATTTTTGTGTGCGTGCCGTTTTCATGCAAAATTGTAAATGTTTGAAGCAGAGCAGTTTTTGGGGGTTTTCCCACCAGGTCTAAAACGGTTTTGTTGAAAACGGATCACGGTAGGGGACCTTTCCCCTCCCACGGCCTAGATCTGATCGAGCCCAAAGGTCCACAAAGTAGATTGTCCCACAATAGGGGGAGGGGGGGGGAGGATGGCTCCTACAGGCTGAGGCTCTGCTCTTCACTGGGCAGATGGGAAATGCTTCATGGGAGCAGGGCTCAAGTCCGACGTGCTCTACGTGTAGACCCAGACCCTGGGGGATTCCCTGGTCCTTACATCTTGCTTCTGCACCACCAGGAAATGGACAGTGGGCTACAGACAAGAAAGGCTTGTGGGGGGAGGGTGTCACGGAGGAACATAGGGTCACACACGTGTGATACTGGCCCACATGTAGACTATGTAAAGCAAAACACGCAACATGTATGTAATGTTACAACTGAAAACTGTGACACAAGAAAACTCCAGGAAGTAGGGACAGTTAAAAAGAATGTGTGTTGGCAACACTTGCCAGACAGAACCCTGTGGAAATGTAAATGAACCTTCACGTTTGCCTGGGTTGCCTACAGGCCGCACATTTTCTCCAAGGTGGGAAACCCGAGACAAAGGGACCATGCAAGATATTTAAGCAAGGGCCGTTAAGCCAGTTTCGCTATCGCTTGCCCAGAGCGCTCTCCCTGAGTTGCATCTGCATACGAAAGCCTGCCAGCAAGTCAGGCTGGAGACCATGAACTGAGAGAGAGATGATTTTGCTCTCTAGCAACTCTAAGTCTGGAGACCCAGTCGCTTACACCAAAGGACTGAGAGAAACTTATGGACCTTTATAGGGTAAGATGCTTATTTAGGAACTCAACCAGTATAGATCAGGAATGAGTTATATTTACCTTTGATTTCTAGTAACCACTCTGTGTCAACTATCTTGCTTATGTAATCAATAAACTGACTTCTTATCTTTATGAAGAAGTGTCTGTGTCTAAGGCCGCTTTTAGACGTGCACTTGGATCAGGCGTGGGAGCGGCGAAACAGCCGCGGCGCTGTTTTAGATGAACCGAAAGCAGAAGTTGTGCGCATGATCCGGCGCCGTGCATTCTTTGCCGGCCGTGTATGTCACCCCAGAGGAATCAGGCCGGTTCGCTCGCGGTCGGCAAAGAATGCGCGGCGCCGCATCACGCGCACAACTTCCGCTTCCGGTTCGTCTAAAACAGCGCCGTGGCTGTTTCGCCGCTCCCGCGCCTGATCCCAGCTGCTCATCTAAAAGCGGCCTAACATAGGAACACAAGTGAGCAACAAGAGTTCTCAAGCTCTTGCGAACCCAGAGATTAAAGAGTTTGTAAACGGGAAGGATCGGGCCCCTGAGTGATAAAGGGGTTGTCCCTGCGGCAGGCTTGAACTGGCCAGAGACAAAAACTGGTTCAAGTGGGCTGTGCGCAAGGGAAACTGGAGTCACTCAAACCCGGTAAAGAGGGGGTTTGGACCTCCAACTCATGACAGAGGGGAGGGTCTCCGTGGGCCCGATAGAGAGGTGCCACAGGCCAGAAGCAGATTGCAGGGTAAGGGTTCCCCATCCCCTGTATGTAAAATGGGCAAAATTGGTAGAGTTGGAAACCGCCGTTCTTTCTCTCAAAGATCCGCCGTTCACTCAGAGATGACAATTATTCCAATGCTCGCTCCATCCCTGACTTTCATTCTGTCTCCAAGACGCCCTCCCCTTGCCAGATGTCAAGCTGGACAGATGTTAGCTACTTCCATCAGTCCCAGAAAGGGAAAACTCTTATGTTCATTGGTGTCTCTTTAAAGGCGTCCCTGACTGCTGCTTGAATATAACCAGAAGCGATCCGTAATGATAACATCACATCAAATTTTATTTGATTTCTTTTCCTCACTCTCCCTGAAAATGCACTTGGAGAATAGAGAGAGTTTTCTCTGAACATAAGAATCATTTTTTTTAATAGTAGCATTTTGCATTGGAAGCTACACCTCGGAGAAAGGATGATTTATTTCCCCATGGTGTTTATGGCCCTATAAAATACTTTGTAACCTTAAAGTTCCCTCCCTCCTTCCCCCCCCCCACCCCAATCTAACTCTGATTGCCATAAGTAGAGGTGCAATATATTCATGTGTAACTCTGCTTAATGCTTACCCTAGCAATATTCACTAAGTTGAGCCTGTCTTATTGCTTGTTTCAAGCTGCTTTCCCCCCCCTCCAAAGCAAGGCTCATGCCGACTTGTAAACAAATGTTCTTATTAAGTTCTGATTTAAGTGGCACGGAACAGAACGTGTGTCCTATTCTGACAAATGCCTGTACTCGGTTTTCTGCTTTAACGCCACACTTTGTATTTATAGGTTTAAGATGGGCAGAAAATGGCTATGCAAATGCAGCCCCCTGCCAGCTTTAATTCACACCCAGCGCTGGGGTATAGTCCATACTTCTTCAAAAGCTGAAGCAATATCTCTTTGCCTCTTAGGTAAATACAAATCTTTGGGAGCTAATTGCTGGTCTTATCATTCCTTCCCCCCGTCCAGCACCCGGCCTTCTTTGGGCCCTCCCCCCCCCCCCCCCCCCCCCCCCCCCCCCCATTTCCTTGGCTGCATATATGAGATCTACTTCGCTCTCTCGGATGCTTTGCAACACTGTTGTGCTATAGCAGGCTGTCGCAAAGGGGAGGAATGTCCTTAATGCAGAGGCGAGATCACCCTTTTTTGGGCAGTAGTTCTATATAGGGCTAAGATTCTGTCATGGTATTTTTTATTTTTAAAAAGCCATGACTTGGTCACGGCGTATATGATGATAAAGTCATGGGTAAAATAATACGAGATTGAAAGCCCCCGCAAGGGAGGGGAACCAGCAACGAATAAAGGGATTCCCCAACCCCCGCTTAGATTGTAAGCCCCAGCTAAGAAGAAAAAGACAAGAAGACAAAAAGCTTGTGGACAGAGCAAGCACACACCCCTGCCCCCCTAGGGTCTAGTTTTATAGGGGTGGGACTCTGAGCAAAATTTCATTTTCGGTTCCTTTCGGTTTCAGTTCTCGTGTGTTTCAGTTTATGTTTTGGTTTTGGATTTTTTTTGCATGCGTTTTTACCGCAATGTTAAAAATCCGAAACAAAAATCTATGCAAAAGATCCGGAGAAAACGAAATTGCAATTCTGGCTTTTAGCCATGGGGGGGCAGAGCGATAGAAGAGCTCTATGGGAGCTCTTTTAAAGGGTGCCTGGGCAGCTGGAGCCGACGCCCAGCGTCCAGGCAGGAGAGTCAGTGAGGGGAGGAGGGAGGTGCTGGCAGCCAGGTGACTGGCTGGAGCAGTAGGTGCGTGCAGGCTTTTTCTTGCCTTTCCTGGGATGGAGTACACGCAGCACAAAACACTGCCATGGCACATACAGCAAGTGAACGTGAAGCAAGCACAGTAAGCACCAAGGGGGTTTGGGAGGTTCTGTGGGGGAGAGAGAGAGATGGGGGAGAGGGCTTTGCCCACCACCATCACCTCCGTCTTGTCAGGATTCAACTTCAGACGGCTCGCCCTCATCCTGTCCCCGACAGCCGACAGACACCGGGGAAGCACCGAGACTGCCGGGCCTGGGTCAGATGTAAAAGTGAGGTACAGTTGAGTGTCTTCAGCATATCGATGACGCCTCACCCCAAACCCTGTGACGACAACCACCAAAGGCTGCATGTACACGTTGAACAAGAGAGGGGATAAGATGGAACCTTGCAGGACTCCACATGTGAGGTCCCAGGAAAAAGATGAACAATTGCCCAGCACCACACGTTGAGTTCTCCCGGCCAGGAAGGACTGGAACCATTCAAGAATGGTACCAGCCACTCAGGTTTGGTCCTGCAACCGAGTTACCAACAACTCTTGATCAATGGCATTAAATGCAGCAGAGAGATCTAATAGGATCAACAGGGTTGAACGACCCTGATCAAACTCACGGGAGAGGTCATCGACCAAGGCCACAAGCGCAATCTCAGCGCCATAACCCGGACGAAGGCCAGACTGCGAGGGATCAAGGAAACTGGTCCAGATGCTCCTGAAGCTGGTGAGCCACCACCCGCTCTATAACCTTCCCTAAAAAGGGAAGGTTAGAGAGCGACCAATAACTGGCCAGGGCGTCAACGTCAAGTGATGTTTTTTTGAGACGAGACCATACCACCGCCTCTTTGAGGCACCCCGGCACTCTGCTCTCCCTAAGGGATGCATTGGCAATCCCAGCCAGCAACGGTCCCAACGGTTAGGGCATGCGCTGAAGGACAGGATGGATCCATTGTAGATTAAAGGTGGAGAACCCTTTCCATCCCAGGGATCACTTTGAAAATTAGTGCAAGCTCTGAAGACTGAGTAGAATTTTGGGCCAGAGGGTGCTTGTGGAGAGTGCTTAGGAAAAGGAGGGAGAAGATCATGACTCTGTCCTTTATCCTTGTGTGTATGACCGCCTAGGTATGTCCATTACCAATTCCGATGAATCTGTAATGGCCTGAAACGGGCCGTTGCAGATCTCCACCTCCACCTTGGCATGTACCTACCAGCGTCGGAGGGCTAGATTGAAGCTCTGCCAGCCCACCACTGCCATGGGGGTCCTGCTGGCAGGCTCCCTTGCCACAGCGTACTGCCAAGCTCCCTGCTCCACAGCGTGCATGGCTGCCGGGGTCTTTGTGTGCATGCGCGAAATGGTCTCCAACGTTAACCGAAACGGCGGTGGTCAAAATGACGTTGCCACCATTTTGGTTAAAGAGTGGTGGTCATTTTACGCTTGCTTCACTGGGGGCCATTCTGCACATGCATAAAGGACCGCTGCCCTTAACCAAAATGGTGGTGACGTCCTTTTGGCCACTACTGTTTTGGTTAAGGGTGGTGGCCGTTTTGCACAA
This sequence comes from Sphenodon punctatus, assembly GCA_003113815.1. Classification (NCBI taxonomy): domain Eukaryota; kingdom Metazoa; phylum Chordata; class Lepidosauria; order Sphenodontia; family Sphenodontidae; genus Sphenodon; species Sphenodon punctatus. Next base: position 1,183,794 of record QEPC01012679.1, on the reverse strand, counting down.
GCAAAATATATGAGGTAAATACATGCCAGATCCTGGCGGGAGGGGAATGGGAGGAAATAGAGCCCCCAAGGATGGGAGTGGCTGGACTCAGACTGGTTTCCCATTGACTTCAATGAGAACATTTCCCATTGATTAATGGGGTCCAAATACAAATTGTAACAGATCTGAAATTACAGATCCAAATCCACAATGGATCCGAGTCCATAATTTGATGTGAATGCTCATCCGTAGGCCGTCATCTCTGATCCCTTACCCTGAGCTCAGCCTTTCAGTGTTTGGTGGTGGGGGAAGGAATGTAGGAATTGGATCCAGGGGCTGGAACCAGGAACTGGAAAAGGGGACGGGGAATGAAAACTTGTCACAGACTGCATTTGGCCCACAGGCCTGAGGTTCCCCATCCCCTGGCATAAATCAACGATCTGAACCCTCCCTACCCTCCAATCCTGAGCAAACCCCTTAAGTGCCCCGGTCTCTAACTCGTATCCATTCTACAGAGTTTGGGACGCATTTTCCAAGAGGAAAAGGTTCCTCCCTCCCACATGGAGCATGGGGCAGAATGAAAATGGTTCAGGAGGTTGGTGTAAACAGACTCATTGTTTGAAAGTCTCTTCCTGAATTTTTCCCCTCTTGATACCTCTCTGCTCATGTGGGAACTGAGGTACCAGGCCTCTGGACTTTATACTTCTCGCTAATCTTTTGAAGGTAAACCTTGACTATCTGAACGATACTGGCTAAACGCCATTGTACAATACAGTCATAAAATCAAACTCCCCAGGTGTGTTTGGTTTGAAAAACTGCTCACTCCTATAATAGCCTGGCTTTACCGCCCCCCCCCCTCCCGCCCCCAAAACATCAACCGCTATTTCAGAGAGCACCCCTAAAGGTGCAGTCCGCCTTTGGAAGAGGCGACCACCGGTACCACTAATATTTGTTAGGGGTACAGAATGTTACAGAAACAGTGGTTTCCTTTAAAATGGGAAGTGATTCTTATCTGTACTAGCTGTGCCAAGAATAATGTGATACGGGGTCTCTAAATCACAGGTTTGATAGAGCGCTAAGGCATAAATTCTTATGGTTGTTGAGTAGGGTTGTGAATGGCACCAAGTATTTGTATTTTGCTTTTTTTAGTATTTTCATTTATTTCTATTTGTATCTTCATCTGTTTTTGCTGCATTTTCCCCATTGTTGCAAATGCAAAAACACAGGGAACCTTGTATGAGGTTTTTTTTGGTGCAGAAGCTCAGTGAGGCTTTGCCGGTTTGATAGGCCTACGAGGAAAGGAAAATGCAGTCAAAGCTGCTGCTAAGTCTGCTACCAATTTTAGAAGGGGAAACACTGGTTTGCGGGAGGGTGGAGAATACAGCTAGCTTTGTGGGATGGTGTTTAGCGTGGGGAGGGTGGAATGGGACATGGGTCTGACTTGGGGGTGGGGCGCTGGCTTAAGGAAGAGTAAGGCATGTGGCTGGCTTGGGAGTGGGGAGACTAGAACATGGTGGTGGCTCGTGGGAGTTGCTGGCTTGGGGATGGGGGAATAGGGCAGGTTGTGGCTTGAGGCTGTGGTCACTGACTTGAGATGGGGCATGGAACAAGGCTCGGGATGTTGCTGACATGGGGAGGAGGAACGTAGCATGGGGCTGGCTTGGGGAAGGGAAGTGAGACTGCCATGAACTCACCATTTCCCTCTGATGGGCCTGGCTGCGGCTCTGAGACAGCAGCCACTGCAGGTAGGGAGGGCTCACTTACAGGCTCCCCAAGCAGGCTGCTAAAAGGACAGTCCGAGAGCAGTCCAGCTCCAAGCTGGGTAGGTGCTGCAGTTTTTGGGATGCTGTTCAAGATCTCGGATGCTGCTTTTTGGCGAAATGTTGGGTTTACTCAAAACCCGAATACGCATGTTGGAAGCCAGAAAGGGCTTTTATGGGTTTGTTTGAGTTTTATCGAAACCCAAATGCACCCTCCCAGGTTGTTAGATATCCCTTATTTTTTAAGGGGTAGCCTTAATTTCAGAGCCCCACAGCTTTATAGAACATAATCTTTTCTTCAGCTGCTTTCTCCATCTAACAAAAGTAGGCAACAGTACGAGAGAGTCTTTGCTGCTCCGTCTTATAATGAGCCTTGTTCACTAAGCTACAGGCTTTTGTATGGCTTCTTTCCAGACCCCTGGATCCAGTTTCCATCCCCAAGAGCTGAAAAACTTCGTCTCGGGGTAAGGGAGAAGAGGTTGAAGATGTGCACACAAGGATAGGGGACAAATGGCACTGATCCATAATCTGGTTCTTTCTCTTCCTGTGCGTGCACCCTTGAAGTGCCTCCCACCTGCAACTTCTGTGATGCTTTTGAAGCTTGTACTGATTTTTGAATGTGGCCTCCTGGAGTGAAAGGTTTCCCTTCCCCTGTTCTACGGGACCTGCCTCAGCCCCTAGCGCTGGCAACTATCCCAATGATCGCAACATTTCTTTTTCTCTAGACATCCACCCCTTTGCGTCCATGTGGTCAAAATAACGCAGGATGCACGTTTTGTCATTTGCCGTTTTGTCCATCCAAGGAGTTCGCGATGGAACCAGTTCATCTCCAAGACTTGTAGCCACCTGATCGTAGTGACTTAATGCCGTACAATGGCGGTTGCTTATTTCCGACACTGCATAGCTCCATAGAAGAGATGCTACAGGTTCACTGGATCCCTTATTTCTACAGTCAACCCCATTGATACGCAGGGCTGTAACATAAATTAATTCACGAGTCAGCTTCACAAGAATAATTTAAAGTGCTGGTTTTGGCCTGTAAAACCCGGAACATCTTGGGTCTGACATCTTAAAAGACCATCTCCTCTCTTATGTTCCATTGTGATTCCTAAGGTTCGTTGATCTTGGTAACCCCATCAGTGCACCAGCCAGTTCTATGAAGGGACCTAGAGAGACTGCACCACAACTTCGGCACTTCCTTCTCCTGGAGAACGCAAGTTGAGTTTCAAGCACATTTTGGGCTACATTCTTCTAGCTCTGGATCTTATGGATTTATTTTTTTTAAAAAAAATCAAGAGTATGGGTTCAACTTCAGAAAGGTTGAAGCCAAACTGTTAGACTTTATCCTGATCTACAGCACCTCAGATCCTCACGATCAAATGCAAACACATCTGAACCCTTTGTAGCTAGTGCAGATTTTGCTGCACAGAGACCTCTTTGGTTCTTTTTTGGCAAAAATCTTCTTCTTTTTTTAACACCTCGGGAAGCTATTCAGTTAAAACATTAACCTTGGCCCACGTCTCTTACTAAATTCTTCTTAATGAAAATGTCTGGAAGCTGGAGGTGATGAGGGTCCTGTAGAATGTGTTTTCCCTGCTAAGTGTGAATCATGGATAATTGACAAGGTGTAAAAATAAAATAGAATAAAAATACAGCTAGCTCAAGACCTCACCCAGTGCACACAAGGCCAAATTCTGGTCTTAGAAACGTTCTGGCAACCCTAGTTAATTTCCCTGGGAGTTGCATGTGAATGGGTGAAAGGAGGAACCCAGCTGTTGTCTTGTCGTTGGAACGTAATAAAAATGTCTAAAAGCTAAATTAACCTTGACGGAAGCATTATATTAATTTGCTGTTCTGAGGGTAGAAGGAACTGGTGGAAGATCAGTTAATGCCCGTTGAAACATTTTTTGTGCTTTGACTCACTGTGCAGAGTAGGGCGTGCAACTGGATGTGGAGCCAGGCTGAAGAAAGGGAGGGAGTAGTGTCTGGTTTTAATCATTCCTCCTCCTACCGCAGGAAAGAGCTGTCTAAGCCAAGCTGTTGAATCACACTGGGAAGCACCCCAGATAGCTTACAAACTCCATTGCCACGGGCAGGGAGAGGTTCCTTTAAGGTCTTTGCTTTGTCCGTTGCTAGGCGCATGCCAGCTTTGTGTTACGAGCTGTTATGTGGTCCAGGTGCGGAACTCAAAAACGTTCTGGCACAGGAAACGTTTGGGTGTTGCCGGTAGGGATGGAGAGAGATAGCTCTTGAAATCACTGTCGTATTTCTCTTCCACGCAGATCTGGGTGACTTCATAAGTTAGTAGGGTGTGAGGCACTGGTTCGTAAGTAACCTTGGATGGATCAGGTCCAGAAAGGCCCGATGACGGGGACCAATGAGGCAAAGCAGAGTGCAAAGTTAGGATCTGGCTGAGAATTGGAGCTGAGAGTCTGTCCTAGAAAGTGACCAAATTAAAAAGGGAATATTGAGGTCCGAGATCACAGGTCAGGGGTCCAAGCGGGGGGAGTCCATCTGATCAGGCACAGGTGCCATCTGGAAGGTGCAGTCTACAAAGCCAGCCACAAAGTCAAGTATCAGGTCAAGATTCAGGAGGTTGGTCTGAAAAAGGTTAGGAGGGGGGCGGAGGGGTGGAAAATGACCGTGGCAGATCTGGGCCTATGTCTGAGATGGCGTGGCACCGTAGATCCCACCCTGAAGGGTCTTCCCCCACTCCCCTGCGGCCGTTGTGGCATCTTCTGCTGGTGTAGAATTTCCCTGTCTTTACTGGCTGTCTCTGAGCGTTGAAGTCCGTTGTGCATCTCCAAGGGGACTTTCTGAATTGGAGAACGGCATAAAAAAGCATTCCTGACTTGGTGGTGATTTACCCCTGGGTAAGTTTAGCTTACCCACGACGTGACTGTGCATCCCTGGGGCTTAAATGACCTCCCGGCAACTCTTAATTCAGTGAGAGAAGTCACACGAGTAGTGGGTGGGGCCAGCTTCCGTTAAGTGAGAGTATGCAGGTTTCAAAGCTACACTGAGACCTTCCTCAGGCACCCGATAGTCAGAACTACAGTGTAAGCAGCGCAGGCTAGGTTATATATCGGGGATGGGGTGGGGGAGGTCTTAGCAGTTCAAACACAATGAAGGGACAACAGCAGGAATTGGTGTACACTGGAGTCTGTCTGTGAGGACACCCAGATCTCTTAGCCCATTGGTTTTTGGTGGTCAATGGTTATAGATCTTCTATCTTTCCATGATGTTGTGTAGGTTTCCTTTAGAATGAGGACCGAGAGATCAGGAAATAAGTAGGGCCCTGGGTGGCGTGAAAGCTTCCATACTCTCACCTAGTACAAACATTATGGAGATTCGTCTTCTGTACTTATTCTCTTTATTTCCTGTATTTCGAATTTGATTTTCTGAAGATGAATGCTTCTACTTTAGGTCAAGAAGCCCATGAGGCCGACATGTTTTCCCTTTGCGTGATTTGTTATCTGTATCTTGTATTGTGTATTTTATTTTGTATTTTGTTATGACCTAACGGTTAAGACAATAAATCATTTACCACCTGAAAGATCTCTAAGCTACTTGGCCTCCGCGTTTGCAACTGAGGGCGTTTTTACACGGGGGTTTACTTGCGCGGCGGTGGACTAAGGCGCAGGTTTTATTTTTGACTTTGGAACGCTGCTGCGGTATTTTCGGCACAGCAACTAGATCCGCTCTAGGAACAGTGTGTAGTGACTTACAGCTGGGGTAATTTCCCTTCTCCCCCCATGCTTTTGTTGTAGAGCAGCATTGGGGAACCGTTTTCCCCCCTGACCCAAGGGGCCACTTTTTGAAATTAGTACAAGCTCCAAGGATGAAGTGGGGGGTGCTTAAGGGGGTGAGCTCAGAAAGAGGAGGGTCCAGATCAAGTATCTGTGTCATGGGTCTGTCCCTTGTCCCGGTGTGCATGCACTCATCTCTGCTTCCTTCTTCTGAGCTCAGTCTTTCAGTGTTTGACAGTAGGGACTGGACCAGTGCCACAGGCTGCATTTGACCACCTGGGTCTGAGGCTCCCCACCCATTTTAGAGCCCCGATCAGACTAAAAAATTCGGTGCAAGCCCGACGGAATCAGGACTGACCCAAGCCTGGTCCCAACACAACTGGGCCCTCATCTCTGCCTTCGTCTTCTCCCGAGCTCAGTTTTTAAATTCTTGAGGGTAGGAACTGGGTCCAGAGGCCAGAGCCAGGAACGGAAAATAGCTAAATAAAGACAAGCCCATGGACCACACTTGACCCACGGGCCTGAGGTTCTCCATCCCTATCTTAAATCCTGTAGGATTTACCTATAATTGGAGACCCATGTTCAAGGTGAACATGGGCCCTTGCTTGAAATACAGAAAAATGGAGGGAAAATTGGGCAAATAGGTTGGCCTGCCTGGCCTTGAATCTCAAGGATGGGGGTGGAAAGGGCTGTGTATATGTCTGGTATGACCTAACTGAGGTGAACCAGAGTTCTACAGCTGGTCCTTATTTCTGCTAATGGTCTGACCCGAGTGGTGGGATCTCCTTTGCAATTTGAACTCAGCTCTTCCCACTCATCTCTCAGAGATGGAATGTGGGCCAGTTTACGCCTGTCTTTCCAGAGGTTTAGCTGGGAAATGGGGGTTGCGGGGAGGAGGTGGAGCTCAGACCTATTGTGTGAGAAGTTTTTCATGTTGTATCTCTGGCCCAACCAAAGGCAGGAAATGCAACAAAATCTCCTGTGATTTCCAGCCTGGTTTGGCAGGCTCGAGCAATTCATTGCAGCAGCCAAAACCTCAGCTTATCGGAATTGGAACTATCCAGCTGACTGGTGTTCCCCCATCGCTGCCAATGCATTAAACACTCAACTGTTGTGCTCCGCTCATTCTGCAGCCTTAGCATCGTCACTGGATTTTTTGAGCTGCCGCAGAACAGCGGATGCTTTAGTATAGATGCTTTAGGGGGTGCTTTATGTTCTTATTTAGATCAAGAACTAGGGGACGCTCTATGAAACTAACTGATGGCAAATTTAAAACCGATAAAAGTTTTTTGTGTTTGTTTTTCTTCACACGGCTCACAATTATCTTGTGAAATTTGTTGCCGAGGATGTGGTCAAGGCCAGTCATGTAGCTGGATTTTTTAAAAAAAGGTCTGGATAAGTTCTTGGAAGTTAGGGCCATTAATGGCTGTTAGCCAAATAGGTTGGGGGAACATAACCTCTTGACTGTCGGGGACTTGGAGTGAACAGCAGGGAATGGATTATTCCTTTAAGATCTGTTGGGTGCTTCTCTGAAGAATGATGGCCACTGTTGGAGACCAGACGCTGGGTTCAATGGACAGTTGGTCTGACCCAATAGGGCCCTTCTTATAGTCTTAACCATGATGATAATGGTGATATAAATACTGCTTTGTAGATCGATGTGTAAGCTAAGCACCCGGCCAGGATCGACTATGTCAGATAACGGACAGTTAATGTTACTCCCTGGATGTAGTGGTTTGAGATTGGCACGCACAAAATGCTACTCTAGGTTTACCTCAGGGAAGCTGGCATTACCTCAGTTTGTACCTCACGCCATCAACACGGCAAACATTTCCAGGAGAAAATGATCGACTGACCCTGAGGTCGGCAGCTGCTGGAGTGGGTAAAGACTAGGGATGAATCGATTTTGAACACCCAGTTTGATGAATTTGGTGTATTTGTGTCCAGGGCTGACCTTAGGCATTTTGTCACTCTAGAGGTCAAGGGCCCTGGGAGAATTAAATTGAGTGGGGTGCAAGAATCCCTTTGCCCCACCTCTTTCTGATGTAAGCATGCTCCTTTTTTCAAGCTGCTGGTGGACGTGGGAGGTGGCCATACCCCTTCCCGAGTGCCGCAACGTCGGGATGCTCTGAAAGAGAGCATGGCCGTCCCTTCCGCTTTCCAATGTGGACACGTCCTTTCCTGAGTTTGATGATGTCAAATGCTTGGAAAGAGGTTGTGTCCACCTCAGGAAGGGGCAGAGAAGCCCCTTTCCCCCCCACCACATTTCTGGTGGGACTTTGCCCCCTGCCTGAAGGGCTTGGAAGGAGTGAGGCCAAATGGGGACCAAGGAAGTGCAACCACACCCCTTTGCGCACCTCCCCTCCCAACAACGAGGGTGTGGGAGACTCTGGGCCTCTTGAACATTAATTTTTGAAGATTAGTCCCAAGCTCTGCAGACCACATAAGAGCTCGAAGAGCACTTTAGGATGTACTGCGGGTGAGAGTAAAACGGGAGGGTTGACAACATGGATCTGTGCGTTGCGTCCATCCTCTGACTTTGAATGCAAGCCCTCCTCTCTGCTCCCTTCCCCTGAGTTCGCTCTATCAGTGCTTGATCGAAGGGGTTGGATCTGTGGGAACTGGATCTTAACAGGAATTGGTAATGGGTCAAATCAAAACCAGCCATGGGCTGGATTTTGGCCTATGGGGAAGAGCGCGGTTCTATACCCATGACATAGATGCTCCACTTCTTGTTCTGTGATTAACAGTGATCTGTTCGTCTGCTGTTCTACCTTGGACAACAGACCCCTCCTCCCCCGGCCCCTCCTATTTTCTGGTCATCTTATAGGCGTGGAGTTGAATGGGATTTTTGTTTTCAAGTGTCTCTTGTGGGCTGGTCTGAAAATGGGATTCCAGTCTCAGTTGTGGTTTTGCCCTGGCCTTGGTTACGGTTGTAGACATTGCAGTGATCCAAATAATATCTCCAGAAAAAAACAGAGTAACAAGCACTTGGGGGAATTGCTGTCTTTAGGAGCCCCAGCGCCTTGTCTAAGTCT
>QEPC01012679.1:1088147-1175026 GCA_003113815.1 Sphenodon punctatus | reverse complement strand
CCCCCCCCCCCAAGGTTTAGACGCAAAATGCAAAGGTTTTTCCACTTATTGAACCAAAGTCCTCTCTGCTTCACTATCCACAGATTCAAATCCTTCTCGACATGTCAGTTTCGCTCTGACAACGTGATGTTTTTTCTTATCTCCTGTTGGAAATCCATTTTTAAAAAAATTTTTGCCTGGAAGAAACTGTGATCTGGAAAATTTACTGGGTTTCGGTTGAGCAGAAGATGTCACTTGAATAAAATCAAGAGCCAGTTCCCACATCGTCAAAAAAAACCCCAAAGTCCTACTTTTCTGTTTAAACCCCGTGATGGTTCATGCTTCTCAAAATGTTTGAAAGTGAATAGAGTTTATTTGAATTACAAAAAACTAATTCTAGGAAAATGTTGCCTTCTAGACATGGGATGAATCAGGCTCTACGGCCGTTTTTAGACGAGCGCGGCGGCGCCCGCACTTGTTTTTAAAAAAGCCGGCAGCCTGTTCCACACATGACGTTGTCGCCGGATACGCGCATGTGCGGGCGATGCACTTCCATTTCCGGCCGCGTATCACCAGCCTCGATTGCCGACCCGGTCAGTTCGCGCCTGGAAATGGATGCGCGTCGCCCGCGCATGCGCGTATTCGGCGGCAGCGTCACGTGTGGAACGGGCTGCCGGCTTTTTTGAGAAACAAGCGCGGGCCCCGCCGCGCTCATCTGAAAACGGCCTTAGTCTTTGCTCCTTCTCCCATGCTGCTCCCTATTCCTTGATCTCTGTCCTGAACATACATTCTGTTCCCTTTCTCCTAACCTTCAAATTCCTCCTGAAAACCTACCTCTTCCATCAGACTTTCCCTAGCTTCTTACTCCCACAAACTACTCTCTGATGTTTAGGGCTGAAACAAGATTTCACCAAAATGGGAATTCCTGTTGAAATCCCAGTTCTCGATACTGATTTGGTTCAATTGAGAACCTCTCGATACTCAATAACGTCTTGACTGACATTTTGTTTCTTGATTTGCTTACTTTCTATTTACTCGTTTAAAATACCAAGAAGTAATGCCAACACAATACCACATTCCCTGCACTCCATTTTCCTTGTATTTCCTTGCCACTCATTGGCTGGTATGCAGATTCCTTTAGCAATCTGCGATCCGGCTGCAGGTTGGTCAAAACAAAGGAAATAATTCTGATTGAAGGCACTGGGAGGAGGTTAAGGGGTGGGATATTTGCACAGTGATTGGCTCAGAAATGAAATAAAAAACCCAGATGTAACACAGTACTCTTGTCAATGCACTACCCAGTAAATGAACAGTATGCAGTAAATGGTAAGCAGAAAGTCAGTAAATTTGGGATGGTATCTCACAGTATTGCAAGAACTGAGAAATCGCATCTGTCTCAGTAAATCAATCAATGTGCAATGATTGTACCTGGCACTGATCAATCAATGTGCTCTCTCTCCTGCCTCTCATTCAAGGTCCCCTTCTCCTCTGGAACTAAGCCAAACACTTGCACCTGCGACGTTGTGAATGTATTCGCCTCTCCTAGATTGTAACCCCCTAGGGACAAGGGACTTATCTCCAGTTTAATGATCAGTGCCAGGTACGTTACTGATGCAGCGCAATAATAATGATAATACAATTAAATAATAATAATAACAATAATTTCTCCTGAGGTACTGGGCTAGATGAACCATTGGCCTGGTCTTAATTTGTCTTCAACATGCCACAAAACCCCAAAGCTTCCTTATATTTGTTTCATAGTTTTTCTCTCTCTCTCTTTTCAATAAAGGTGGAAGCCACAACAGATGTGGAGTTAAATGTTTTCCATAGCTGATTTTCTGCTTTTCAGTTGCGTTCCCTCATGTTCTCTCTCTCCCCTGTAACTTTAACTCAGCGAGAGGAATCTACTGAGAGACCTTCTCATTCGGAACTTTAGATTCCTGGCAGGGAGCGTGTCACTTCTTGGCAGCCGAGAAAGTAATGCATTTGGTTTTCATTCCCTAAATGCTCGGAGATTGCAGTGCATCTAATAGTAAGCATCACCCCAATGGTAAGTTGCTTTTGGGCCGATTAATGACGTAGGCCTGGGACCCAGGGCTGAAGCACAGGGCGGGAATGCCACTCTGCTCGTCTTTGGAATGAATTGCTCACAGAGGCTGAGCCGAGAAGCCGATTTTGTTTTCATAGGCAATATTCCCACTTTCGATTTAGCCCTCCGAATGACATCCGAAATGATGATTCGTACAACCGTTTATTTGAATATTTCATTTGGGTTATTTCACTTATTTTGTTTGCTTTGATACTTTGTTTCTTCGTTTCGGCACTCTTAGCGCTATTGCGTACGGTCAGCAACTAAAACAAAGTAATTAAAAGAAGGAAATGGCCAAAAGCAAAAACTACTAAGAAATGGAAATGAATAGCCATTTATTATCGGTTTCATAGAATCCTAGGATGTCCTGGATGGAAGGCACCTTGAGATTCATCTAGCCCAACCACCTGCTTGGACGCAGGATGACCTCAGCTACAACATCCCTGACAGGTGACTGTCTAGCCTCCGTTTGGAAACCTCCAGCGATGGGGAGCCTACAACCTCCCTAGGAAACTTTTTTACGTTGCAGCATGGCTCTTACTGTTAGGAGTCCCCTCCCCCCCCTTTATATCTAATTTATTTTATGATTTATGAAATAATAATAATAAAAAACTTGCCCTTTCTCTAAGGTTCAGGGCGGCTAACTGAAATCTACCTTTCTGTAATTTGAACTCATTATTCTCAGTTCTGCTTTCTGTAGCAATGAAGAAAAGTTTCCTGCCTCCTTCTTGGGGGCAGCTCTTTAGATCTATGAAGACTGCTAATGTGTCTTCCCTTTAATCTTCTCTTTGCTAGAGTAAACATACTCGGTTCCTTCAGCCTGTCCTCCTAAAACTTACTTTCCAGACCACGGATCATTTTTGTCACCCTCCTCGGAACCCGCTCCAATTTGGTAATTGCCTTTCTTAAAACGATGTGTCCCAAACCTCCGATGATGGAGAGCCTGTGACCTCACTATATTCCAGGTGAGGTCTGACCGGTGCTGAGTAGAGAGTGAAGACAGTACTTCCGTTGAGTTGAAAATGATGGGTGTTTTTAGACGGACGTGGGGCAACCCGCCCCTGGCGCTGGTCTGGGGGCGAAACTCCACATCTGCCTGCTTCCAGCCCCACCTGGATCTGCTTTAGACAGACCCAGCGGGTTCCCTTGGCCACAGTCTGCCCACACAGACCCTCGCACACACCATAGAGTTGCTGGCAATCGCCCGATGCTCTAGGCTGGTTCCCGCAACTCTGTGGTTTTTCCGGGGCCAACGGCCAGCCAGGAATGGAGCTGTAGCATGGTGCCGCTGAGCAGACAGATAGCAGCTCCACTCGGGGCCGGTGCCCCGGGGGGTCCACGTGGGTCCCACACAGCACAATGTGTTCTCTAGGAACATTATTCTTTTTATTATTCTTATTATGAGCATTTATATAGCACCAGCAATGTACCTGGTGCTTTACAAAGAATAAGATACACGGTCCCTGCCCGAGAGCTTACAATCTAATTCATGCAGCTTGTGTGCAGGGGGCATGGGATCGGCCCCAAATGTCATCTTTGAATGCAACCTAAAATTGCATTTGCCTTTTTTTTGCAGCTGCGTCCCATTACTGACTCTCATTCAGGTTGATCGACCACAATCCCTAGATCCTTTTCACGTGTGCTGCTGCCAAGCCAGGTACGCACTGACAATGACATTCCATTGACATTCTATTCTACATTGACATTCCATTTACATTCAATTCATGAATAATACAATTCAATTCAGTTCAAGAATACAATACATGAATACAATTTGGTTCGATTTACCGAAAACATTCAATTCAATTTACATTCAATTTTACATTGATATCGACAGGGTGTTTTGAGGGACTTCAAACGTATCGGCCGGCAGACTGGGAGTTGTGGACTGACGCCTCGGCTGCCTGGGGAGGGCTTGTTCGAGGTGTTAAATTGACTCTGTTAGCCAAAGTTCAGGGTAGTTGATTAATTTTTTTAATTTTTTTTTTTTTTTTTAACTGGAGCACTAGCCAAACCCGTGTATGAACACGCACACCGTGACCCCGCCGAGGTTGGATAAAGTTACCAGATCTTGCATTGGGATGGTCCATGTGCTCCGTTACCGCCAATTTGCCTCGATAGGTATAAATTAACATAATTTATAAAATGCGCACATTTTAAAATGACACATTCCCTACCTTTTTGAGGCTAGATTGGGATTTTATATTTTTTGTTTAAAAAAAAGCAAACAAGAAGCCGTTCAACCATACAGGCTCAATGAATCCCCCACCCCCTCCACACAGAGTACAGAGTCCCTGGCAGTGGACACTGGACACGGTATGACTGGCCACTCGGAGGTAGGACGCTTAAACGGTGTGACGGAGCATCCCCTCGTGTGACTCCTCCTCCCTTAATTGTGATGTGTGGTCACTTTAACCTCGGATGATCTCTATGGCGTCTATTGTAACATCTGGGACAACCTTTTCAGGTACTTGCGTGCCTCTCCTCATTCTGATGAACACAGGTAATTTGAAGTTACTACTCTGATTTAATGAAATCCAAGTAACTAGTCCCCTTTGGGAGTATTCAGATGAACGGTGTAAACCAAAGTAGGCCTGCATCCATTTTTACCCTAGCTGAATGATCGCTGAACTAAGTGGTTACTTTGAAATATAAACTGAGGGAGAAGAAGTTCTCTGACTTTTTAGAGGTACGTCGTTCTCATCGTACACCTCAATAATGTGGGTCAGTGCTCTGTCTGTGTAAATGCTTCCGGAGTAAAACTAAAAGTAAGGCCCAACTACATTGAATCATCAGAACATTTCATTTCTTTTGATTTATAGCTCAGCCTTCCCCCAAAGGCTCAGGGCAGGTAACAAAACGTTATAGTGTTTTTTTGTTTTTTTTTTAAATGGATTAAAATAAAAACCAGATTAAAACCCAAGCTATACATTAAAAATCCCATTTAAAAACAACAGCCCAGACACTCTCCCTGCCGACCAAATGCCCAGCCAAATAAATAGGTCTCGCATTGCCTCTGGAAAATCCGTAGGCTATGGTGAGCCTCCAGGGGAAGGGAATTTCGAAGCCTCTCCGTTTGCTCTTGCTGTACGGACGTGGTGCATGGGTCCGAGATGAGAGGAAGTGTATCCATTCTGCAAGGAAATGCCAAGATTTGGGGAGCGCTTACGAGTGTTTATCGATACTTTGTCAGTCTGTGAGTTCATGTTTCCGCCAGTGTCAATATTGGTGCCTGTGATCTTTCATCATTTCCCATCAATTTAATCCATTTTTGGCATTTTAAAATATTGTTTTCATCACTTCCCAGCAGTTAATCCATCATTTTCATCACTTTTTAATCACTTTTTGTCCTTTTCTGGGACTCTTACGACCGTTCTACAGCACATTTGCGTCACTTTTCCGGCAATTTCCAGCACTTCCCTGGTACTTAGCCGTTGCTTTTGCATCTCCCCAGCCTCTGGGGGTTGCGTGTGGGGGACACACGGGGCTTGGGAGCGGCACCATAGCCGCTCTGTTCAACTCGGGAAAAATAACGACAAATGGCGAAACCAGCAGGAAAGCGGGTAAGTTTCCGCGTTGCGTAAATGAAGGTGACTGACCTGTTTCTGATGGAAACAGCGTTCACTGTGATTGTTGTTTCGGGCCTAAGGGTGCGTTGATGGAACTTTTGTAAGAGGGGGGCCCTGGCTGGCGTCGGAGATGATGACAGAACGTAGGGGAGAAGGTTGCCTGTTAGGTATGTAGAGTTCAAACCGCTTACGGCTTCATAGGTCAAAACAGGCATCTGATCTCTGTGTTGCCCTGCGTGAGCTCTTCAGTGTGGTTCTTTTCACAACAGTCCTAGAAGGTCAGGAGCTATTCTCTCCATTTTACAGAGGAGGAATAAAGGTGCCTGACTTGCTGGATGTCACAAAGGAAATCTGTGCCTGGCAGGGATGGGTAACTGAATTCAAGCCTTCCCCAAGTGGCTCTCTAGCCACTTCTAATTCCGACAAATAGAAGTCTGTCTCCCCCGATAGGAACGGAGCCAAGAAAGCTACAACCCCATCTGGCAACTCCTGATGCTCTTAACTATGGGGACCAAGGTGGTCTCTCGCCCCGCTCCTCAGTAGGAGAGTACCTTGATCCTGGATTCGCAGCTACATCTGGATCTCCAGGTGTAGGGGTGCCTTTCACCAACGACATCTGGTGAGAGGGCGCCATGCGTTCGTCGCCTTGAGACTAGAGTAGTGCAGTGCGTTCTATGTGGGGCTGCCCCAGGTGAAGGTTCGGAAGATGCAGCGGGCGCAGAATGCTGCGGCCCGTCTCCTTGCAGGAGTGGGCCGCAGGGGGCGCATTACACCAGTGCTCCAAGCACTGCACTGGCTGCCTATTGTCTTCCAGGCACAATACAGAGTGCTGGGTTTAACCTTTAAGGCCCTAAACGGCCTGGGCCCTACTTAATAATAATAATAACAAGCATTTATATAGCGCAAGCAATGTACCTGGTGCTTTACAAAGTAATTCAATAGACACAGTCTCTGCCCTAGGGGTTATGATCTGAGAGACGGGGGTGGGGGGAGACGAAGGAAGGGGAACAGAGAGAGAGACAAGGGGTGTAACATTCACGAGGATGCGAGGTCCCAGGATGCGCTTGGTTTAGTTACATCAAGAAACTGGATGTAACTTACCTGGAAGACTGAGAGGAGATATGATAGAGGTCTATAAAATCATGAGTGGGGTGGAACTAATAAACAAGGAGCAGTTATTTACCCTCTCAGCTAGTACTAGAACTAGGGGACACTCCATGAAACTCACGGGTGGCAAGTTTAAAACAAATAAAAGGAAATCTTTTTTCACTCGGTGTATAATTGGGTTGTGGAATGTACTGCCAGCAGCTGTGGTAAGGGCCAGTACTAGAGCTGAGTTTAAAAGAGGTTTGGACAAGTTTCTGGAAGATAGTTCCATTAGCAGTTATTAGCCAGACGGGATCGGGGAACATGACGGGAGCTGGGAGAAAATAACAGGGAATGGATCCCCCATTGTGACCGGTTGGGTGCTTCTCCCATGCCACCGTGATTGGCCGCTGTCGGAGACAGGATGCTGGGCTAGATGGACAGTTGGTCTGACCCAGTCTGGCAATTCTTATGTTCTTCTTGCCTGAAAGAATGGCGGGTCTGAACAGACAGGCCGGCGTTCTTGGCGGCTGCGCCGTCGCTTTGCAATGACCTCCCAGCGGAGATTTGCCTCAGCCCGGAATTCCTTCCGACGTAGTTGTAAGACCTAGCTCTTCCATCAGGCGTTTGGGGTGTGTGTGTGTGTTAGAGGGATTGGGGGGTGTTACTGCGTTGGTCACGTTGAATTTGTTATGTTGCTGTTTATGGTTTCATATGTTTGTATTTATTTTGTATTCATGGTTGTATTTATTATTTTAATTGTGACTGTGAACTGCCCCGAGTTGCCTGGTGTGAAAGGGGTAGGGTAGAACTATTTGAAATAAATCAATCACTGCTGAAGAGTTGCCTAGCTGGGAGGGAACGCACGGTAATACAAAGGCAGTGCAGGGAGATGCTTTCTCCCCTTTATGGCTGTCGTTACCACTTTGTAATCCTCAGTGCGTCATCTTGGAGTCTCTCTTCCTTGTTCTCTGCAGCAGGGAACTGGATCCGCCCGCTGTCTGATGCTTGGTACTGGCAGGGTTCCCTGACCCGATAGCCATGTCACCTTCCAGGGACCGGGCGGGATTCCCTTAATCTAACTCCCGTAACGTAGGCTTTAATAACCTGCTTGGGGTTTGCATTACATCGGCTTGAAGCTGGATTGGATTTGGAAGAGGCATGGTTGCCTTTTTTCCCCCCGGTATAAACTTGAGCTGAAGCAAACCGATAAGAATCAAATGTGCAAGAGAATTTATTGCCTTTACTTCATTTGAGCCAATCCAGATGCTTTGTACCATTGCTGAACCATCCACATTTTTGGCCTTGCAGTCAGGAACACTTAACTCCATTTAACTGTGGAGGAAATGAAATTGACGCCACCGTAAAAGACGTCTTGTGTGTGTTTTCATGGAAGTGTTCCTGTCCAGATCTGCTGGCTGGGTCTGGAATGTGGGAAGATGGCAGGGCATGGGGTGAGGATTGGGGTTCAGGTTGGGTGCGGAGGCAGAAACAGGATCCTGGTTGGGGTAGGTTTAAGGTGAAGGTGGTGCTGGTGAAGATTTCTCCTTCCATTGTTGGCATTTCTCTGCCTCTTACCGAAGTGGAATTTGCTTCAAATTTAAGTTTCCAGTTAAGGTTGCCACCCCACTCCAAGTGGAAACCTAGAAGGGGTGGGGATCGTGGAAGGGGTGGAGCAAGGGGCTGCCACGCCCCCATTCTAATGGAACGCCATTCTTTACAGAGTTTTGTGATGCCCTGGTGTTCTGCCGGGGGTGGCACCATCTTGGAGAGGAGCAAGGTAGAGGGTCTTTGTCGTCCTATTCTGATGTAGCCCACCCTCGTGGAGTGTTGTGACGTCGTAGTGCGCCAAAGGTGGTGGGACTATATTGGGAACTCCGTATGGCCGGCTTATCACCTACCTTTTTGATGTGGCTGCCCCTTGAAGTCCCAATTCTCCAGGTTAGCCACAGACGCTTCTGATGGACCCAGAGAAAGTACGACTTTCCCGGGAGCCCAGAGAATCTAGGTTGAAACCTGGAAGGATGACAAGCCTATTCCTGATTCCAGACAGTTTCCCCTCCCTCCCCAGATTACCCTCTGAGGGTAGTCTCTTCCATGTTGAACACCAAGCTAATTCTAATGGACCAAGAATGGCAAACAAGCCAGGTGCACACAGCAGACTGTGGCTGAGAATTTTACAAGGGTGACGGAGAATTTGAATCTGCAGAGGTGAATTTGAGAGACTCAGCATGTTGACACCTTGGGTTGAATATTTGCATCAATTTGATTGTAAGCCGTGGGTATTACCCAGGCTGAGAGCCATTTTGTCTGTCTGTCTGCAATGTTATTCAAGGTAGTTAAAAGACGAACAGACTGTGAGGAACTGCAACGGGATTTACGACGCTGGGTGCCCGAGCATCTAAATGGCAAATGAAATTTAATGTGGACAAGTGCAAAGTGATGCACGTAGGGAAAAATAATCCAAACTATGTGCATACGATGCTGGGTACTAAGCTAGGAGTTACCACTCAGGAAAAGGATCTGGGGATGGTTGTGGACAATAGAATGAAATCCACAGCGCAGTGCACAGCAGCCGTCAAAAAGGCAAACAGAATGTTAGGAATTATTCGGAAGAGGACAGAGAACATAATGCCTCTGTACAAATCAATGGTGCAACTGCATCTCGAATATTGTGTGCAGTTCTGGTCGCCCCATCTCAAAAAAGACATCGCTGAGCCAGACAGGATCAGGAACACGACGGGAGCTGGGGGAAAAACAACAGGGAATGGATCCCCCATTGTGACCTGTTGGGTGCTTCTCTCAAGCCACCGTTGTTGGCCACTGTCGGAGACAGGATGCTGGGCTAGATGGACCATTGGTCTGACCCAGTCTGGCACTTCTTATGTTCTTAATGAGTTTGAATTTTTGCTTATTCTTCTTATCTACCTTGTGCCTTCATGACCGCGCTCAGTTTTTCAGCCTGTTTCCTTATTCCTTTGTGATAACTTGTTGCTGGAACATTTTTATTTAATGTGATAGAAGCAAACAGACATCCTCCTCGACCACAATATGCTCAGGGTTGTAAGAATCGACTTGCCTGCTTGCTTTTGGCTAGTGTATATTTTGAGATGGCTAAAGGATTTTTTTATTGCTCTTCTCCTGGATGGCAGCCTTGGGCCAGCCGCCCCAGGGGTTAGCATCCGGGATGTAGCTAATCATAGGGACAAGTAGGACATTTCTCCCTGGGTCCAAGGTGGGAACAAATCCTGTTCCAGGCGGAGACAGAGCTGAGCAGAAACACCTGCGGCACATGGTGTGCGTGGAACCAACCCCACAGGTGGCACAGGAGGTAGGATTTTTGTCCTCAAACCTCCCAAGTTGGTAGGAATGAGGAGAACTGTAGAACCGACCATGTACCAGGGGGTTATGTGTGTTAATTTATGCTGCTAATGCGAATTTCCTCCGGCCCATGAGCTTCCTACAATAGAGATGTTTCAACCAGGAGGGGAAAAAAATAATAGAGTGTTCGCCTTAAATTGCTCAAGGATAACTCCAGCCTCCATTTCTCAACCAATAAATCTACATTCCCAACAACCCGAAATGTAATCTGTCTGTCCAAAATAACTGATGAGCTGTGACTTAAGCCTAAATGGCTGGTAAATGGGGTGGTGGGAGAAACCCTCCGCAGTCTGAGGCACCATATATCATTTCTGGTTGTGTTATAGGGATGGGGGCGGAACTGAGGAAGCAGACAGGGTTACAGGAGATTAGACGTTGCTGGCAGAGTGTAATGTCCGTCCACTCTGATTATGTGGTGGATTTCTTCTGAAGGTGTTCTTAGAAACACCTTTTGTCTAGATTATTATCATTTTGATTATTTCACAACCTTGCTCCCCTCTACCTCTCTGCGCTAATTACCTCCCTCTCTCGCCCTCCCAGGCCACCCCTGCTCCCCTAACCGCCTTCGTCCCTTCTCCCTAGCTTGCCCCCCATGCCTGGAACTCCCTCCCTGCCCACATCTGCCTCGCCCCTCGCTTCGTACCTTCAGATCCCTCCTCAAGACCCACCTCTTCCGCTCTGCCCTCCCCGACTCCTCTCTCCTAACTCCTGCGGATACCCTCCATCCAGTACAATCGGTTACGTGAGGTCTGTGTACTCATATCCTCACCACATGGACCAGCCAGCCATCATTCTCGATGTAACCGAGCCAAGTCCATGCACCTGGGACCTCGCATCTTCGTGAATGTTACACTCCTTGTCTCTCCCTCTGTTCCCCTGCCTTCGTCTCGTTCCACCCCCATCTCTCAGATTGCAAACCCTAGGGCAGGGACCGTGTGTATTCCATTACCTTGTAAAGCACCAGGTACATTGCTTGTGCTATATAAATGCTTGCTAATAATAATATATTTATTGTTGACAAAGCATTACAGCAGGGCGAGGGACCTTTTCCCTCCCAGGGGCCGTTTTGAAAATTGTACAAACTCCTCAGGGTGTGTAGGGGTTGGAGGCAGAAGTGGTTAAAGGGTGCGCTCAGAATGTGGAAAGGGGACGTTCCAGAAAAGCCTCTATTAGGCCATGGATCCATGCCCTATCTTTGAGTGCATGCCCTCCTCTCTCATCCCTTCCCCAGAGCTCATTCTTTCGGATGCTTGAGGGTGAGGATTGGAGCCAGATCCAGGAATTGGAAAAGGGGCCAAATCCTAAACAGCAGTGGGCCAGGTTTGACCCAGTCTGTGGGGTTTCCCCACCCCTGATCTAGAGACTGGTTGGGGTGAGTTGATTGCTTTGGGAGGGTTAAGGAGGTCATTTTGTTTGTTGGTGCTTGCAAAAAATGGCTGCCCTTAACCAAAATGGCAGTGATAATATTGCTGTCATTTTGCTTCAGAGGTAGCACAGTGTCCATTTTGTGCATTCATAATGATTTTTTTAAAAAATATATTTTTATTATTTTAAATATAGATCTGTAAAATGAATCTGTAATCAGCTTGGTGTTTTCTGATTAATTTGTAACTACCGTTTTCGGACAGTTAGGGATGAATCTGAATCTGTTATGCCCATCCCTGGTATCGTTATCTGTGATAAAAGGGACCAAAGCTGGAATTACTTTGCTCCACCCCTTGATGATGTGACCTCCATGCCCTTTCTGAGCATCGTGACATCATGACTCTCAGAAAAGGGGAGTGGCCATGTTGGAAAGGGGTGGGAAGAAGAGGGTGCTCCCCTCTTTCCTGGCTGCCATGACGTCGTAAGAACATAAGTGGGGCATTTAGCCAGCATCCTGACTGCAACAGTGGCCAACTCCAGTATCTCCAGAGAACTACATGACATGTACAGGTCACGAAGGTGACCCGCATCTCCTGCTGACCACTCTCAACTACCAGTAGCCGGTATGCTTAAGCCCCAACCTTTAGGCGTTTATGGCTCTATCCTCTAAGGATTGATCCAATTTCCAGTTGCAGCTAGCTTTGGCGCTGGCTTTCACTGCCTCCTCTAGCCATGAGTTCCCAACTGTATTGTCTACTGTGTGAAAAAGTCCTTTCTTTTTGTTTGTTATTAAAATGGCTGCCATTTAACTTGAGGGTGTCCCCTTGTTCTCTTATGAGAATGGGCGAACAACAGTTTCCTATTTACTTTCTCCAAGCTACTCCTACTTTTATGAACTTCTACCGTATGCCCCCTTAATCGCCCCTTCTCCAAGCTAAACAGCCCATACCAGTCGAGCTTCTCCTCATGTGGAAGTCGATCCATCCCTTCGATCATCCTTGTTGCCCTTCTCTGAAGCTCTTTGAATTCTCTTATATATTTCTGGAGATGGGGTGATCAGAACTGCACAGTATTCAAGCTGGGGCCGTACCAAAGATTTATACACAGCGTTATGTTACTTTCTCTCTCTTATTCTTTAGTTCCTTTCACAATAATATCTTGCACAATAATTCCGATTATGCTGAGCAGGTGTCTTCAAGGGACTATCCACCATGGTGCCCCCAGTCCCATGGTCTGTGGATCCCGCGTGGGACCCGTGTGCAGCCGCATTTCCGGCACCTTGTGCTGTGGCGCAAACGGCGTGGATGCAGCTTGTGCACGAGGATCCGAAGGCCGTAGAATTGCGGCCAATGACTCCAAGATCCTTCTCCCGAGTGGTTACACCCAGATGAGAACCTAGCATCGTGTGTGTGTGTGTGTGTGTGTGTGTGTGTGTAGAGTAAGGATTATTTTTCTCTATGTGCATCACCTTGCTCTTATCAACATTGAATTTCATTTACCATTTTATTGCCCGTTCACCTAGTCGTGTGAGATCCCTCTGTAGTTCCTCACAGTCTGCCTGGGTCTATCTTGAATAATTTGGTGTCGTCTGCAAAATTAGCCACCTCACTCTTTTTCCAGCTCGTTAATGAATATGTTAAAAAGATACTGGTCCCAGTACTGACCCCTGAGGCACCCCGCTGTTTACCTCTCTCCAACTTGAAAAATGACCATTTATTCCTACCCTCTGTTTCCTATCTTTTAACCAGCTCTTAATCCATGACAGGACATTTCCTCTTACCTTATCCCAGGACTACTTAGTTTGCTCAAGAGTCTCAGGATGCTTGGAAAGCATGAGGCAAGGCAGTTGCGGCAACTGCCCCCTGTTGCACCCCTCACCCCGGTGCCCATGGAGGCTACTTTTCCTTGGGAGCACTGGCCAACTCTTGCGTGTGACACCAGCTCTACCATCATGCATCCTGGTTGGACCTTCCATAAATTTTGTAGCTTTACGGCAGGGATGGCTCAGGTCTGGGGGGTCAAATGTGGCCCATGGCTAGCTGCCCCCTTTCCAGTTTCTAGATCCTACCCTTGGATCCAGTTCCTACTGCCAATCACTGGGGGAAAAAAATTGGCTGAGGGAAGGGAGCAGAGATGAAGGAATGAACACAAGGAGTGGGGGGGAGATGCCTGGCATAGATCCATGACCTGGACCCTTTGCTGCTTAAGTGCCCAGCTTTTATGTGACCCTCGGAGTTTGTACTAATTTTCCAAGTGACCCCAGGGAGGGAAAAGGTTTGACGCCCCTGATCTATGGTATCTAGATCAGGAGAAAAATGGTGATACAGATTCGTTTCTGCTGGAGTCAAGCTCTTCATGAGGAGCTGTCTGTAGAATCCCCATCCTCCGCTAGCGCCGTTTACGACGTCACTGGCATGAAGGCGTTTTAGCATGTCCCCAAAATCTGTCCCCTTTGTTTCTGTTCAAAAGGTTTTGCTTGTGCCACGTGCTGCGTGGTGGTAAGCATGGCGCCGTTGATTACCGTGCTGCTGCCTTGTGCTACATGGCGAGTTTTCTCCTTCCCTCCCCTCCTGCCCCACAGTCTGCTTCTCGTTTTTGCAACTAAGCAGATGCACGCGGCCTCCCACCTGAGCTTTCTTTTGGCTAAGAAGTTTTCTTTCTTTCTTTCTTTTTTTTTTTTTTTAATAGTTGTGCCTGTAGCAAGATAAGAGGAAATCTTACATCACGGTCAGGAAATGCTGCAGAAAGTTAGTTTTGCCATTCGTCACCGCATTATCGCAAACGTTAAGGCTGCGCGGCATTCCATGCATGCTGCTTGGTCCATTTAAAGCCCACGGCTTGGACCGAATCCATTCGGCGTGTGGCTCCGTGCCCAGCCATGGGCCCCATTGTGTGTCAGTCATTCCTTTCTAACCTAACTTCTCCCTTAAGCATTAGCTCCGATATCTCCAGTTCTCTGCTGCAGTCGCTGCCACTCTCTGGACCCCACTGAGTGTGGGATGTGAATCCCCCACCTTTCTGAAATCCTGACCCATTAATCATAACCTTCCTTGCCTTCCTCTACCCTCCTAGCTGGTTTGCTGCTTTATTACATTTCTCTTTGAGAGCCTTTAAGATGTCCCACTAGCCCTCCCCATCAAAGGCACTTATGCTAGTATTGTCGAACTGCCATGATTCCAGACAGTGCGATAGCACCGCGGGATCCTATTCATTTAATACATGGCTGCTGGCATGAGCGCGTTCCTCTTAAGAAAATTCCACTTTCAAGGACTAGTTTCCTGTGGGTTTTAGAGAGAGAGTCATAAAAGCTAAAAAAATATATATATTATGGCCCAGAGACGATAGCTCCTTCGCTCTCCTCTTCCCCCCACAACAAAGCAAAAAAATTACTTTATAGACTTCCAAAATCTTGGCGGCACCAAGGAAACTTGTCAGTGATGTGCTTCATTAGGAATAAAGTTGTGGGAAAGAGAGCTGTACTGCACCTGCTGAGAGACCTTTGCTATGTGCTGGGCCTTGGGCATTTGCTTGTTGAAAATCCAACACTTAACTTCCTCCTTCATTCCCTACCGTCATTAAATCCTACCTGAAACCTGGCCCCTTCTCTGTAGTTCCATTCATTGCTACCACATTGGATGATTATTCCTGGCTCCTCCATAGAGTTGGTTCTGGACTTGTTTTCACATCTGGTGGTAAAGAAACCACTTTGCGGTGTGTCTGGTCGTGCAAATGTTCAGAAATTGCAGTAAGCTACCTGTCTGTGGGACTGTTACTCCATGCAAGCATTCACACATGAATGGATAGATCTGATGAACATCCAGTACCTGAATTGACCCAACAACATTGGGTACCCATTGGCAGCTGATTGCGACATGATTTGGTATCCTGATGTCCCTGAATACCAACTTCTGATGCCTTTTACAAAATGTCTCATCCTAGAAAGTCAACTTCTGGTTCCAATTTTTCAGTTTTCTGTCCCGATATACTGATCGGGTAATTGGAAAATCGGAAAACTGGTACTGGAAGTTACTGGGTTTGGGGGTATCTGGGTACCCGAGTAACCCATCAGGTACTCAATGAGATACCTGGAAATGTGGGTATTAGCCACGGGTACTAAATTTAGTACCTGTTTCAGCTCTAGTATGTGGTAATTATGCCAAGTCTCTTTACTACTCTCACGTAACATGCAAATGCAGCAGCAACATGGATACTATGGGGTGTCTCCTCAGACACTCAAGGCTGTTTCTTCCACTGATGTAACTCGTGGGCAGGGCAGTTGTAATGTCCTAGGCCCCTTCTGAGCGGTTTGTGAAGGTGTGAAAACAGGAGGCGTCGGTTGCAAGAGAGAGAACAGGTGGAACTTTGAGTCTAGTCCTATGGTGAATCTCATAATATGTAACTCAGAGAAGAGACAGACTAACTCAGGCAACGGAAATGAAATTCATCTCTCATTACATTCCCCAACTCACGTTATCTTACCCTGCCCGATCAACAACCTTGTTAAATACCTTGGCCCACCTCCTACTCTGCTGTTCCTCACTAAGGTTCCATCAGGATCAGCAGTGATTAACCCTACATTTTATTTATATCGTGCCCCGCCTCTGAATGCCACTCAGAGTGCTTCACAGCAAGGAGGAGCCAGGGAGGTGAGCCTGATCATGATCAATAAATATACGATAAAACGTCAGTTTTCACTGGCCAAGGACATAGAACTAGGATTGAAACAAACGCCTCTTTCAAAGACCAGATCTCAGATACTCCAATGTGTTTTGGCAAAATGCCCTTCGTTTCCTGCTTTGTTGTAGTTAATTATGATTTATTGGCAATGAGCGCTGCGGATTCGGATTAATTCATAACTGTCTGAAAACGGCAGTTACACACTAATTAGAAAATGCTTTGCCTATTACGGATCCTTATTAAAAAATAGTTTAAATATTAATTTTTTTAAAAATCCATTGCACATGCCCAAATCAGGCAATAGGTTCGCCGCACTGCCCTTATCTGAAATGGCGGCAGTAGCGTTGCTGCCATTTTGGTTAAGGGCTGTGGCCATTTTGCACATGCGTGATGAAATTTTAAAAGTAGTTTTTATTATCTTTCCTACAGGTCCATAAAAACAATGTCAAAAAATCAATAAATCTGAATCCAGATCAGATTCAAATCTGGAAATCCGTCAGAAGGCCCACCCCTATTATCTGATGCNTTTTTTTTTTTTTTAATAGTTGTGCCTGTAGCAAGATAAGAGGAAATCTTACATCACGGTCAGGAAATGCTGCAGAAAGTTAGTTTTGCCATTCGTCACCGCATTATCGCAAACATTAAGGCTGCGCGGCATTCCATGCATGCTGCTTGGTCCATTTAAAGCCCACGGCTTGGACCGAATCCATTCGGCGTGTGGCTCCGTGCCCAGCCATGGGCCCCATTGTGTGTCAGTCATTCCTTTCTAACCTAACTTCTCCCTTAAGCATTAGCTCCGATATCTCCAGTTCTCTGCTGCAGTCGCTGCCACTCTCTGGACCCCACTGAGTGTGGGATGTGAATCCCCCACCTTTCTGAAATCCTGACCCATTAATCATAACCTTCCTTGCCTTCCTCTACCCTCCTAGCTGGTTTGCTGCTTTATTACATTTCTCTTTGAGAGCCTTTAAGATGTCCCACTAGCCCTCCCCATCAAAGGCACTTATGCTAGTATTGTCGAACTGCCATGATTCCAGACAGTGCGATAGCACCGCGGGATCCTATTCATTTAATACATGGCTGCTGGCATGAGCGCGTTCCTCTTAAGAAAATTCCACTTTCAAGGACTAGTTTCCTGTGGGTTTTAGAGAGAGAGTCATAAAAGCTAAAAAAAATATATATTATGGCCCAGAGACGATAGCTCCTTCGCTCTCCTCTTCCCCCCACAACAAAGCAAAAAAATTACTTTATAGACTTCCAAAATCTTGGCGGCACCAAGGAAACTTGTCAGTGATGTGCTTCATTAGGAATAAAGTTGTGGGAAAGAGAGCTGTACTGCACCTGCTGAGAGACCTTTGCTATGTGCTGGGCCTTGGGCATTTGCTTGTTGAAAATCCAACACTTAACTTCCTCCTTCATTCCCTACCGTCATTAAATCCTACCTGAAACCTGGCCCCTTCTCTGTAGTTCCATTCATTGCTACCACATTGGATGATTATTCCTGGCTCCTCCATAGAGTTGGTTCTGGACTTGTTTTCACATCTGGTGGTAAAGAAACCACTTTGCGGTGTGTCTGGTCGTGCAAATGTTCAGAAATTGCAGTAAGCTACCTGTCTGTGGGACTGTTACTCCATGCAAGCATTCACACATGAATGGATAGATCTGATGAACATCCAATACCTGAATTGACCCAACAACATTGGGTACCCATTGGCAGCTGATTGCGACATGATTTGGTATCCTGATGTCCCTGAATACCAACTTCTGATGCCTTTTACAAAATGTCTCATCCTAGAAAGTCAACTTCTGGTTCCAATTTTTCAGTTTTCTGTCCCGATATACTGATCGGGTAATTGGAAAATCGGAAAACTGGTACTGGAAGTTACTGGGTTTGGGGGTATCTGGGTACCCGAGTAACCCATCAGGTACTCAATGAGATACCTGGAAATGTGGGTATTAGCCACGGGTACTAAATTTAGTACCTGTTTCAGCTCTAGTATGTGGTAATTATGCCAAGTCTCTTTACTACTCTCACGTAACATGCAAATGCAGCAGCAACATGGATATTATGGGGTGTCTCCTCAGACACTCAAGGCTGTTTCTTCCACTGATGTAACTCGTGGGCAGGGCAGTTGTAATGTCCTAGGCCCCTTCTGAGCGGTTTGTGAAGGTGTGAAAACAGGAGGCGTCGGTTGCAAGAGAGAGAACAGGTGGAACTTTGAGTCTAGTCCTATGGTGAATCTCATAATATGTAACTGTCAGAGAAGAGACAGACTAACTCAGGCAACGGAAATGAAATTCATCTCTCATTACGTTCCCCAACTCACGTTATCTTACCCTGCCCGATCAACAACCTTGTTAAATACCTTGGCCCACCTCCTACTCTGCTGTTCCTCACTAAGGTTCCATCAGGATCAGCAGTGATTAACCCTACATTTTATTTATATCGTGCCCCGCCTCTGAATGCCACTCAGAGTGCTTCACAGCAAGGAGGAGCCAGGGAGGTGAGCCTGATCATGATCAATAAATATACGATAAAACATCAGTTTTCACTGGCCAAGGACATAGAACTAGGATTGAAACAAACGCCTCTTTCAAAGACCAGATCTCAGATACTCCAATGTGTTTTGGCAAAATGCCCTTCGTTTCCTGCTTTGTTGTAGTTAATTATGATTTATTGGCAATGAGCGCTGCGGATTCGGATTAATTCATAACTGTCTGAAAACGGCAGTTACACACTAATTAGAAAATGCTTTGCCTATTACGGATCCTTATTAAAAAATAGTTTAAATATTAATTTTTTTAAAAATCCATTGCACATGCCCAAATCAGGCAATAGGTTCGCCGCACTGCCCTTATCTGAAATGGCGGCAGTAGCGTTGCTGCCATTTTGGTTAAGGGCTGTGGCCATTTTGCACATGCGTGATGAAATTTTAAAAGTAGTTTTTATTATCTTTCCTACAGGTCCATAAAAACAATGTCAAAAAATCAATAAATCTGAATCCAGATCAGATTCAAATCTGGAAATCCGTCAGAAGGCCCACCCCTATTATCTGATGCTAGCAATGGGGCAGGCGCAGAGCAGTTGTGATTATAGAGACAAGTCCCTGCCCTGTGGGGTTTGCAGTCTAGAATTGTTAAGGGGAGGGGCAGGGAGACATTCATGAAGTTGCAAGTGCACGTGCTCAGCTTAGAGATGGAGGAAGAGGAGGAGACTGTATACGAAGAGGCATAAAGGAGCAATCGGTGGGGCTGAGAAGTTTGGGAAGGACTGATGGAAGGGGTAGGTTTTTGGGAGGGATTTGGAGAGAGGGAACAGAGCACATGTGTTCAGGGAGGGAGTTCTAAACATAGAGGACAGCATCAGAGAAGCGGCAAATATGGTTTCGGGAGCAGTTGACTCTGAGGGCGGTGGCAGAAGAGGAGGAAAGTTCCCGGGTGGGAATGTAGCAGAAAATGTGGATGGAAGGATAGGGAGGAGCAAGACCATGGTGAGTCTTGAAGGTGAGGACAAGGTTGAGAAGGGGGAGACGAAGCCGGCGGAGGGAGGAGAGGCTGAACATGATCGAAGCGGTAAGGTGGGAACTTTTTTTTAAAAAAAATAATAATTAAACTGAAAGGCGTACCTCCCAAAAGTCCGTACATTGGAAAGACCCTCTTTGGGTGCTGAATCCCAGTGTCCCTGTTTCAGGTCAGAGAGATGAAAAGACCGGTATTCAAGCCTCCGGCACCTCTCTCCTGGCTGCCTCCCAGGAAAAACCCTTGAGAGGCCAATGGGGAGCAGATGGAATGACAAGAAACTAAGAGGGACAAGAGAGCATCTGTCCCTTTATATGCATTTGGATTGTTGGGAGTTATGTGAGGGGGTGGAGCTTTTTGGCTAAGGGGATGGGGCTTGTCCCTCCTTTGGCCTCTCAAAATGTTAGTAGGTACGGAACGGTGAGATTCTCACAATTTTATCACCTATGGCTTAAACTGACTCGAATCCAGTTCCCCTTGTCCCTTCTTTACCTGCCTCTGACAATTCTTCTCATGCTTGGGTTTTCAAGGCAAAGTTCTCTGGCAGTGAGAATTTAAACGCTTCTTCTTGAACTCCTTATCAACAAAGTTTTAGTTTCATCAGGAGAGAGTGTGTGCAATATTTTTCTGCTTTTGATTTTTTCCAAATTCGCATGGTTTTTGATGAAGCATTATCTTTTTGAAACTTTCCATTCTTGTTTTTGGATTTAAAATTAATAATAATAATAATTAATAATAATGAATGTATCCCACCATCTTCATAATTCCACAAGCAAGGCTTCAACAAGGTCATTGCTTTCTAAGGTAGCATATTTACTCCAAGCGACGTTGCATTAGGAACAGCCGACTTCCGTAAAGCTGCCCTTCATCCCAGGGGACGTCGGCTTTCAAAACTAATTGGGGAGAGGAGGTTGGTGGTTTTTAATGTTGACTTTGCATCTTGGGAGAGTAGCCCCCCCTCAGATGTACAGTGTCTGGGTCTTGAAATTAGGGAAAATCAATTCCCCACCCCCCTCAAGCAAATGCAAATATTTTGTTGGAGGGCAGAGTTAGTTACTGAAGATGGTTTGGAGTTATTATATAGACCAGAGTAGAGTGTAAACAAACAAACAGTAAATCTGCTGTCTGCAGTTTATACCCACCCTCCTGGTTAGTTTGGTAGTTATCTAGTAGTTAACCAATTACCACGATGGCTAACCGACGAACCAAATAACTGGATAATACGACGGTTAACTGGTTTATCGTATTACCAGTGCCCTTTTGTTACATAACAAAACATTACCATTGTTTGTCTGAAACCAGATTAGAAAGTGGTGGGGAGTAAACAGGGAAGGGATTATGGACAATATGGTAAATGACATGGCAAATGAAGCACTGCAGTATTATATGATGAGGCCGTAAATCAGTAAGCTTGGTAAACTGCTGAACAATAAATCGATGCTACTTGGTAACCGTTCCTATTGGAGTGGATCGGATACCATGGAACTGCTCGGTTATTGGATCATAACCATACAGTGGGGGCCACAGGAGGGCATTCTCGGCTGCTGCCTCAGTATTGTGGAACTCCCCTCCCCTGGAGATCCATTTGAGTCTGAGCCTGGGAATCTTTTGGAGGTGTTGCAAAACTTTTCTTTTTAGTAAAGCATTTGGCGGGCGGGGATAGGGATTAGGTGGGTTGGGGTTGGAGCGGGTCCCCACCCCCAAATTGTACTTTCATGTTTAAATTGTATTTTATATCTGTGTAAGCTGTCCTGAGCCTTCGGGGAAGGGCAGGATAAAAATGCAAATAAATAAATAATGGCGGGTAACTGTTTGATTCCTAGGCCAGGGTTGTAGAACCCCTGGTGCATGATCCCTTTGCAGTCTTGCTGGCT
The DNA here is from genome assembly GCA_003113815.1 of Sphenodon punctatus. NCBI lineage: Eukaryota > Metazoa > Chordata > Lepidosauria > Sphenodontia > Sphenodontidae > Sphenodon > Sphenodon punctatus. Next base: position 1,153,487 of record QEPC01012679.1, on the reverse strand, counting down.
GCCAAACCTCCCCCAGAGACTCCCCCCACAACCACTATTAAGCACACCCCCATCCGGCTGCAGTGCACTTCTGGCTGGTCACATTCCCCTTCCCCCTGGTAGTACACTCTGGGCCACACAACCCTGTGGTGGTAAGGATCCAGCGCTGGGGGGAAGGGTTCCCCATTTTGGGTGAATCCAAGTTGACTGGACAGCATCTTCCGTACAGAACGTAGACCTGCTCTTGCTCTGGCTTGGGCCTGCAGAAAGCCCCAGGATCCTCTCGGATATTAGAATTCATGTCGTGATGGAAGTTCCCCATAAACCTTGACAAAAGCTATCTAATAGTCCTCTTCTGAAGTATCATCCTGAAAACTCTTCGGCTGTGATTCCGACTGAAAGATTAAGGCAGTTGGGGGGCAGAGACTAGCTATTTTCTGAATTTTCATCATCTTCCCTCTACCCGTTTCATCTTCCTGTTGTTTCTTGTCGTTCGTCACAAGCCCTTTTGAGCAGCGATTAATACACCAACACAATAAGGGCTTCTGTGTGTCTGTGCAAACAAGCCATTATAAACAATTGTAGAGCTGATAAATTGTTATCCATGAGGGCACAACTCTACTATTATCATGATTGTGTTACTTTCAAAGTTCAAAAAGCTCTGTAACCCCTATCTAGTTCACTTTCACAACAACCCAGTGGGGGTAGGTCATCGTCATTCCCATTTTACAGGTAGGAAACTGAGGCTGAAAGAGAGTGGCTCACCCAAGGCCACCCAGTTTGGCTGGTAATAAGTCGGAACCAGCTCCGAACAATTGCAAGATAAAGGAAATACTTTGAAAGACAAAGACACGTTTTTATGTTTCCTTTGTATTTCTCTTGTCTTTCAATTGTCTGGAGTCAGTTCTGACTTTACTATCAATGTAAAGGACCACCCTGTGGGGCTCGAAAGCGTGCATGCTCTCACCAACGGAAGTTGGTCCAATACAAGAGATAATCTGAACCTCGATGTTTCCATCTGCGACTTCTTGGGACCGACCCATCCACCACACTACTTCTCTGTTTTCTGTAACAGAAGAGTGAAGAGAGCCTGGTGTTCTGGAATATCCGGAAGTCTTCATGCTCACAGCCTGCTTTCGTGCAGAGCACTGGGCATGAATGGTGGGATTGTTGAGCTGAGGTGCATCAAGGTGGCTGGCTTGTGGTCTAGGAGCTGTTAGGAGAGCCGAGAGTTAGAATAACCATACTCAGCAGCTAAGCTTCCTAAATAAATCTTAAGAGATCCAGTGTTTGAGACTCTTCTATTGTCCATTGATTTCATCCAAGAGGGAAGTTTGGAAGCAACATCAGAGCTTCCTTTCTTTTTGTGAGTTTCTTAGTCTGAAATACGGCATGTTTGTACAGGCAGGAGCTCTGACTGACATGATTTATCACAAACAAGGGCAGGATGACTTTCTAGGGAGCGGAGGAGGGAGACAGCCACTTTTAAATCTCTGAAAGCGAAGACTGGTGGAAAGACCTTCCATTAGCAACATTTTCAGTGAAACGAAAAACTTCAGGTAAGCTGAAGAGAAAAATGTTAGCTGACCCAGAGGGAAAATCTATGTTCGTTTAGTGCCTCATGAGACACGTCTCTTGCCTAAAAGCCTGCTGCCTTGTGACGTGTTGTGCAGGGCAATCAAAAAACCCATCTCTGCTTCTCGCTGTTGCGGTAGATTGATCGCCCGGAGAGTGGAGCAGTTAGGGCAAATTCACCCAGTTTTGGGTGACGTGACCCCCAATTTGAGACTGAACCCTAATTCTGTGACCCTGGGCAGCAACAAAGTCATGCAAAATATGGTCGCGTTAATTTGGGATCAGGACGCCATCCACACTTCCCAGACTTGACGAAGGACCCTGTGAAGTCCGAAAGCTTGCATATCTTCCCCCCAACTGGAATTGGGCCAGTAAAAGATGCTGCTTTTAGTGCTTTGTCTCTATTGCCTGTATTTGGGACTAACACAGCGAACCCTACTTTCTTTACATGACCCTACTTGGGATTCTGAGCCACATTTGTTTAACCTGTGCCTATGCTGTCTGTCCCACCAGGAACTGGAGACCAGCTTCTACGGTGGCCTCCGAGCCTGGAAGACTGAATCACTTAGCCACACACCCCTCCCACCTCTGTGACTCAGGAGAGCCAACAGCCAGTTCTCTCTCTTGGAATTGGATCCACCCTATTCATTGGATGTGGCCTGGTTAGGTTATCAGGCCTGCACAGGACCTAGGCTTAAGTCTCAATTAAGGGCATGGGAGCAGAGCCTCCGGGGTGTGGGAAGAGGCGTGCCTTGGTGGGGTGGCCCGTGCTCCAGAGAGACCCCAGCTGGGAGTCCTACTGTAAGCCGCTATCATGGTGGTGGTATGGGTGGGCCAGCCTCCTGGGAGCCATATTGTTGCTCTGTGGAGCCCACTTTGAGAACTGCCTTCCTGGGGTGGGTAGAGTTGTCATATTTGCAGAATTAGGACACTTATGAGAAATGCAGGTTGCAGGGCTGTATTGGTTCCAGTGGAGCCCTGAAACATGCGTTTCTCGTGTGTCCTTTTTAGAATTTTTCGTATATGACAACCTGTGTAAGTGGCTTGAGCATGGCTAGCAACTTTTCAGAGTGGAATGGGGGTGAGAGCGGAGGCCCTGATCCCACTCCCTCCTCCATCCACTCTGAAAAGTTCCTCATGGTGCTCGGGATCCTTGCAAAGCCCCCCATCCCAATTTTCCCAAAGGTAGGACCTGGGTTCAATTAAGCCCCCTCATGCAAGGTGCATAGCTAAGGGCCCTGGTGCAGGAGATGGAATGGGTCCTCTCCTCATTCCTCCATCCCCACACAAGAGACACACAAATTCCACGTTCATTGTGGGGGGGTCCCCAGGCTTGTAGGCCCTGGAGCAGTTGCACCTCTGGGAGCCGCACCCCTGCCTTATGTCACTGCTGGTCACCGTGGCAAGGCCTTATTGAGAGGCACATAGTTGGGTTTAAAAAAAGGATTGGCTAAGGTCCTTGGAGGATAAGTCCATTCATGGCTACCAAGTAGGTTGAGGGGATGTAGCCTCTGACTGCTGGGAGTGATGGATAACTCCATCATGATCTGCTGGACACTTCTTGGAAGCAACTGAGATTGGCCACGGTCAGAGGCAGAATGCTGGGGACATGACGGCTCGTTGGTCTTGCCCTGCCCGACATTTCTTAGGGATGGGAATTTCAGTTTCAAATAAAACTGAAAGTAACCGAAAATGGCCATTTTGGATTAATCAGAAATTTCCGTTCTTTTTCGGTTTTCGTTACTATCGGATCTTTTGCATTGAGTTTCGTACCGGATTTTTTAACATTGTGGTTTGTCCCCCATTGAAAAACTGTGATGTTGAAAATCTGGTACAAAAATCAGTGCAAAAGATCCGATCGTACCGAAACCGAAAAAGAACCGAAATACGTGAGAAATTTTGCCCAGAGTCCCATCCCTAGCATTTCTTACGTTCTTGAGAAGCCTGGAGCAACTCTTCCTTTGGCTCACGCGTCCCAAACCAGCCCTGATATTGGCAAAGGCTCAAAGATGGAGTTCTTCTCTTCGTTTAATCTTGCCTTTCTAAATGAGGCCCCTTTTTCAGTGGCTGGTTCAGCATTTTGTTGTAAACTTCCCGAACTCTTGCCGCCCGCATGAACTCCGAAGCTGTCTGGTTAGATGTTCGCGGCGTTGCTTGATGTTTTCTGCAGACATTACCTGGAGCCGTGGAAGAGGCACAGATAGGACTGTGGGGATAGTCATGCTAATTTAGCAGTTGTTGGCAGGAGGGTTTCCGAGTTTGAATAAGAGAGAGACAGACAGCTGGAGACAACTAATGCCAAGTGGAGAAGTATGGAGGAGCGCTTTTTAATTTTTAATATTATTTTTTTTCGCTTTCTCTAAGCTCATCTCTAGGGAGACTGGCTGGCTGGAAGTAACCTTAAAATCTAGCTAAAGCTAGTGCCTGTTTTCTGGTAAAACTACTGTCCGGATGAAAGATCTGCTTTGCTTTGATGTTTCACTCTCCTTCAGGGGTGGGGAACCTTTTCCATCCCAGGGGCCACTTTGAAAATTAGTACAAGCTCTGAGGACTGAAGAGAAGTTGAAGGTGGGGGTCTTTAATGGGTGCACTTGGGAAGAGGAGCGTCCAGATCCTGAATCTGTCTCCTCTCCGTGTGTCCATGTTCTCATATCTTTGTCCTTCCCTCGAGCTCAGTCTTCCAGTGCTTGCAGAAAGGAAGGAACTAGTTCCAGAAGCAAGATCCAGGAACTGTTACGGCTGGATAGGCACGCTGCCCCACCTCTGGTCCATGGTCGCCAGAGAGACAGAACAAACGTAGCTTATTAATAGACTTTGGTGGTAAAAGACTTGCCAGACAAAATTAGAACTAGCATTTGTGAACAGATTTACTCCTTGCTGTTGCTGTTTTTATAGAAGGGATTGGGGTTGGGCTCACGATGTTTGCATTGAATTTCGTTGGATGGCCATAGGAAACTGTGGAAATAGGGAGGAGAGAGAAAATTACTTGTGTCTTGCACCAATAGTGAAGCCTGCATTCCAGGGTGGAAGCAGGGGCAATAATGTATGGAAGTGGGGGAGGGTTTGGGAGGAGCCTATTGGGCAGGTGGTCCGACATGCCGCTACAGTAAGGTTTGCATGACTGGCTACGTGGTTATGTTGGCGTTCACCAACTTCAACATGTGGTAGCTTTGCAACATGTTGATCATTGCATCTGGTTTCGCCCAATCTCTGGTCTAAGCCAAGCTTCCTTTCCTCTCATGTACTCAAAGGGCAACCGTGCGAGGCAGACCCTATGTATAAAGCTGGGAAGAAAGGCAACATTCGTTCAGGGCTCGGGAAAGGAAGCTGGCCTCTCAGCCTATGTAATTATGGTTCTAACCTGTGTAATTAACTTTCCAAATTCAAGGCTCACAAAGATGGAAAGTAAAAACTTAGTGGAAACTTGAGAGGAACAACATGTTAAAAAGGGGAGAAAAGACAAAGGGCCTTGCTTTAAGCCTCGGCCAGAGCAGCTAAGATGTCGACCGTGGTCCACCAGTCAATCATGAGCTACTTACTAGGAAACTAAGAGGACTGGCCCCTTGGAGGCCATTTTGGGAAGGAGAGTAGGACTGGTGCCGCATGCAGGTGTGGAGGAGCTAGCATAGCATCTCGGGTATAGTGGGGAATGCTCTGTTTGAGGGGAGCCTCCCTCAGAACTACAAGGGGCTCTGGCAGCTGCCGGTAGACCACTTTAGGTTGATCACTGGAAAGGCAGATCAGGTGTCCCGTACATTTTCCCACTGCTGGTCTAGGCCCTTGTCTATGGTTCTGGACCCCAACAAAGGCCATATTTTCTTAGGAAGGGTCATGATTCTGACTACTGTTTCATAGCCTTTGTTTGTTTTGGGGGTTGTGGAATTGTATGAAGTTTCTCAAAATAGGGTTACATAATCAAAAGGTACTGTGGCCTAAAGCTTCTGTTGACCCCCTTTTACAAGCAAGAAAGGCGCATCCCCGTGTGTCATAGTGCGAGTACGCGGTCACGAAACATGCCCCATGGGCAGTGCATCTCCAGACTTTGCATGATTCCATTTTGGAACGTTAATTTTACGGCATTGGACAACAGCAAGGGCACAGAAATTATATTCAGTATCAGTTGGGATCATGAAGAGGGTTACCCACCTCCCCACTCCCCCTGGAGTTGACATGGAGTCTCCAGGTTTTAACCCATCAGCTCCAGGCTCTCGGTGAAGCCTTCATCTCTCTGGGTTTTCCAGAGGCCTTTTGGTATAGAGCCGGAGTCACATTAGAAAGAGGTGGGGCATAGAGGATCTTCCATGGTCTTCCTGACATGGCACAGGACAGTGTAGTCGTGTCAGAAAGGAGGTGGAGGGTCCCTTTGCCCCAACCCTTCTGTGGCAGCCATACCTCTTCTGGGTCCAAATCTGAGGGACAGTTGGCCACTCTAATCAGACTAGACTACACCAATGCGCTCTACTTGGGGCTGCCCTTGGTGTCTGTCTGGAAGCTGTAGCTGGTGCAGAATGCGGCGGCCCGGCTCCTTTCAGGGGTAGGTTGCCGCGATCACCTTACGCCTGTGCTCTGTGTACTCTGTGCTGGCTTTCTATAGCTTTCCAGACACCGTTCAAGTTGCATGTTTTGACCCTGAAAGCTGTAAACGGCGTGGGCCCCACATATTTGAAAGATTGCCTTTCCTTCCATGCCCCACTGCGACCCGTGCGGTTGGCCAGGAGCGCCCTCTTGTGGCTACCACCTGCCAATATTGACCGTATGACAAGGGCCCGCAGAGAGGCGTTCTCGGTTGCTGGCCTGGTGTTATGGAATTCCGTTCTCCCGGTGGTCTGCCAGAGCCTGTTTTGGAGGCGGTGTCAAACTTTCCTTTTTGGTAAAGTATTTGGCAGGCAGGGATAGGGGATGGGGTGGGTGTGTTTTTGGGATGGGTGTAGGGATTTTATTGTATTGTATTTTTTATCAACCCCCCCAAGCCTTCCTGAGCCTTCGAGGAAGGGCGGTGTGTCAATTTTTAATAAGCAAGACCCCCATCCACAGTACGACGCCCTCTTGGGTTCTTCACCCATGTTTTGAGAAGCTCCATCCTAGAAGGATTTACAAGTGGTTGGAGCAGGGAGGAGGAGAGGCTGTCCTGACTTTGGGAAAGAAGGTACAATCTATTGCTTTCCTTGAGTCGCTTAATCTTAGGAGCAGGGCCTTCGAGGATCAAGGAGGTGGAGATGTCTCCTCGGTTTTGGGAGTTGGCAACAGTCCACTGGTCCATTGATGGAAACTTCTGTATGACGTATTGTAGCTTTGTTGGATTGACTACAAATATTGTTTAGCCCAGTGGTGGGGGAACTTCAGGCCCAAATGTGGCCCGCACCTAGTTTTTATTTGACCCCTTTTCAATTCCTGGATCTGGCCCCTGGATTCAGTTGCTACCCTCAAGCTCTGAAAGACTAAGCTCCGACGCGGGGAGCAGAGATGAGGGCATGCCCACAAGGAGAGGAAACAGATCCATGATCTGGACCCTCTTCTTTCTGAGCGCACCCCTCAAGCACTCCCACCCCCCAGCTTCTATCCTGCACTTGGGAGCTTGTGCTAACTTTGAAAATGGCCCCCGAGAGGGATAAGGTTCACCATCCCTGGAGTGACATGCTCCAAAAAAAGGCAAAAGTGATGTTGACAACCTGGAACCGCAAACTCATGGCTGCCAGCTCTTGCGATTTTCTAACAAGTTTCATATTTTTTAGACTTTTTTTTTTTTAAAAAAAGCTTGGAATTGTAAGATCGGCGACAAAACTTCAGCATTTATTTATTTTGTTTCTCCAAAAGCCCGTGTTTCTAGCCCTCCTGGTTGTGGAAAGGAGGTTGCTAACTTGAGTGCAGTGTGACCTAACTGCTTCAGAAGACCAAATGTGAGGCCCGTTTTTTAAAATAAACAATACATGATTTTGAGTATTTTGTGGTTGGCAACCCTGCAATCTCCTTTGCTCTGATGAGGTAACGACACTGTCTGGTGATTCATTGGTTGACTTATATCTGACCTGTTGTAGCTGCACGGTTGGAACTAGGGGATTAGTACACACTCCAAGGACCACATGGAAGTTGAGAGCAGGGGACGTGCTTAAGGGACGGGCTGAGGAAGAGGAGGTTCCAGATCATGGGTCTGTGCTAGGGTTGAAATGAGCAACTAAATTACTGCTCATGATCAATTGAGGACCGAGATCAGTCCCAGTATGAGTTCTCGGTGAGAAATAATCCGTAAAGTGACCACTGCCCTTAACCAAAGTGGCAGCAATAATGTTGCCACCATTTTGGTTAAGGGCAGTGGCCATCTTGCAAATGCAGAGTGATTCCCTCCTCTCCCCCCACTGAGATTTCAGCAAAGATACCCTGGTGCTGAGCACGGGGAATTCGATGAGATTTCTTACTTTTAACAAGAACTCGTTTCAGCCCTAATCTGTGCCATGGACTTGTCCTCTGTCCTTGTGTGTGTGCCCTTATCTTTGCTCTCTTACCCTCTGATACATCTTTCCGTGCTTGGGGGTAAGAACTGGATCCTGGAACTGGAAAGGGGCCACTTAAAAGCCAGCTGCAGGCCTGGGCCTGAGGTTCCCCGCCCCTGCTCTGGTGAATGAAACTGGTCTGCTAACTCAGTACAACATGCTGCAAATATAACTAATTTTATTTTTATATATATATAGGCCCATAATTGTTGCATTCATAGACAGATTACATCATCAGTTTATCTCACACTTTCAGTATTCAGAATCCCCTATAATCTCCATCTAGGTCATCCTCACAACAGCCCTGTGAGGTAGGTCATTACTATTCCCATTTTACAGATGAGGAACTGAGGCTGACCGATCACGATGTGCCCAAGGCTACCCAATGTGTTCATGGCTAAGGGCGCTTTTACACGAGGCTTGTTTCTCGCATATTTCTAAAGTCCGGGGGAAACAAGCTTGCATCGGGGTGAGGAGGTTAGATGTGCCTCCCTGCTACCAGAAGTGAACTGGGCACCGTTGGAAACAGTGGGTACCGGTGAACTAGAGCAGGCATGGAGATGTGGACTTGTAAAAACCGCCATGTAGGGGGTTTACAAGTCTGCATCTCCAAACCTGCATTAGTTGAAGGTGCCCGCTGTTTCCAATGGCACCTGGCTCACTTCTGGTAGTGGTGAGGAACTTCTAAATAACGTCCCTCCCGCAAGTTTGTTTCTTCTGGACTTTAGAAATATGTGAGAGAAAAGCCTCATGTAAAAATGCTGAGACAGGTTTTGAACCCTGGTCTATCAGTGTGAGGTTGGCAACCATGGTTCAGCGATCATTGTCTGAGCTAAAGGGAAAACGGATGCTGTGCTACTTCCGTTGACACTATTTTTGTGAACAAAGTGGAGTAGTTACTTTGATTTAATGAAATCAAAGTAGTTACCTCTGGTAACCTCTGTCTGAACGTGATGTATGTTTACCTCTGAAAACATGGAGTGGGAGCTAATTAACAGCCACAGGAAAGTACCTTACCCAGAGAGAGAGGGTTCCCCCCCCCTCCCCCCCCAGCAAGTCCCATTTTGTGTGGATGCTCCAGTGTGGACAGAGCCTTGGGAATCTGTTGTAGCGGTGGCTGAGCTTTAAGTTGCACATAAGATGAGAATTCTGCCTCTGTTCCCTGGGCGATCCGAGCGGTGTGAAAGCCATGTTGGCAGCGACTGACCTGCTGTTTCTGTCATTTTATCATTTCACCTGGGGTCTCTGCCTAGTGAACAGAATCTTTCTGTGGTCCATACATTTCCATTCCAGATTGGATTCTGAGACTGGCAGCTGTCTGCTGGGTTGCTTGCCTTTCGATGTTCTAGCGTGTCAATTACCTGACACCGTGTCAACTTATCGGTGAAAGTTAGACGGCTAAAGCCATAACCTGCTATATTCCTATTGTCTTTGGGAATGACTGCATTCTGATCTGAGAAGAGGCAAATGCATTTCTATGCATTTCTCCTGTATTCCCCTGCCCTTTTAACCTGTCATTTTTATTCTGGATGTGGTGTCCAAAATGTTTAAAGAATTTTTCAAGTTTTACTAGTAAATTGGGGACCTCTGATTCCCCCCTAACTTGAGATGCCGTAAAGGGCCTATTGTTGAAGGGTAACTTGCTGAAAGCTTCCTAAAAATCGGCTTCCTCCGCCCACAACTTTTAAGATGCCACAAGCTGGACACCCCAAATAAATTGCTAGTTGGTTTTTGAAAACGTACGCCTAATAGAATGTGTCCATCTTTCATGGGGAAGCCATAGGAGGGATTTACGTTTGTGTGTGATGCAGATAATTTTTAGCTTAACTTCTTCTTGGGTCTGAGCATACCTCCGAAAATGTTGAGTGACCAATAAGCCGCTTACACCAGGGGTGGGGAATCTCTTCTCTCCCGGGGGCCACTTTGAAAATGAGTCCAAGCTTTGAGGGCTAAAGAGAAGTTGGGGACAGGGGTGTCTATGGGGTGCATTCACGAAAAAGAGGGTTCAGCTCATGGATCTGTGCCATGGATTTATCTCCTGTCCTTGTGTGCCTGCCCTCATCTCTCCTCCTTCATGCCAAGCTCAGTTTTTCAGTGCTTAGAGGTAGGAACTGGAAAGCTGCAGGCTGCAACTTCCGGGCCTGAGGTTCCCCAACACTGGCTCACGTGCAGAACCCTGTTGGCCATAAGCTCCACCCCCTTACAGCTCCCAGCATTCCAAGTGCATAATGAGGGACAAAATCTCTCCTGCTTCTCATCCTACTTAGTTTCTTGTCATTCCATCCTCTCTCCATTGGCCTCTCAAGAGTGTGTTGGTTTTTTTATCTGGGTGCCAACTAGGAAAGAGGTGCCTAAGGCTTGAATATTGGTCTTTTTATCTCCTCGCTCTCTCTTTCCTGAAAGAGGAATTTTGGCCGTTGTAAGAGGGACAGTGGGACTCCGCGTTAAAACAGAAACTCTCTCTCTCGAGTGGGGAGCCTGTGCCCTGTTGGCCAAACCTAGCCTGTGGCTGTTTTTATTAACCTCCGCCCTCTTGGATCCAGTCCTCACCCTCGAGCACTGAAAGAGTGAGCTCAGGAGGAAAGGGATGGAAATGAAGGCATGAACTCAAGGACTGGGGAGAGAAGTTTGCGCTACCCTGTTAGAGTGCTGGGTTCTGTTCTTCATTATAAGCAAAAATGCCAACTCCTTGACTTTGCAGAGCAGAGCAATGGTTCTCACACTGGGGGGAAAGGGGTGAGGAAGGCATTCTAGAGTGGGGAGCACAAGAAGGCGTACAGCTTGCAAACGCCTTTGTCCGCGTCGATCGACTCAGCTGGGGTTGGGATTTCCCAAATGATGGGGCAACTATGGTGGAGGGATAGTTGGAGAAAAGGCAGCGGGAGGGAAGAGGAAGCAACAGGAGGGAAGAGGAAGCAACAGGAGGGCAGGGAAATGAGAGAGGGAACAATGTGCAATATACATGGGGGCTGCGGATGGGGAGAGGGGCCACATCTACCATAGGTAAGAGGATGGAGAGGCACATTTAAAAAAGTTTTAGAGCCACTAGAATAGAGATCAAAACACAAGAGTGGCAAGGTGCATGGACATAGAAACACAGTGAGACATAAACTCATGGGGGGGGGAATCCAACAGCCCGCGTATGCTGCCCGCAGGCCAGAACGCATGCGCGCACGCACATTCTGGCCTGAGCGCGGCACCTGCAGGCGGCATATGCAAGCTGTTGGATTGCTCCCAAGATCTTTTCCTCCCTTTTCAGGGGGCATTTGCAAAGACAACAGGAGGTTGTGGTGAGGGGGGTGGTCTGTCTCCCCACTCCTGTATGTGTGTTTAGAAAGATCCGCTCCAAAGGTTGGGGAGATACGTCTTCAAAACATCCATCCCCTGCTCATTATGCCAAAGAACTGGAGCGGATTTGCTTGTGGGAAGGCCTACGCTAAGCCAACGCCTCTTCTCCCCAAGAAGCGAGGACCTGCAATTGACAAGTGACTTGTTTAAGTCGTTTGTAGATCACAGCCAGAGTACGTGAAACGTGTGCCAGATCTTACACTTCAAGAAGGAGTCCTCCTCTCTGGAGAGGGCTTCTGCCTGGCTTGAAAGCTTGTAAATCTCGCTAACAGAAACTGGTCCAACAAAAAAGATAATCGTAACCACCTTTTCTCATCTGTCAGTAGTTGTAGATCTGTCAGTAGTTCTGATCAACTGAACATCAGTCAGCAGCGTGGTGCTGTTGCAAAGCCGGCTAGTGCTGTTTTAGGGTGCACCAACAGAAGCATTAGACATGGGAAGCCAAGGGGTGCTTTTAGATGGATGAAGCAGCCTTTCCTTTGCTCTGCCTCACACCTGGGCACTCCGTCCGTCTAAAGGCGGGCCTGCCAGATGTGCAGATGAAGCAGAGGCAGAGTGTCCCTGCTCCCCTCCAGTCCCGCTTGTGATGCTCCAAAGGGCAAGAGGCTTCAGAGGGCAAGAGGATAGGGCAAGAGGCTTCAGAGGGCAAGAGGATAGGGCAAGAGGCTGCAGAAAGGGAGATTTAGCATGAACATCCGGGGAAAAAAGGGTAAGGGCAACCAGATAATGGATCAAGCTACTCAAGGAAATTGTGGCATCTCCATCACTTCAGGGTTTTTAAGAGGCTGGACGAGCATGTGTCTGGGATGATGTAGGTAGGGCAAATCCTCCACGAGGCAGGAAGCTGGACTCAATGATGCTCGCAGTCCTTTCCATCTCTAGGATTCTATCTTGGACCCACTCAACAGCCACCTTCTTTTCACTTAAGATATTTTCCATATCTGTGTTGATGTCATGCTCCATTTAGAGTCCATGGTAGATCACAGGTGATTTTTTGTTGTTCTTCTTTTGCAGTTCCTCTGTTTGAAGAACATCCGGACATTTCTGAAAGTCTGTCACGACAAATTTGGGCTAAGGAACAGCGAGCTGTTTGATCCCTTTGACCTCTTTGATGTGCGGGATTTCGGAAAGGTAAGAGCTTCTCTTCGTCCCTTCATCAGGAGGAATGGGGGGGGGAGGGAAATGTTTGAAAGTGATTTTTTGGCGAGGCTTTCAAAGTAAACACAAGATTAAACAGGATGGACAAAAGCTACTAGCTACAGAGGGCCTGCAGGTGGAACAGGTGTCTGCGGGATCAATTTGCAATCCAGCCTGAAGGCTAAATTGTATGAAGGTTATAGAAGCTAACTTCAAAATTCTTTGTGCACGTTCATCTGGAGCAAATAGCTAATGAGTAAGGTCTCTAGGATACAAGGTTGGCTTTACGTTGGCCCAAATGGTGTAAATTCCTTGTGTTTGCAAATGGGGTGATTGATCATTTACTGAGACTGAGATATTATCTGAAGGTGGAATGGTATAGGGCAAAGGGTCCGCAGCCAGAAGCCATGACTTGTGCTGTTGTCATTGTTGTTCGTTGATGCCCTCCAGTGTGTAGGGCAAGTCCATTTTAGAACAGGTCTCTCTTACAACGGTTGAAGCCTCTTGAAGAAAACTTCCAGCCAATAGATTCCAGGTGTGCAAATGAGAAAAGTGTCATTAGTTCAATGTTGCGAGCAACACAGTTGAGTGGCCTGATAGGGTTGGTGTATGGGCCTGGTGTGCGATGAGTTCTCGCCGCAACAGTGGCTAGATCAGAGTGGAAGCAAGTGTGGCCCTGAAAGAGGTGATGTCTGAGGTTGGTGAGGAGTATCTCGGGCCGCTCTCAGTACCTTTCCACATGTAAAATCGCACATGTATCTTGCTACTTGTTGCTTCTTACAGCAATTCCTGGTCATAAACCAAAGCCCCAGATGATGCTGTACGGACCAAGGACAGGATGGCAGTCCTTGCCCCACGGGGCTTACAATTTGAAGTATAAGATAAGAAACAGCAGGATAGATTGGGAAGTTATGGGGCAGGCATGCAGACAAGGAGACCCCGCTGAACCTAATGGAGAGTGGTCTGGTGCACCAGCCCCGTGACCATATGTAGTTGACTGTAGACACCAGGACAAAGGAGAAATTTCATGAAGGGATTTGAAGGACCGTAAATAAGGTGACATCCACTCCTATCCTCTGTATAGTTTGCTAAAGTTGCAACCACACTGGGGCAGAGACTGGTCTCTCTTCACCCTGGGTATGTGAAGTAGCTAGAACAAAGAGGTCGTCAAGCTGGTTGAGGAGCTTCTAGTTGTAGCTTTTTAGAAAACAAACAAACACATTTTATTCATTTCAGTTTGAGCACTATAGGTACTAATTAGAAGTACACATGGAAGAGAGACAAAAAAAGGGCGGGGGGAGGAAGAAGGAGACCGTCACATATGTAACTACTACATCCTTGAGATGCGACTAGAAAATGGGAGATGACTTTTTTTTTTTGCTTTCCATTAAGCATAAAGTCTATGAAAAAGTTTGCTTAGTTCCCGATCTTCCCCAAAGGTCCATTGGCATTGCTCGGTTTTATTACTCTTACATGATGCAAATGTGTATGTTAGCCAAAAAAAGGGAGCAAAATTGAATGTACATAGATATGACATAGTCAACTCATTTTTGCTTCCCCGAAGGTGGTGCTAGTTTGCAAACCGCCCCTCTCTCCCTCCAAGCTGCATCAGATTTGTCTTGAGTTCTCACTTTTATGAAATGTAATCCTCTCCAGTGAGGCCAGATTTGCCATGTCATTCTAACTAAGGTTCAATTTTTGGAGTTGTTTTATTTTTCCAATCACGTAAAGCTAACCTGTGTGCAGTGAACCAGGCCCGCTCAAGAAAATCTTGTTGTGGTTTTAATGAAAGGTAGATTCAATATTCTCATTACTATTTTTTTAAAATCAAGATGGTCTCGACATGTGAGCAGATCCTATGCTTGGGGTGGCTATGCTTCTATGATGATTCTTACTGGTGCCTTAGAGAGAGTGGCTCCAGTCGATAAAACAATCATTTTGTTTTATTTGTGCTACTAATTGCTTAGACAAGACAGCCGACAAAGCTCTTTGCTTTTACTTAAAGGATGGCTCTCTAGTCTCAATGTATTACGGCTGGCAGGAAGAGATCCCATATGGTTTTTCCCAACAGATTGTGTGCCTGATACCCTTTTGTTTTGAAATCAATGGCCTTAGCCCTGCAATGCTACGTTGATGGATACTGGATCTGCTGAAGCCTTCATGCACAAGATGCTTCCTATTCGTCTGGCGTTAATAAATCGCTCTACTTTTAGGAGATGGTCATTCCTTTTCCTCTCTTGAGCTGCAAGGCATATGATATTTGAAGGTAGCTACTTATCTGATTATCTGGCAAGGAAATTTCCACCAGCTGATGGGGGTGGGGAAGGGAAAGATGGGGGGAAATATTATAGGATATTTATTGTCTAATTTATTTTGGTTCCATTATCTGAAGCTTGCAGTTGACAGAGCTCCCCTTTTATGAGTTGGTGATTTATGTAATGCGGAGAAATTCCTGTCATTAGAGACTACCGATACACAGGCAAGCGATCTTGGTTGTTTTTATAATACAGCTTTGCTGTTGCATGTTGCGCGGCAGCTCCTAGTTCTGAGCTTGCTTTGCTTTTTAGTGATCATCAGGCAGACTATTTCTGTTTCTTTTGGCCTAATGACTGTGTTCAACCAGAGTCTACTCTCGAATGCTTTGCCGTTGATGATGACAGATCAAAAGCTACGTGAACTGAAATACTCGTACAAGAGACTGAAACGGGTTTCCATTTCGTATTGCAGTTGCGCAACTCCTGGGGGAATTGACGTGTCTTTAATTTAATAAATTTCCACTGGCCAACTGTTCACTACGGGGGGAGGGGGGTGGGGGGAAATGTCTCTTTGGAATCCATTTATTATTGAGATCATCAACAATTTTAAAAGTTATAGCAGGGATGGGGAACCTCCGACCCAGTGGTCAAATGCCACCCTTGGCTAGTTTTTATTTGGCTCCTTTCCAGTTCCAATCCTAACCCCAAGCAAGGGCATAGTTTGTAACAGGGGCAGCCACACTGGGGATCATGAGCCTGGGAAGTCCCCATGAGTGTAGAGTCCATCTGCACATTGGAGTGTCCCGACAGAGGGCCCATTTCATCTTCAAAACCAGAGTTAATTCCCATCCAGCTACGGCCCTGCCCCCAAGCACTGAAAGAGTGAGCTCAGGGGAAGGGAGCAGAGATGAGGGGCACACACACAAGGCTAGAGGATGGATCCATGGCACAGATTTGTGACTGAACCCTCCTCTTCCTGTGCTCACACATTAAACACTTCTGCCTTCAACTTCTACGTAGCCCCCGGAGCTTGTAGTCCTTTTCCAAATGGGCCCTGGAAGAGAAAAGGTTCGTCATCCCTAGGGTGTTTTTCGATGAGACGGCATCTCTCCTGGACTTCTGAGTCCAGGAGAAACAAACCCGGATGTGCGAGCGGTTCGACGTTCACCCCCACTACCGAACGTTGGCTGGGAGCCATTGGAAACAGCGGGCACCGGCAAATTCGTGTATGCTTGGAGATTTGGGCAGTTTTAGATGATATCGAAGTTTTACAAGTCCGGATCTCCAAGCATGCGTAACTTCCCCGGCGCCTGCTGTTATCAATGGCACCGGGTTGATGTGTGAACGTCTCTCTCTTCCCCCCCCCCTCGGCACGCGAGTCTGTTTCTCCCGCTTGTTTCTCCTGGACTCAGAAGTCCAGGAGAAACGCCATCTAGTCTAAAAACGCCCCTAGTCTAGAATGTTTTTGCCACTGATGATGACCTGTCAAAAACTATGTGAACTCGGATAGTTGTGTAACTGAGGGAAATGCGTTTCCATTTCAAATTGCAATTTTGCAACTCCCGAGTGAACAGCAGAGTCTTTTAGTTTAGATTCCCGCTGGCCAACTGTTGATTTCACATATATTAAAAAAAGAAGTAAACTAATAATATTCTTGGAGTCCATTCATACCGAAACCAACAGCAATTTTTTAGTCTACAAGACACTTGTGCTAAGTAAGAGTTTTCTATATACAGTGCGCAGTAAAGCTTGACCATTTAATTACACAGTAAGCGCAAGGCAGCGTTGGGGCCTTTCCATTTTTAGATCCCACTTACATGCTTTATTTCTGTCCTCCAAACCAAAAGGAGGGTTAGATGGCGATTAGTAATAACTTAAATGTGATTAGCAAGTAAAAGGCCGTTGTTATTCCGTATCTCTGCAGTGCTTGCCACATAAGCTTGCTAAAGAGAGGCTGTGTAGTAGCCTCAAAGCTTTAAATTGATATTTGGGCTCTTGGTATTAAAAAAAAAAAAAAAAAAAAAAAAAAAAAGCCAACAGCCGCCAAACCTAAACCCCAAATTCTCTCAAACCAATCATGCCCCTCCCCCCAATGGCAAAATTTGATTTTTCCAAAAGTGGTGGTTTTCATTCTCCTTCATTTCCTGAGACAGATCTCCAGCTGCCTTCAATTCTGTTGGTTTCGATGGAGCCAAGGCTGTCTTTATGCAAGGGGGCCTGAGCCAGCACTCCTGGCCTCGTGCTGAAGGGCATTGGGGGCGTTGACTATTGCTGCTAATGACGGGCCCTGACAATGTTGCTGACCTTGCTACTCGTGAGGCTCCTGGGGTCCCATCTCTGCTGCTTCTGCTCAAGGTCATGGTGACTCAGCTCAAGGTCAAGAGCTGCTTTGCCCCATCTCTTTCTGATGCGACCACACCCTGTGTCTGAACAAGTGAACATTGTGACCCCATGATGCTTGGCAAGATGATGGGTTTATGTCTGAAAGGGGCCAGGAGAAGGGGGTCCGTGTCCCCTTTCTGAGCATCATGATGTCACGGTGCTCAGGAGGATTGTGGCCAGGCGGAAGCCGGGCGGGTGAAGCCACGCCCTCCTCCCAGAACCCATGCTCCCGGGGCCTCTCAGGAGCTGCAGTAGTAGCGATAGCAGTTGAACTCTCAAGACCCCACACACAGACACTGCTCTTGAGGCCCTCGGGACAGGCCTTTTCTATGGGGTCTACCGCTTGCCCCCTGTTCTTTGGGGTCTTGCTGACCCAGCCCCAACCAGGTCTGGATGGATTAATGCAGATTTTGCACACAGCTTAGATCTGGCCCATTGTCTCCCAATTTATACCAGCTTGAAACATAACCCATGGACTTCTTAATGGAGTGGTGATGGCTTTCACTAGCTGGAGTTCTGACCCACTCGGTTTTTCCTCTTGAGTTGCCTGTTTTCCAGGCTCGTGCACAAGATACCTATCCCCCTTGCAAACTGACCCCTTATTTTTGCCCTTTTGCAAGGTACTGACTTCTCTGGCCCCAAGCACTGAAAGGTAGAGCTCTGTGTAAGGGAGCAGAGAGGAGGGCGTGCACACAAGGGTAGGGGACAGTGCAGATCCATGTAGGCCTGAAACGGCATACGGCAGTGTCCGACAATTCTGTTGGAAACCTCCCATCCGTTGCCGTTTTCCCGACACGGAGTGGACATGGCCTTCCTTGCTGCCGCTTTCCGCTGTTGCCTGTTGTCGGAAACTGTCGCAAGTCTCATAAAGTGTCGGAACGTGTTGCTCAAGTGTCAGAAAAACTGTCAAAAATGTTGGAAAAACTCTCAAACTATCGGTAAGACTGTCAGAACTTTCGTAACTGTCAGAAATTGTCCCTATTATCTCAAGTGCTGCAGAATGCCTGGAACTGTCGCAAAGTGTCGGATAGTGCCGTCGATTGATGGCAAATGCCGTCGGAGCAGTGGCAAGACTGTCGAAATGTTGACAGTAAACAGCGAAACGGCAAAGAATGCTGTTGCTTCAGGCCTAGATCCCTGATCTGGACACTCCTCTCCCAGAATGTGCCCCTTAGACGCCCTTAACCCGTAGGACTGTGCAGCTTTTGGAGCCTGTGCTAATTTTCAAAGTGGCCCCTGGGGTGGGGGAAGTTCTCCACCTTTGATCTACAGCATCACAAATGGATGCTTGCCCAGCTGGAAATATCCAATGGAGATTCTACAACCTCTCTGGACAACCAATTCCAGACAGACAGGTGAGAGATGAAATGAACTGTCTGGAAGTAGGTTTAAAATCCCTCCCTTCCCTCCTTGGCATACAATCATTATTATTAGCATTTATATCACGCTAGCAATGTACCCGGCATTTACAAAGAATAAGATAGACATGGTTTATATCCTTATAAACTGCGGCGCTCTTTGCCAGAAAATGTTGTGCAGACCGATAGCATAAATGGGTTCAAAAAAAAGACTGGGTAAGTTCCGAGTGGATAGGTCCGTAAATGGCTGTTAGCCAAGTTGCTCAGAGGAGGAAAAGCTTGGTTTTTAAAGGGTGGGGAGTGGCTGGGAGTGAACAGCTGTAGGAAACAGGGCTGGCCTTCGAATTTGCAGGGCCCATCCCTTTGCTCATGGCAGTCTGATGCTTCCCAGCCCCAAGAGGTGAGGAGGGAAGGGGGGACGGAAGCAACCACACTAAAAACAGCCACCCCAGTGGCTGAGAGTCCCTGGGTGGGAAGAAGGCCCCAAAGAAATAGCCTATCCTGGGGACTCAAGAGGATTGCCCATGGGGCCCTCTGACTGCAGGGCCCTGACCCTGGCAGGAGATGGTTCACTCAATTACAGCCTGTTGTGCACGCCACTGACGGAGACAGGATACTGGGCTAGATGAATATTGGTCTGACACAGCCTGGCACTTCTGAGAGTTTTTTTTTGAGCAAGGAGGCGAACGGCGAAGAGTGGTGGGGAGAGAGAAAGTTGCTTGCCCAAACTCACGCAGCACGTGACTGGTGGAACTGGGAAGAGAACCCATGTTCTCCGAGTCCCTCGTTCCATGCTCTAACCACTGGGCCACGCTGCAAGTACAGCAAAATGCATGTCCAAATTCCTCGTGCTTCTGCCCGATCCCTTGGCTTTGTTTTTAATTGAATGGTGGCTATAACACAAAACCTGGCACTTATTGGAATCTTTCATTTGCTGACGCCCAGGATAATGAGATGAGACGTACATAAATATAGATTAAACACTTCCACGCTCTCTCACTCAGCACGGTGGCAGCAAGGCTTGGGGACGGGAGTTGCTCATTTTCGCTAGCTTGCCATAACGAACTTAGGATTTGCCTTTTCAGGGAAATATAATTCATGCTATTCATAAACTTAGCAGCGCATGGCATTTATTAACCTCCCACTTCTCTCTCCTCGAGTCCAGGAGGCTTTAACCGCCCTGGCTTTCTTTTGAACTTGCTGGAATCTTTCAAAGAAGCTCTTTTATGAGTCCATGTTCTGAACTGTATCCGTGTAGCGATGCTGCTATGAAAATCGGAAAGGCAGAAGCCCAGGCACAAGCCAGTTGAAAAACAAAGGGGAAAGGTTGGCTTGTCTAACGCGCGTGGGATGAAACGGTTGGCGTGAGTGGCCGCGTTGCCGTTGTGGGCTGGAGGTCAGCAAGACTTCGGGCAGCGGGCTCTCAGAACTAGATCAGTGCGGACGAGAAGGCCCAGTGCAAGAAAGTTGAAAGCCACAGGGTGGGGGGGAAAAAAAACCAACGCAGTGTGGTAACCCTGCCTGAGTCGGTGGCAATTGGGCTGTTTATTACCTCCCCCTGGACTGGGAACATGTGTTCCTGGTTCGGTGCCCCCACACGGCGTCCTGCCAAGGCGTGTAATGGGTGGGGGTGGGGGGAGTGCCGTGATTGTCACGTGTCGGTATGCTGGCTCCTGAGGTGGCCCCGGCTGGGAAAGGAGTCTCCATGCCCCGCTCATCGGCATCACAAGGGTGAAGGAGATGGGCAGGACTCGAGACTGGCATATAGGCATGCGTTAGTCCGTGTGGTGTCCCTCTTCCCTCCCCTGCTGTGCGGGGAGCAGCCAAGTGGGTAGGAAGCTCTGTGTGCCGGGCAGGAAGGGGCCCTGAGGGGCGGTAATGGACACTCACCTGCATCTCCCTCAGTTGGGTGCTGTCAACCAAGAGGTGGGTGAGCGTGGTGCAACTTTCACAGCTTGTGGGGCTGATCCCATGACCCACCCACGTACACAGATGTGTGCAACCCCCGCGCATGTCCATTAGCAATTCCTTGTGCCGCGGATCCCACGCAGAGGATTGTGGCCTGTTTAACAGCTCCAGGGTAGCAGGGGTGGAGCACCCAGAGGCACAGCTAAGGTCGGGGTGGAATGATGGACCCTGGTGTATAAGATGGAATGCCCCCCCCCCGCCCCACTGTCTGCCTCCTAGCACCAAGGGACCCAGATGAACTGGGGAGCGTGGGCCCCGATACTGCAGTGGCACCACCTGGCTCGTGATAGCCATGTCCTTGAACGAGCCCCTGGGCCACGGGTCAGATCCACTCAGTGGCTGGTTTTTATTTGCCCCTTTCCCAGTTCTTAGATCCACCCCTACCCTTGAGTGCTGAAGGAGTGAGTCCAGGACGAAGAGATAGTTGTCTCCAGCATCCTCCTGGCTCCCCCCTGTCACTCCTGAGCGTCCTAGGACTATTGGTTGGGTCCTTTCCCCCCTATACTGTACTTCTGAGTCTCTTGACATCGCCATACTGGGAAAAGGGGTGTGGCCATGTTGGGAAAAGGCCCCACCTTTTGGCCCCGCCCCTTTCAGAACATTGTGCTGTCACGGCTCTCGGAAAACGGGTGTGGTCACCTCCAAGAAAGGGACAGGGCAAAGCATCTCTCCCACCCCTCTGCCCCTTCACCCTCTGGAAGTGTCTCTGCTGCACCCTTTCCAGCCCCCCTTTCCAATGAAGCCCTGTAGGGGGCAGGATTACATCATAGAGGGGCATGACCCCCCCCCCCTTGCCCCACCCTGATGATGTAGCTCTGTCCTCTCCAGGAGAAAACCCCTATCCTCCACTCCTGACATTGGCACAAAATGCAGCCCAGGATAGGCAGGGATGATCTAGCCTTGCCACGCTGCCAGCAGGGAAGAAGGATGAAATAGCAACCCCTAACCCACTCTGGCAGTATTACAGAGCAAGCAGTTAATTATAACACACCGTGTGTATGTAGAGGTGAGGGAACTCTGCACGGCAATCTGGTTTATTGGAAATCAGGTGGTTTATAGATAGATTACTGCGGCACCAGATCGTAATCCGGTTAACATGCTGTGCTGAACGCCCACCCTTCCGCCCACGGCCAGGCTGCTGGAAGTCTCTGTGGCAATCTCTCCCTTCCCCCCACAGTCTTGACGCTAGTTTCATCACGTCTCCACAGCCAAGAAAATAATGAAATGCAGCAGATTTTGCCTTGCCATGAGAGCTCTCCGGCTAGAGCTTTCCAAGGGGCTAAAAGGCCGCTGGTTGTGCGAAGTGTAACTGACTAAGTACCATAATTGAACATGACCTCTTGAGCGAGTCCGTTGCGGCTTGGATCTGTCCTTCATTATCTTTGCGACCTTCCTGCTGATTGTTCGGATTACATGGTGGTTGGGTGGGTATCCCTGTGTCTTCCCTCCCCCCCGCCCCCGGAGAGTAAGGGGCAGAACTGGGGAAGGCTTCATTTCTAAATAGGTACAACTTCTCCAACATGTGTTCCCTTCAGCGGGTGGGTGGGCTCTGAGAAGCATTCTCTAACAGGAGGGCGTGTTGGTTTCTCCATTCCCAATGGGCCAATGAGTTCTGTGTGTGTGTGAGAGAGCATCTTAACCCTTTCATTGGCTCTTCAGAGGAGCCGCTCTTGAGCTGGGACATCTGTAACTTCTGGCTGTGGACTGGGGGGGTGGGAGAATGCTTTACACTTCTCATACAGAGCTGACATGGGTGCCTGGCTTGGTACCCGTAGGCTATATCCGCATTTTTGGGGCACTGTTTTGGGTATCGAATACCATTTGAGTACCCAAAAACCAGAACAGTTGGTTTTTGCGTACCCAAATTACCTGAAAACCTTAACAAAATATACTAGAATTTTTCCCCGCTGAAATGGGACTAGAAATTGAAAATCTGGGACCAGAAGTCCACAAATTGGGAAGAAAATGGCATTTCAGTGTCTTGTCAGTATTTCAGGCACCCAATCGGATACCGTTTTGGGTAATGAAAAGTACCCAGAATTTTTGAGTCGAATCAGGTGCTATTAATTCGGTGGGTATACCCACGGGTACCTGTTTCAGCTCTGTTCTCCTAT
Organism: Sphenodon punctatus; assembly: GCA_003113815.1. NCBI lineage: Eukaryota > Metazoa > Chordata > Lepidosauria > Sphenodontia > Sphenodontidae > Sphenodon > Sphenodon punctatus. The sequence continues at coordinate 1,130,883 of QEPC01012679.1, read as the reverse complement.
CGAGTCCCAAGATAGAAGAGGTTTGTGGATGTGTGTGTCGCATCCTAGTCCGACTCTGTACATGCTCCCTTCCCCTGATGCTCCTGCTCCCTCATAGCACTATTTGCATCCCAGAAGGGGTGGCATGTGTGAGGATCTCTCATTAAGAGCCTTATTGTTTGACAGCTTTGTCTAGCCTTGCAGAGGTACATATGTTACACAGCATGGGGATGAGAAGGGATGGGGGAGGTGTTGGGTGTGAATAGGAGACAGTGACATGCTTCCAAGTTCCCACTTAAGAGTGTTGTGTGAATGAGCACCTAGAGCAGGAATGGAGAACCCCTTGCCCGTGGGTCAAATCTGGCTCATGATTGGCTTTTCTGTGGCCTTTTCCCTGTTCCTAGATTTGGCCAATGGATGCAGTCCCTGCCCTCAAGCACTAAAAGAGTGAGCCCAGCAAAAGAGAGTAGAGATGAGGACATGCACTCAAGGAACAGGGGATGGCTCCACGCCATAGATCCATCATCTGGACCCTCCTGTTCCTTCCCCCATTCGGACCACACTTCTCAATAACCCTCTCCACCCCAACTCCCATCCAGCACCATAGAGCTTATATTGACTTTCGAAGTGGCCCATGGGAGGTAACTGGCACCCCATTTCTGCCCTAGTTTCTTAAGCTTGGAAGTAGTTTAAGAGAACCTCAGACTGCTTTCCCTCCTAAAAAGGGGGGAGGGGCACATCAGCATGGGGGCAGGGAAGTCCCCATGCCTGCTCCTTTTCCAGTGGGGCCACCTACTGCCATCCCATTTCTACGGGTTACAGGAGGTGCCTGGTTCTGATTCCGTCGGAACGGGGCATTTCGTTTGGTTCGATTGGAATGAATGATTGGACTGATCATTCTTTCTGATTTCCTCTTGGACCAAATGAAATATTATGGCCATTTGTACATGCTCGAAATGGTCGGCACGCTGTTTTGCACATCTATGAATGGCCGTGGATTTTTTAATTGTTTTGTGTTTTTTTAACAATTTCAATCAGGATTCTGGTGGGGAAATGATTCTGATCAGAAACGTCTGTGGAAACAGAACAGTTGTTTCGAACCACCCCTGGCCGACCTTGAGAAATTGGGACTTCCACCATGCCCAAAGATTCTGGATCAAAACCTGACCTCTCCTGGGTGAAATCTGGGCAAGTGCCAATGCTAGCCAGCACTCCCTGACATTTGGGGAATGTGGGCCGGCATGAGGTCAAGCAAAGACAGCAAGTCCCTTATTGTCATCAGCCTTGTGACACTATGGCTTATTTTCTTGAGCCCTACACCGTTGCTGGAAGAAGCTCGCTGATTCGAAGGCCCACGATCCTTTTGGCTCTTTCCTTTGTTTGGTCCTGAGCTGCAATTCATTTTGAGGAGGCGGGAACCTGCAGACGGTACTTTGGCTCCCAACAGGTGCAGCTTGCAAAACAGATGTGTTGGCAAACGTACCCGTGGTCTATACAGGAAGCCCTATTACTGTACTTCCTTTTAAGCAAATCAATCACGGCTTGCCATGGCTACTCAACCGTAGAGCAGGCTGGGCTTTCTGTTTCACCCCACCCGGGAGTGTCTGGTTGTGGCAGCAAGTGGCCGAGGCCATGTAGTTTGTAGAACCGCTTACGTTGAGGCTGTAATTCTGGTCCGTAGGTCCGTGAAGGAGCAGGGCCTATGGGGAAGGAGCCAGTTGCGGAATTGGGCATAGCAAGGCTGCAGAAGCCCAGGCTCTCATGCTCCAATTCTGCCCCCCAAACCAAGGGCAAGGAAGCAGGATCTTGCTAAGAGGCAGCCCTTCCAAGTCCAGCCTTAGCCTCCCTCTGCAAAGGTTGTGGTACCACCTCAGCCCACTGGGACAGCTGCACTAGGAAGGAAATTTTAAGTGTCAGTGAAGCCGGCCCTTCCCTCCTCACCCACTCTGAAAACCTGCTTCTTTGCAGGGCCTTTTGCAAGCAGCCTGAGCACGGCTAAAAATAAAAATAAAAATTCACAGTGGGTGGAGCCAGAAAGCTGTCCCCACTCCCTCCCCTGCCACCCCCCCCTGAAAATGTCCTACCCGTACCCGGTGCTCAGGCTGACATGCAGAGGGGTCCCCTCTAGAGTTCAGGGCCTGGACGCACTGAGCCCCCTGGTTTCATGATAGCTACGTCCTGGCTTGCAGCGTAGGTTGGCTGAAGCACAGGGTGTCTCTTAATCAAGGGAGCGATGGCCAGCTTGGGCCTCCTCTTTTCTCCCTGCTGCTTGGTGCTGGAGTTCTCCTCCCCAGTTGGAAAGAAAACTGGGAGTACCAATGCTCTCCTGCCCCTGCTCCATTTGGCTGGGCAAAGACAGCACCCTGTAGCCGGGGGAGGAGGAGGGTAGCCGGGAAGGTTGCCTCCTGTCTAGGATTTGTCCTGGGACTCTGGGTTTTGACCTAAAGGCTCCAGGGCCACCCCTGTTTTCTCTAGGCTGGCCAAGGAGCCCCTATAAGCTGGAAATATCAGGGCTGCTTGGGGCAGGAATGAGCCAGAGAGATTTCCCCATTCCCTATTGTGACACCCAACCCATAAAGAGCGGGGTTGCATCAGGAAGGGACATGAAGGCCCTGCTCCCCCACCCCCCAAGCTGAAATGAGTACCTGCAAAATTAGATAAACCCACTGAAATTGTGGTACCTGACTCGGTAACATCAGGTACTAATGGGTACCCGAAGGATTACCTGATGTTCCAAAATACTGTTTTCATCCCAATTTTTTTAAAAAAAACCTCTGGTCCTGATTCTTTCACCAATTGACTCTTTGGGTGATGGATTTACCGTTTTACCAGCTGGTAACTCGGTAATGGAAATACTCTCTCTTTTTGGGGTAATCTGGTGCCTAGTCGTCACTTGTCCTGCCGGTCCGGCACCTGATACGATGCTTGAAATTGTGGGTAATTACCCACAGATAGCAAATGAGCTACCCATCTTCAGCTCTAGCCCCCACTGCCGTGGCCCCGCCCACACTCGATGAAAGTCCGTAGGGAATTGGTAACCCTGCTTCCCACGCTACCCCCAGCAGTTTGGAAATTCACCGTAGCTCGGTCAAAACGGAGCTAGGTGTTTGTTGGGTGTGTTCCTTCTTGTGCCTCCCTGCCCCCTCAGGGATACCTTCATGCTGCCTACCCCCCAGTTTGCACCAAAAGGATCAGCTCTGCTCCAGGAGCAGTATTTAGGAAGAGCAGGCATGGAGCTCTCTTCAGAGGCCGCTAACAGCGTTCCTCTTGATCATTGATGCAGCAGATGGACGAGGCACCGATGAGCATGGTTACCCTTCCATCAGGTTCTTGTTGCAACCCTGACCTAGCCAAACCCTGTCAACCCAGAGAGTGCGAGGCCAAACATGCGTGCAACCTCGGCTCCCATCCCCTTAGCCGTGGCTAGTGCTTCCTTGGTTCCAACTTAAGAGCCACAGTTCTCCACAATCTTGCAGGAGTGGGGACAGGACCCATCTTAGAAGTTGTGGGGCTCAGGGAGAAGATAAAATGTGACCCCCAATCCCTGGGGACACCCTCCATGAGGCCCTAAAGGTGGTCATGTTTGGGCCCTATGCCCTACCCAGATGAAAACGGGCCACTGCGACCCCCCTCCCTCCCGAGAGAACGGGGCCTGGGGCAGTTGCCCCAGGTAGCCCTGTGGTGAAGGCTGGTCCTGAGTAAGGGAGCGGCACCAAGCTAGTAAGAAATATTTACCGTGCTCCCATGCAGCACTCAAGTGAGCCCTGGGCTCCTCCATCTTGACACAACGGTGGGAGGGAGGGGAGATGTGGGAGCTACAGCTGCTCAGCCCAAGCTTCCCGGCTGCTGGTGCAGGTTTCTACAGCTGACACTTCAGGAAAGGAGCCGTTTTTATCATGGGGAAATGTGCAATATTTAATGGATCTTTTGAGCAAGCGTTTAAGTGGACGTAGGAGCCTTTCGCTCCTGCAAGGGTTGGGTTGCCTGGGAATGTTAGATGTGTAGGTTAGCGGGTGGGGAACCCCAGAGGGCCAAATGTGGCCAATGTCGTCTGGTATATCTAGCAGGGCTTAGGTTGGGAGGGAACTTGCCAGAACTCAGCCCCAACAATTTTGGGGGGAGGTATGTGGGTGGCAGAGATGCATGCTAAGGATGTGCAAGAGATTGTGTCTTTGTATCTGCTGTATTTGTGTTTTGTATTCTTAATGTGCGTTTGTGCTAATGCTCGCGGTAGGAGTGTGCACTCCGAAATGGGAAAGACCAGGAAAAGGCCAATACTGGCTGTTTCAGGATTGGTAAAGAGAGCCCCAAAATACCCTGGGTGGTTTATTTGGCTTTCGTTAACAACTTTCCTGCCCCACCCCCATGCAGTGAACATCCTATCCCAGAAATGCCTGCTTTACAGGCAGCTGGCGAGAGGCAAGGTGGTTGGGTTGCTGGCTGGAGACTAGGGTTCCGTCCCAGCTCTGATGAGCACTGGGTCTCTAGTGCTTCTGGGATGGGGACGTGACTTGTGGGACAGGCGTGGGCCCTGGAAGTCCAACTCCCCTCCCCCCCCTTAGTAAGCACTGATAACCAGTTTCAGTCATGATTAGGATCCAACGTGCAGATGGTGTGGCTCCGTTTGGGGGGGGTCATGATTGCAGTTTGGGAACATCTGCCTTAGACTGTAGCCTCCTTGCGGCAGGGGCCCTCTTTCCTGTGTAATACAGTGCAGAGGACTCGGAGGGGAAAAAATAGCAGACGCTTGCAAGTGCTTTGATCTAGAATCCTGCCGTTTCTCTTCTCTCCTTTCTCCTCTGCTTGGAAATCTGGGTGGCTTATGGTCCTGCAGCTTTCCAGCAAAATTAAAAGAGCCGGAAATGTTAGTTCTGGGACACTTTTCTTCTTGGCTTCTCTCTCTCGTCTTTCTCCAAAGAGTCCTATTAAATGGGTATTCGATTTCAGTTTAAACACGTCTGCACAGGGTCCCTTCCCAGTTTGCAGAGTCCGTTGCGTGGAAGTTTGCTCTTTAGGCCAATCATTTACCAGCCAAGTCAAAGAAATGGATGCAGGGCGTGCATCTTTCTTGAATGACATGATGCTTTCACATGTCATTGTTGTGGTCATAGCCATCTTCAAATATTTAAAGGGTTTATTTATTTATTTATTTCATAAATTTATACCCCGCCCCTCCTGCCACGCAGCTCGGGGCGGCTTCCAAAACATTAAAATACAATAAAATCATTAAAATTCTCATAAATATTATAAAATATTAAAACAGGACTAAGTTAACAATATAAAAACAAAGTAGGTGGGGGAGCTAAAACACCCCTCCCTACCCACCCACCCTCCCTCCCAAAGGCCTGGGCAAACAGCCAGGTCTTACAACTCCGCCGGAATGTTAACAGACTGGGTTGTCCCGGAGAAGAGGGCAGAACTGTTCTCCATTGCCTCAGAGGGGCAGATTAGAAATAATGGGCTCACATTACAAGGAAGTAGAGTTTGTTTAAATACCAGGAACAATTTCCTACCGGTAAGAGCTGGTTGGCAATGTTACAGATTGCCTAGGGCGCAGGCTCTCCGTCACCGGCGATTTTCAATCCTTTCTTAAGGATGTTGTAGCGAAGAACGTCTTGCACCAAAGAACTAGATGTTTCTTAGCTCTCTTCTCGGTAATTTGGGGCAGGCGTAAAGAGAAATGGGATCCCATTTTGCAGATAAATCTGTGAATGGTGAAGTGGACAACTTCAGCATGTGCTCGTTCTCTTCCACCCCCTCCAAAAAAGTTGAAATATTTTTCTACAGCTCATCTTTTCTTTTCTTGCCCACTTTTAGCAAAACATCTGGTGTGGTTGACATCCTCCTTGGAGGTCATTTTTCAAAAGCCCACTCTTGAGATGTCTTGTGGAGTTTTAAGAAACTTAAAGCGAGCTGAGCTGGGAGGGAATGAGGAGTTGTTGTTGCCGTGGGATTCTCTGAGAGGTGAAGGACATGCATCTTCCATCCCGTGGGAAGGGCAGGTCTTTGCCGGCAAACACATACATCCAGGTGTTCACCACCCTGTCAGACGCGTATGTTTGCCGGCAAAGAAATGCACTTCTGCTCTTCCCGCGAGATGGAAGCTGTGCGTCATTTGACTCACGGATTTCTCCGCAGAACCAAAGGCTGCGCACACTGTCTCATCGGAAAGTGTCCACAGTTTGCTCAAATGGCAGTTCTGTCCGGAAATACTTAGCCTTCTAGAGATCCGAATCAGATCTCAGATTGTTGGTTTTGAAAGACATTGGAAATGTTCCCCTCCATATTTTTGGGTGTGCTTGCTTTGAATTTTGGACAGCATTTTGTACATAGTTTCATGATTTCCCCTGTGTAGTGAAATTGGACCGTAACGTAGCCATGCTTTCATCTCTCATGAAGGCAAGAGAGTTTTTATCAGTAAATGGAAATTTGGAATTAGTTACTAAAAGGATGCTATTCAACTGACCTTTTTTTGGGGGGGTGTGGGTGGGGGGTAAGCTTCCATTTGAAGTGGTGGTAAAGGGCTTGACCTCTGTTGTGCAGAGATGAGCATCCCGTGGCCAATTTGAAAATGAGTAGAAGCTCCACATAGGAGTTGAGGAAGGGCCAGGGTTGCTCAAGAAGTGCATAAGGGTGCTTATTTGCAGTGCTGTAAGTAGAGGACATCCTTCCTTGGAGCCAGGGGTTGGGGCTTGATGACCCTCGAGGGTCCTTCCTGCCAGATGATTCTAGGACGGGACTTCAGGGAGGAGTTGGGGGGTGGGGAAAGGAGTTTACAGTTAAAACGTTGGGCATTGAATTTTGAAACGCCCAATTGGACATTTTGCTGGACTTGAGCCATGGCAAAAAAAAGTTACAATCTAATAAGAAGTAATGCCAAGAAGTACTTCTGGCAAAAAAGAGAAGACGCTGCCGCTCTCATGCCTTTAGTTTTGAAAGCCTTGATACTTTCCTTCTATTCGGCCACACCGCCCCTTTCTTTGTGCAACCCATGGGGGGAAATGTGCCAGAATCAATCCTGGGTTTGCCAGGGACCTGTTCATAGGGCTGTACTGGGGGAGAGGCAGCCAAAACTGTAATAGCAAACTAGAACTAAATGGAGAACCCGCCAAACCAGGCATGCCCGTTGACGGTGCATGACATGAGCTGGTAACATTGGGTACTAATCAGTACCGGATGAGTACCCTGATTACCAGTACTCTGATTAGTCCTGACTTCCTGTCCCAGTTCCCGTACCCATTTACCATTTTACCCATTGGCACCGATCATTAAAATAATAAATCGGAAAGTCAGTAATGGCACCGCTCAGTATTTTCAGGTAATCGGGTGCCCGATCGGTACTCGGCTAGCCTGCCAAGTGCCTGGCGCAGCACTTGAAATTGTGGGTATTACTCCCGGGTTGCAAATGGGCTACTCTGCAGCTGAGCTCCCCTTGGGCAGCCGGCTACAGCTCTTCTGCCTTTCATTAAAACATCTCACCTAAGTTTTGAGAATCTTTGGAAACATCTGGTGATTAGCATTGTCCTGAGGCCCAGTGGAGCCTCGCTCAGAATAGAAGTAATTAATTTACCCAAAGACTAATTAACATATGGGTTTCTCCAAGCTACAGCTGTGCTGTGACAAAGGATGGCACATCAGAAATGTTTCATAATCATGAGTCGGGTGCAAAGACCCGCAAGATTGGTTTAAAGAATCATGGTTGTGATCCACAATCAACTTACTCTGGAGTAAGCCCCCCTTTTAGTTTCTGACCCTGCGTGCTGTAGTCCAGTTTTCAAACTTTTCTCTGCAACCGTGAATGTTAGAAACTTTGTATATTTTAAGATGAAACCTGAGATGCTTGTAATTTAATTGCAAGTCTGATGATTTGGGCCTAGAGGTTCTCTAGCTGTGAGTTAGGAACCCAAGAGGGGTTGTATCATTTGTAGATAAGCTGATTGGTGGTGGTTTATATACCATCAGCAAGGTGCCTGGCACTGAATGGTTGTGATAAGAAGAGTCAGTTCCCTGCCCTGAGGAGTTTACAATCTAGAATGGACAAGGGAGAGACAGGGATACATGCATGAAGTTGATAAATTGCAGGTGCTGCACATGCTTGGCTTTGTCCAGGCAAGGAGCATCCTGGGGCTAGACTATCCTGATCGACATAATTTTCATGGCTTTGTTTACTATCAGGGGTCATGGAATTGTATTTAAATCTTCAAGTGGGATCAGGGAGACCTGTAGGAAGGAAGAGGTTCTCCACCCCTTGTCAAAAAATGTCTCCGTCTTGAGAACTTGGATGGTCCCAAACACGCACCGTAATTTCCATGTGAACATTGGACCAGTTCTGGCTCCTGCAGTGGTGAACAGGAGAAGATGGATGTCCAGATTCTGCATGGTACATGGCTCCTTGTGTGTATTCTGGGGTTCTTCCAACTGGGTGTTTGGCCTTTCCTCTTTCCCATGTCAAGAGAAGTCAAAACTAGAATGTCTGCTAAGTTCATTAGCATGGCACAACCAAGAAACTAGTCTTGCACTCCTAATAAAGTTGGATTCAGCAAGTTTTCTCCAATCTTCTTGGACTCGTGGACCACTGTTAGAATTCCTCAAAATGTCTTGCAGATGCCCATGCACAAGGTGTTGAAGGTCATGGGCTAGTACATGTTCATCACATGCTTGGCCTTGCAGAAGGCAGTCAGATTTGGTCCTTGCTGGTGCGTCTGTGGCCATCTCTGTAGGAGGTGGACTGGCAGGGGATGACCCTAATCAATTGGTCCTCTTGTCTCGAGGACGACGTTGACAATCCTCAAGAGATCAGTGGTCTTTGCATGTCTTCACAAGTCAATTCTCAAGACTTAAGTTTGCCACATATGTCGGAGGGCCAACCACCTGATTGCACCAACTGAGCAGAGCATTGTTTCTGGGTTTCATGTTGTGCCTCCAGTTGCTCAGTGTGATTCCTCTTGAATTCCTGGACACCTGCGGTCACAATACAGTATCACGATGGTGCGATGCAGTCACCATAATGTACATGTCCTCTCTGCAGGGAAGCCAGTTTTGCTGTAACTGGATCCTCCAGCTGAGGATCACTTTCCCCAGCCTCCTGGACTTGCGTTTGGGAAGCACTGGATTAAACTACATAGACAAGCCTACAACTGATGGAATGTTCCTTTGGAAAAAGCCTATATTTTCCATCCAAGCATCCTTAAAGACCCAATGAATTTTTATTTCCATGAATACTTTATTTTTCTAGCTTGGTCTTCCTTGAATGCCAATGAAGAAGAGAATGTAACTGATTAATTGAGAACCATACCCCGCTGGCTCATTGACTATGGGTAGAGAATAAATGATGGCTCTTGGTCGTTCTTCGTATTTCGCTGGCTGATCTAATGAGCCTCAGTTGTTGATCCTACACTTGTTCATTTATGCTCTCGCTCTCAATGGTGAGTATGTAAAGTGAGACATTCTCGTCTTTGACACCATTCACTCTCTGCTAATTGCATATTAAATGCAATCGCAGTAGCGCGAGAGTGCCATTAATGCACCTCCGGTAAAACTAATGATGCGGGCATGAGTCAGTAAAGCCAACTATTCCTCCCCCCTCCTTTCCCCCCCCCCCCCCCCCCCCCTTCCCATGGTTTTCACCATTAGCAATTTTAAGAATTTTGGAGCCAGGCTGCAGCATACTAAATTTTTTTTTTTTTGGTAGCCGTTCCTATGAATAAATCATCTGAAGGAGGATTGATGGTTAGCTTATTCCAGGAGACTGAGCTTTTAGGGAAACAGATGGGGAGGATTTACGTGAGTTTACACAAGGTGGGTAGCACTTCATGGTCGGGTGGCAGTATGCAAATTGCTTTATAAATAACTGTTGCGTTTGGAGCAATGGCCTCTTCTCGGTCCCGTTTTTATATAATCCAGGACCACCTGGATTTGATGAACCTGGAGGTCTTTGTCCAGCCTTTTGATTCCAAAAGCACCAGATTTGGAGTGGGCTGATTCCTGTCTGTTGACTGAATCCGAACTGTAACACTGTGTGTGATTTTTTTTTGATGATGGGGTGGTTTTTTTGTTTTTTGTTTTACCCCTTTGTGATTTCTGGCCTGTGGATTTGGTCCCTGCCCTCCTGTACGGAAACTCGGGAGACATTTATATCCTGAAACTCGGCAGCTCGGGGCAGCGCACAGCGTAAAAACATCACAATGAAATCTAATTACAATACAAAATACATAAAATCAACACCTAGAATAGCGGCTAACAGATAAAATAAAATCCCCTCCCCGAAGGCCTGGCAGAACAACCAGGTCTTACAACACCTACGGAAAGCGGGGAGGTCAGGGGACAAACGGGCCCTCCAATGGGAGAGAGTTCCACAGCCGAGGCGCAGCCACCGAAATATGCCTTCCCCGCCGTCGCCACCCGGCGTACCCGGGGGACTTGGAGTTGGTCGCCCCCGGCCGACCGAAAGGACTGCAAAATGACCCGAGGCTTGAGGCGGTCTCGCAGGTAACCAGGACCCAAGCCGTTTAGGGCTTTATAACTTATAACCAACACCTTGAATTGGGCATGGAAGACAATAGGCAGCCAGTGCAGAGTCCGGAGCACTGGTGTAATGTCTATCTATCTCCAAAAAATCGAATGTGCTCGCGGTGGCCCGTCCCCGTTAGGAGGCACATATGCCGGTACGGTTGCTACCTATGCGCGTTTTTAAGGAACACTTATGAAAATACATGTTGCAGGGCATGCACGGTTGCCCATGCAGGCCCTGCAACATGTATTTTTCATAAGTGTTGCTTAAAAATGTGCCTAGGGGCCATGGCTTGGGCCTTGTGTTTGGAGGGAGCACCCCAGGCAGGCCAGTCTTGGTAATCGTAGGACCAATGCTCCTGAGACCCCCAGAACAGGCTATTTTTAGTAGGGTTCCTCTCCTTGCCTGCGACTTTCAGCCCCTCGGGGGTGGCTGTTGGCTGTAGGGCACTGCCTCTCCTCCAGTCAGCTCACTTACTCGGTTGGGGGCGGGGGCAGGATTGTGCAGGGAGGGCTAAAAGGGTGATGCTATAGAGGATGGGGCGTGGGCCCCCATGGTTTTATTTTCACCCTCGGCCCCACAAATTCTAAGACTGGCCCTGGCTGGGCATGCGCTTAAGAATAGGGGAGGAATTTACGACCTAGATCCATGAGCTGGACTCTTCCCCTTCCTTTCCCACCTTGAGCTGCCTCCCGGCTCCCAATTCCTATCCGGTCCTCGGAGCCTGGACTGCTTTTCAAAGCGGCCCGTGGGTAGGCTTGCTGCCTCCCTCCATCCACTCCCAGAAGACCAACAAGGGCCGATCACGTCAAAAGGCACCAGGGCAAAGGAACTCGCCATCCCTTTCCGAAACTAAATAAAGAAAATATTGAAATAACCAAAATGAAACGCACGTGAAATGAATATTCATTCCCCTGAAATGGATAGGAACAAGTAGCGCTGCATGTCTGGTTTCGTTGGAAACGGTTGGAATCGACCAAATTCGGTATTCAGTTGAATAATTCGTTTCCGTTCTAATGGGTGGGTGAAAGGAGGGAGGAAATGGTCGCTTCCAAATTGTTTTTGTCTTTCTGAACCTACCGCTATTGTTTCCAGGATTTTTTATTGTGTTTTTTTTAAAAAAAAAAATAAATGCTTTTTGGCTTGCAAGGCCGCAGTAGGACCCGTCGAGGGATGGAAACCGGTTTTGGGAATGCTCAGTGTTTCGGTCCCGCAATCTGCAGCAGAGCAGGGGTCAGTGAAACTCTCTCTCCTTTTTCTGGCTTGACGGAGCGGCCGCACTGTTGTGGCTCTCCTTCCCCTCGCCCCCAAACATTCCTCCTGGTTTCTTTTTGCTGTTCCCCCACCCCAATCACAGTAATGGCAGGAAAGGCTGCGCTGTGAAAACCAATTCGCTCTGCTTTCTAGGATCTTATCCATTAGAGCTCTTAGGTCACAGCTGCTTTTATCCTCCAGGGATCAGAGCAGACTTGTTCCTTGTGAGATATAGACGGGCGTGTTTGAGTGCTCCGTCTGGGCTAATTTTATCTCTCGAAGCATTGGCAGCAGGTCTTTTGCAGTTTCCCTTTGGGATAGCGTTTCCGCCTCTTCCTTGTGAGAAAAGCTTTTTCCCTGATACTTCAGCTTTATCTGTATCTCTCTCTTTCATCCGACCCAGGCCTGGCAGTCTCAGTGCTTACCGCTGGTGTTTGTCAGCTGTGGGGGACTAGATGAGGGTTTGCTGCCTGAAGTTGAATCCCGACAAGACGGAGCTGATGGTTGTAGGAAAAGCCGGGGGAGTGATGGCCCCCATCGTAGATGGAGTCCATCTCCCCCCTGGTGTGTCAAGTCCATAGTCTGCGGGGTGCTCCTAGACCCACAGCTCCGCCTAGATGTCCAGGTGGCGGCTGTGGCGAAGAGCGTATTTTGTCAATAACGTCTGGTGCGACGGTTTAAGCTGTATGTCTCAGACGCGGACCTTGCTACTATCAGTCATACTTCTATTACCTCGAGATTGGATTACTGTAACGCGCTCTACGCGGGGCTACCCCTGCTGATGGTCCAGAGACTACAGCTGGTGTAGAACGCAGCGGCTCGTCTCCTTAGGGGGACGGGTCGTTGCGAGTACATTGCACTAGTGCTCCGTTCTCTGCGCTGGCTGTCGATAGCCTTCCAGGCCCAATTCAAGGTGTTGGTTTTGACCTTTAAAGCCGTGAGCGGCCTGGGCCCCACCTACCTGCAGAACCGCCTCACACTCCGGGTCCTGCATCGGCCTCGGCGGTTGGCTGGGAGCACGCTCCTTGAGCTGCCTGGGGTTTCCTGGGTGTCGACTATGAGGAGGGCATTCTCAGTGGTCGCACCGCAACTGTGGAACTTCCTCCCGCCGTAGGTCCGCTTGTCCTTAGACCTCCCCTCTTTCCGTAGGCAGCGTAAGACATGGCTGTTCTGCTGGGCCTTTGGTGAGGGAGAGGGAGATGGGGGGGCGGGGGTTGGGTTAGGACTGGGAATTTTTTGTATTTTTTGTCAGGGTTACTTTAATTTTTAATGGTTTTATTGTAGTGATTTACTTGAAGATGTTAGTTGCCCTGAGATACGTGAGCAGAAGAGGGCGGCATAAAAATATGAGAAATAAATAAATTAACATACCCAGCCTGGGCCATCCTAAGCCAGTGGCTTCCAACTTTTCCTAAGGACCCCCTTGTCCAGGCCGTGGGCAGAGTTATGGAAAGGGTCCAGAGTGGGGGAGGCAGGGCTGGGGTTCAAGGTTCAAAGCAGAGGTTGAGGGTTTAATGCTGAGGTGTGGAGCAAGGCACAGAACGTAGACCAGACACCGGGAAAAGGTGGGACAGGTCAGATGATCCGCTCAGTTTCTGGAGGCTTCTGGCCTGCCTTATATATGGCAGACATCCAATCAGGAATCTTGGAGGCGTGGCAGCGGCTGGGACAGCCAGAAGGGGCATGGCCAGGGCAGGGTAGAGAGGCCTTTTGAGGGGAGTGGCTGGGCCTGAGGCTGGGGGAAGCAGTGGCTCTTTAGTCCCAGCTGCTGCTCCGGCAATCTTGGGAGCAAGGGTTCAGGACTAGGGCTGAAAAGAGAATCAATTTGTTTCTTCTGAAAATCTCGCAAAAATAATTACCGAGATCTCGGGACGATTTCAGTAACGGTTCAAGATCTCGATTGAGAATGTTTCTCAGTTTACCGTTTACTGTGATTTACTGTTGTTATTATTATTATTATTATTATTATTATTATTATTATTAACAAACATTTATATAGCGCCAGCAGTGGTCCCTGGCACTTTACAAAGTAATAAAATAGACATGGTCCCTGCCCCTAGGGCTTACAATCTGAGAGATAGGAGCTGGGGGAGAGACATAGGAAGGGGAACAGAGAGAGAGACAAGGGGTCTAACATTCATGAAGATGCGAGGTCTCAAGTGCACGTACTTGGCTTGGTTACGATGAGAATGACAGCAGGCAGGTCCATGTTGCAAGGATAAGGGTAAACAGACCATAGGTATAGGAATAGTGGCTCAGCAGGATAAAGAGTCAGACAGAGCAGAGCGAAAGAGGTGAGTTTTAAGGAGAGATTTGAAGGTATGAAGGGAGGGGGCAAGGCGGATGTGGACAGGGAGGGCGTTCCAGGCATGGGGGGCAGCAAGTGAGAAGGGACGAAGGTGCTTAGGGGAGCAGGGAAGGCGTGGAAGGGTGAGAGAAGGGACAGAGGAGGAGCGAAGTGCACGGGCTGGAGTATGGAGGGCGATAAGTGCAGAGAGGTAGGGGGGAGCGAGGTTGTGAAGAGCTTTATAGGTGAAGACTAGGAGCTTGTGCAGGATTCGTTCAGGAAGGGGAAGCCAGTGAAGCGAAGAGAGGAGGGGCTGCACATGGTCAAAGCGACAGGCGAGGTAGATGACCCTGGAAGCAGAGTTTTGGACAGAGATGAGGGGAGAAAGGTGAGACCGGGGAAGGCCAGTGAGAAGGAGGTTACAGTAATCGAGGTGAGAGATGACCAGAGCATGAACAAGAGTTTTGACAGACGAGACAGAGAGAAAAGGGTGAATCTTAGCAATGTTATGGAGGGAGAAGCGACCAGATTTGGCAACAGAGTCGATGTAGGGTTTAAAAGAAAGGGGTGAGTCAAAGATGACTCAAAGATGACTGTTTACCATGTACCACGTTCATCCCCATAGTGCGCATGCACAAAATGGCCACTGTAGGTGTTGTGCGCATGCATGACCCTCTTCCAAGATGGTGCCGGTAGCATCGCAGCCGTCTTGCGCATCCACATTACTGGGATGAACGCGGTGTACAGTAAATCAGTATACAGTACTCGGTAAATCATGGTCAACGGTAAAGCAAGAAAAAATCTCAACCGAGAAGGTGGCAACTCCCAGGTGTTTTCTTGATTCTCTCTAAAAACAAGTAGAGACCTATGATTCTCAGTGAGAATCTAGATCAAATTTCAGCTCTCTTCAGGACCCAGATGTGGGGACACGTTGCTAGCGTGACCTTATTTTCGGACTTCAATCTAACCCTGAGAGCCCAGACAGCAATGAAGGCGTGATCCAAACAGGAACCTGAATACTGCATTATGATATTCAGATTGGGCTGGGCCGTGCTGCTTCCAGCGCCGCTCCTGCAACCCTGCGCCACTGCTGGTGGGAGGGGAGAGACAGGTGGGTCCATCGCAGGAAAGTGTGGGTGCGTAATGATTTCGATGCCTGGGCTAGGCCTATTACATTTGCACAACCACCCGGTGTACCCATGCCACAAAATCCCCTAAGAAAGGCAAAAATAAAAATTCAGAAGTTTGACCCCCATAACCCTTATCCCTAACTATTGGTGTAACATTGGGCTAAATATTGGGGGGGGGGGGGGAAATGCTTAGATGTGACCCTGATCCACAGAAGCCTTGTCCTTGACATGCCAGTGCCCTACCCCCAGAGCTAGCAGGTCCCAGCAACACTGAAATCAGTCCGGAAATAAAGCCTGGGATGGTTGAAACTGTAAAAGAAGTTTATTGCTTGTATCTTGTTCTTTTGTAAAGCGCCAGGTACATTGCTGGTGCTATATAAATGCTTATAATAAATGATCATAATGAAGGGTTTGCATGTTCCCTGTCTGTTCCATTTGCAGTGGCTGAGCAGATACGCACATCCCAGGCAGCTCTGCCCTGCGGACAAGTTTCCCCTTCCTTCCTGAAGCCCCAGTGAGACAGCCTCCCCTTGCCCCCAAGCCTTTAGCCTTTCAGATTATAGCTATTGAGCTAAAGGGAACTCCATTCACCCATTAGCAGTTTCTGTGAAGCAGAGATCTACTGTAAATTAGTTACTTTGGACTCAAAGCTTCAGTGGGATATGGGTATCCATTCCCCCCTTCCCTTGCTATTAAAGTTGGAAGAGATGCCTCCCCCACCCCAATATCCTCTCTATAATTAGGCCTATGTATTTGACAGCAGGTGGCAACTCCCTCTGTGTGAGTTTGTCAGTGGTGTAGCAAGGGTGTGGTGATCTCAGGTTCGTGTCATAATTAGGTCTCCTGCCCGATGTTGAGAGAGTGGGGTCTCCAGGTGGGTCGGCAGGGGTTACCCAAGAAGACAGTGCTGCTCCTAACGTGCCTCCCACCCTCGGAAACATCAGCAACCCTGCCAGGATGGATGTTTTAAGAGTGGGAGGGGATAGGGTTACTGCTTTTCACAGTCTGACCTCGAGACTCTCATTTTGGCCTATGGGAGTCTCCGGTTCAAACTGAGAGAGGTGGCAGCACTCCACCTCTGCTCACTCTGAAAACGTCCCCCTTGGCAAGGCCCTTTGCAAGTGGCCTGAGGAAATTTTCAGAGTGGGTGGGGAGGACACACTGGCCTTCCTCCCTCGCCCTCTTCAAATTTCTTAGTGGTGCTAGATCACCTGCAAAACGCCGTGTAAGGGTCTAGGGCCTGGGCTTAACTCAGCCCCCTTGGCTCAGTGTATACGTGTCATCTGTCCCCTATTCCAGGGCTGGGTAATGCGTAGTAACGTCCTATGATGAAGTCCGAGCAGAGTTCTGAAAGTGAGGCTCTGGGAGCAAAGATTGAGCCCGGTTGAATGCAGAAACGTTGCTTTTTCCCCCACCCACATGATGTGTCTGAAACTAATACGATGGAGTTGCTCTCCAGTAAGCAGGAGAAACTCGTTCTTCCAAGTCATTGGACTCGAGAGACGCTCAGAGAGGCTGACTCTATTCCTCACATGCAGGGAAATATCCCAGCGCAGGGACCTCTGAGCTGGAGGAGCCGTGCTCTGGTCACAGTCCGTTGCCAATCCAATTTGAGCTTGGCGAATCCCAGGCTTTGAAGATCAGAGGAATCATTGAGCGATGTCAACTTTCTCGAGAGACGGCCTGAATTTCAGCCTTCGGCTCCGTTCAAGGGGCATCGTTTCCAAAGCTCGATCTCTTGTGGAGTCATTTGCCGCTCCGCCCTCCAAGAGGTGAATTTTCCATGCTCTGTAGAAAAGAAGTGATAAAATTTCTTTCGCGAGCCGAGGGATTTACAGCGGAGGACGCAGGGGTTGGAGGCGGGTGTTTTATGTCCTCTTTGCGAGAACAGATTGGAGAAGAGTGATGGGGAGAAATTTTCTGCTAAAGAAATCTCTTCCTCACTATCTAAAGGGAGTAATACAGTCCCCGTTTCTAGCATCCATATAACATGTCAAGCATGTGGTACCAGCCACTTGTGTGCAGCTGGGAGTATTACTGCATAGTTTATGGTACCAGCTGCTTGCTTGTATTATGGATTATTACCACATATTTTGCTCCCCGTGTCTCATGTGAACAGGTCTTTAATTTGTGGCAACTTTGTCAGGAGTAGGTAAAATACCCCATGCCACCCCAAAGGCCATAATGTGGAACCGCAGATAGCTAAACCCCAGTTCAGAATGGTTACGTGAACTGACTTTACCGTGGGTCAGCTGCCATGGAGTGAGGGAGCTCAGTTGAGTCCTGGACTCTAGGGGTCCCTCTACAAGCAGACGGAGCACCGCCAGGAAACTTTCAGAGTGGGCTGAGGTGATAGCAGGCCAACCCTGTCTTCCCCCACCCACTCTGAAACTTTTCTAGCAGCGTTCAGGGTCCCACCAAGGAGGAAGCCTTCAGAGTGGGCAGGGGTGGAGTGCTGGCCCCTGGCGATTCTTTAAAACTTCTTTCCTGGTGGGCTTGCTATACTCGGTGGGGTGGAGAGGGGAGGGCTCTCTGGAAGTCGGGGTGGAACCACAACCTTTGCAGGGGGAGGCCGAAGTAGGTTGAGAGCCTTAGGAGGGCCACCTGCTGCTTAGGGAGACCCCATGCCCTTGCCCCCTCAGGGAGCCCCATAATTGGGACATGAGCTAGCCACTGCCCTGGGTAAACTTAACGCAGGGTAGCCTGCCCCTGGATAATGGATTTTTCATGCGAATGAGGCCTTGACATGCCATGAAATGCCATGGAGAATTTTTCCATGGCAGAAGAAATGGACATGGGTCGCCATTTAAAATCCAACAGTCTTTTTTAGGGTGGAGAAGGGACATGGGGTGGAGTCTGTTCCTTGTATTTTGCTTCAGATTGACTGACTTTAAGTGTGTGTGTTTAATGTGTTGTGTAAAAAGCCAAGTCTTTGTGGTTTCAATCTAAACTGCAAGAGCCGCATGAAGGACTTTTTAACCTTACTTCAATTTCTGTTTGTTTACCTCAGTTTCTTGCATCGGCTTAAAAACCACCACCACCCATGCCCCCCATCCCTCCTCCTTGCATCTTTCATAATACTGTTCGAATGATTGGCATGTGAAGAATTGACTCTTCAGAATTCTGTTGGCAAATTCACTTGGTGCACGTTGATGAAATCTAACCTTACGGCAAGCTTATTGTTGTTGACGTGCTGCAAATATGCGGACATTTAACATGCCCTTTGGCAAAATTGCCCCACTCCTTACACACTTATGCTAACTTGCATGCTTACGCAATTGTGGCTGATCCAAAGGAGAAAGGCAGTGGACCGCAGTTTATCGAACATTTTAGACTGCTCACATCGCACTTTCTCTTGTCTTTTGGTGCTTGAGATTTACATGCACGCACGCATAACTGTGCTCTCTCTCCCCCTTCCTACCCTTCTCTTGCCTCTCATTTCTCTCCCCCAAACCCACTCTGTCTTCTCACTTCCTATCCCCCTCTCTACCCTCATCTTTTGGGAAATCTTCCCTGTCTCGTTCAGAGAGGACATAAGGGTTTGGCAGCTGCCCTCTGTCCTCATTCCCATCCAGATAGGTTCACCTCAGCGGTGGTGGAAGGACCTTCTCTCTGGGGTACAAGGAAAAAGGGTGTTTGCCAGGGGGGACAGGAAGTGCTAAATCATGAGTGGCATTGACATGAGTGGCACTGACCGAAGACATATCCATTGCGACCATTGGTCCCTGCGTCTTTTGAGGCCTTTCCATACAACTGGAAGGAACTGGGGTCATCCAGTCGAACCCCCTGCTGCAGGGTGGGCTAGCCTCTACCTCCGTCGTCATGGACAGATGCTTGTCCAGTTGGTTTTGGAAGAACTCCAATAATGGAGGTTCCACAGCCTCCCTAGCTAATCGATCTCCTTGCCCAGCTGCTCTTACGGTTAGGAATATCGCAATATATAATTGAAATCTTTCTTGTTGCAATTTAAGTCAGTACCCTCTTGTTCTATCTTCAGTGGGAGAGCTCCTTCCTTCCTCCTTCCCACCCTCCAAAATATTTGCAAACTGGTATCATGGCCTTGCTTTACTCATCTCTTCTGTAGGTTAAACATCCCCAGTTCCTTTCTCCTTTCCTTTTCTAAGTCTCTTTTTTTCTTTTAAGAACTTTAAGGCAGCCATTTTGTCTTCACACTTGTCTCCGAAATGCCCAACATGATTGTGCGTTACATGAATAGGCTTTGCTGGTAAGATAAAAAGGGGTTGATCTATACTAGGACTGAAACTCGATCTCAATCGTTTTCTTGATTCCCGCAGAGAATCACAGTTCTCAACTCATTTTTAGCTAGAATCAATAATCTAGAATTCAATATCGGGAATCGAGAAAACCCCTCGTTCGAGACACTTTCTCGATCAAGAATTTTTGTCAACTTACCTTTTACCGTTTACTGTGCTTTATTGTGTATCATGTACTGCATTCATCCTGGTAATGCGCATGTGCAAAATGGTTGCCGTTTCCCAAAATGGTGATGACACTGCTGGCGCCATCTTGGATGGCATGTGCAGAACATGGCGCCATCTTGGATGGCATGTGCAGAACAGCTGTAGTGACCATTTTGCGCATGTGCATTACTGGAATGAACCAGATATGCGATACATGGTAAATCGGTATATGGTACACGGTAAATGGTAAATCGAGAAGCATTCTCGAAAGAGATCTCGAACCATTACTGAGATCGCCCAGAGATCTTGGTCATGATTCTCGCGAGACTTTTGCGAGAGAGAAATTGATTCTCATTTCAGCTCTATCCTTGGAAATGCGGTCATGTTAGAACGTAACATGCCATACTGGGGCGTACCAATGGTCCATCTTAACCCAGTATTCGGTTTCTAATCATTTGTTTGGCGTTCGTTCTATAATGTCTCCCTCGAGGATAATGCCTTGGTTGTTGCAACTACATCTTTGTGTTCCTACCAAGTCATTCTGCCAGCATTGGGAAAGAAAAAATGTCTCCCAGGCCATTTGATGAGAGCCAATCAAAAACTGTTTTTGAATACGTAAAATTACTTTTCAACAAAATGAAAGTTTGCACGGAAACCTGGACAAAACATTATGCGTGCTCTTAATGGAAAAGAAATCACTAATTGCAGAATTGATCGGTCCTGGTTTAGAATATGGCAGTTTTCAGCTCTTATTCCGTTATTTAAATCATTCCAATATTTAAATGGCAAGGCCGTGCTGGGGAGTGGGGAGCGTGCTTTCAGACCGGCTGATCCCCACACATATTCTGGCTGTGCATTCTCCCTCGTAGCCAGAATATGCGTGCGTAGGGGGGGGCATGTCTGAAAGTGGCCCAAGAGCCGCACTCCACAGGCCTTGGCTGTACACACTTGGCAACAGAATGGAACTAGCAGGAGGCTGCTCTCTGCTGTCCTTAAGGATCGCGGTGACACGTAGGGGAAGAGGGGCTATTTCAGAAAGTATGTTGGGGCCCAAAACATTTAGGGCTTTACTGAAAAAAGCTAAAAACAATTTCATGGGAAATTTTAAAGGGGTGGGGGGAAATGGAGACAAATGTTTCCCATGAAAACGAACTGGTATTTTTCGAGCAGCCCTGCGCTTGCTAATAAGCCGTTAATTGCCGGCACTCCTTGCAGCGTGTCATTAAGCGGGTTGTGCTAGGCTTTGCAGCTGGCTGGTCTGAGCTGTGCATCTGGCTGACTGGAGCTGTAACAGCAGGTCTTGTTGGCTAGGATGGCAGAGATAGGAGTAGAACTGGCTTGAAGAGGTTATTACCTCCCCTCTTCCTCCCCCCCCCCACCCCCCTTTGTCGGAAATGGATTGCATTTCCCGCAGCAAAGGGAGTGGGTCCGTTCTGCTCTTCGCTGCCTCAAGCTAGCGGAGGCAGCGTCCTGACAATGTCAGCTGGCTTGGTTTTTGTAGTCCCAGTTTGTAACAGCTAATATCTTTACCGTGTGGCTTCCTTTCAATCAGCCTTTTCCTTCCTTACTCCCCCCCCCCCCCCCCCCCCCCCCCCCAACACCAGGCCAATAATAGCAATTATATAATTAGCGACTTTGTAGCAACATATTTTGAGCCTCACGGTCAGTTGTTCTAATTCCTTGGCCATTTCATTGACCACCAGACGATGCTCCGGGTAATTGAAGCCTGGCAATTTGATGCTTGTGAGGCCAGCTGGGGTGGGGACTGAAGGTGAAAACATCCTTCCTAATAGTCCCTATTTAGGAGGGACAGTCCTTTTTGGGGTCCTAAATCCCACTGTCCCTCTTTCAGGAGAGGGCGGGAAATCAGACTGGTATTTAAGCAGCTTATAGTCAGTAAAAGCAACAATAGAAATCCCACAATCGGGGAAAAATCCCCCTAGCCCCCCCCCATCCCTCCCGTAACCCCCAATCCAATCCTGCCCAACCTTATCCTTGCCTGGCCAAACTGAAAGGTCTTGCGTTGTTTCCTGAAGACAAACCGGCTCGGGCTTTGACGATCCTCCAAGTCGAGAGAGTTCCATCGTCGTGGGGCAGCTACCCAGGATGCCTCTCTGTGCGCCCTTGCTGTAGAAACGTCCCGGGTAGATGATACCTGCAAGAAGGCACTCCTGACTGACGCTCAGAGGCCGCAACAGAACATGAGGGAGGTGGCGGTCTTTGTCTTAGTGACAAAAATGTGAATGTCTATAATATTGGTCGACCCGTATATCGCAGTATACCATCCATAAGATATATGTTACTGTCTATCACACACACACACAAATGATCTCTTTTACATACTTATTTGATCTTGTTACCTTAGTCTAGACTGTGAGGGTGGTTGCCGTGTTGACCCTAAGGGTAGGAGATAGAGACAGTAGTTCAGATGATATCTATGTTATTACGAGGCATCTCTATAGCACTTACCATGCTCAAAGTGCTTTACAATCATGATCTAGTTCACCTTCGTGAAACCCCTGAAAGTTAGGTCATTATTATTCCCATTTTACAGATGGGAAGCAGAGGCCGGGAAAGAGTGACTTCCCCAAGGCCACCCAGCGAGCTCATGACTAAATTCAAATTCGAATTTTAATAATAAGCGTAGCCATAGGCCATTGCCGAAGCTCATGACTAAGATGGGATTTGAACCCTTGATCTATCAGGTCCAGGTCCTCTAGGCTACGCTGCCTTCTTTTATTGGACCAAGTTGGTGAGAGTATGCAAGCTTTCAGCATTCACGGGGACCCTTCCTCAGGCACGTAACAAGTCAGAACTATGGACTGGGAAAATACAAGACAGGTGTGTGTTATATATAATGAAAGCTATCACTTGAGAGGGAGCTGTTGGAAAAACATTGTAGTTGTTTTCATGGACTTTCTTGGCAGCTCCTGAGGAGTGGATTCAGACGTTATCTTGCCAGAAACAACAAAATAGCTCGGGGACTGATGGGGAGCCTCTGACCCATGGGACAGCCCTATCCCCCTTTAAATCTGGCCCCTATAGCTCTACATGGCTGGCTGCTATTGATGTTACCTTCCATTAGGGGTGCATTAACCCAGGGGGCTGGAGTGTATGGGAGGGAGGTCTCTCCTGTCCCCGCTCCCCCCGTCATGGAGAATGCTCCAACCCCAGACAAGGAGGAGACTGCTGCTTCCTGCTGATTGGTGGGGAGCAGCAAACCCCTCCCACTAGGGCTGCCACCTCTCCCGGTTTTGACCGTTACTCTCATTTTGGCCTACGGGAGTATTAGGGTGAAAGCTGCGTGGCGCGGCAACCCTGGCCAGTGACATAGCAAGCCTGCGGAGGGCCCCTGGCTCACGTCCTAATTATGCCCCACGCGCAAGGGCAAGGGTGTGAGGTCTTCAGAGTGCGGATGGGGCTTACCCATGAAGACAGTTTCTGGGGCCCCTGCCTCTCAAGTGGCAGCAAGCCTGCCAGGAAGGAAGTTTTAAGAATAGGTGGGAGGTGGAGCCAGCATTCCATCCCTGCCCATTCTTAAAACTTCCTTCTTGGCAGAGACCCTTACAAGCAGCCTGCGTGTCGCTAGGAAAATTTTCAGAGTGGGCAGGGGTGGGATGCTGGCCCCACTCTCTCTCCCCCCCCCCCCCTTGAAATTTCCTAGCAGTGTTTGCAAAGGGCCCCTCGGAGTCTGGAGCCTGGGCTTAACTGAGCGTGCTCGCTTTGTGGTAGCTATGCCCCTGGTTGCGGCCTACTGTCCAATGTTATCTTTCCACTCTGGCCCCCAGACCTAGAGAAGACTCCCTGCCCCTGACGCGGGGGTCTATGTGCTGGGGGTAGGCCTTGCATGTGATCATCTAGTGAAATTGGCCCACTCTGCTTTTCACTGGCCTCTCCAGAGAAATGGAACGGTCACCTTCTCCAAGTCGAGAGAAGCCAAGCGGACAAAAGGCTGAGTCAAATTCCTCTCTCCTGTGCCGCTCTCATTTTTCGAGGCTTTGTTTTCAAAAGCGTGTGCTTCTGCTGTCTGCGAGGCTGTAATTAAACTGCTGGGGGCTACACCCGCCCTGTGTATAATGCCGTATTAATTGTGGGGGGGGGGGGGGGGGGGGGAGAGGTTGAGATGCAAAATGTCTTGTATGAATATCCCAGGGAGATACTGGTATGCGTGGTAGGTAGGAAGGAGCCGAATTAATTTTTAAACCGTTCTGTTCGTTGTGAGGCGCCTCGTCGTTCAGGGCTCTGAGTTAAATAAAATTTAAAAGTCCTTTTGAAACCTCGTAAAACTGACAGCTCCATCTCCCTCCCTCCCTTCCCATCGTATTGTATCCTGCCATTTTTCTCACCGCAGAAAGGCTTGTAAAGATGCATCAATAAAAACCGCTTGAGTAAGTTTCATGGAACGGTACAAGGAGCCACAGAACCCTAGATGTTGTGGTTATCTCTCCCCTCCGCTTCCTCCCTAATATTTCCAGCCCACGTTAAATCAGTTGCTAGGCTGGTTTCTTAGGGAGGGTAAATCCTAGTTAATGTAACAACAAGGGCATGTTTAGAAAAAAGACATTAAAACTAGATTATAAACACAGGGAGGTCAAAAGAAATGGAAGACGCAAAGTCATCCAGTAATATCAGAAGGTCATTCTGCCTGGTTTGGTCTTTCTTTTTTATAAAGAGAACTAAAATGAGTAGTGAATTTATTATTATTTATTTATTTTATTTTTATTATTCAACTTTATACTCACCCTTCCCATTAAGGCTCAAGGTTGCTTATAACATAAAAACTTGTTAAAAAATAAATAAACCCCCTTAACCCTCCCCTCCAGTTCTTTCACTACCCCCGCCAGGGTTGCCCTACCTCCCCCATTGAAACCAGTGCAGCCCTGTACCATGTATTTTTCATAAACAGCGTGGATTAAAGGGGAGGAATGGCAATCCTACCCCCCCACCCCCCAAAACCCTATCCTTGCCTGCCAAATACTGGGCAACCAGAAAGGTCTGACATCTCTTCCAGAAGGTGAGTAGGCTCCGGCTTAGACAAAGCAGCTCCAAGGGGAGGGAGTTCCATAATCGCGGGGCACTCACCGAAAACGTCTCTCTGCATGCCCTCGTTGTAGAAACTTCATGAGCAGATGGTACTTGCAAGACGGTGCTCCCGGCTGACTTCAAAGGCCGCGATGGGACGCAAAGGAAGAGGCGGTCATTCAGATATGTGGGGCCCAAGTCGTTTAGTGCTTTATAGGTCAAAGCCAGCCCCTTGAATTGTGCTTGGTAGCCAGTACGGATTGTGGCGCACCGGTGTAACATGCTCCTGGTGACCCACTCCTGAGAGAAGCCAGGCTGCTGCATTCTGCACCAACTGCAGCTTCCAAAGTTGTCAAGGGCAGCCCCACATAGAGCGCATTGCAGTAGTCTAGCCTCGACATTTCAGAGACATGGATGACGGTGGCCGAATCCGATAAATGTTCACAGCCTGGGTCGCCAGGTTCGATCGTAACCTGGCGATCCAGGTGCAGCAATGGATCTTGCTACCCGCAAGTCATACCTGAATTTTTGAGTAGCCCTTTGAGTACCTAACCTACATTTGTGGTGGATTCTCTCCAGTTTCCATACAGTGTGTTTTCCTACAACAGCCTGGAACCTCTCACCTTCCCAGCTCCTTTCAAGAGTTCTATCAGCAGAGCTACCAGAGCAACTGCTAGCACCCTGTATCTGCTTTGGTCTTTGGACTGGGCTTTGCATATTGGCCATATAAAGACCTTAGAGTTAGTGCCTTGAAAGAACCCTTCTGGTGTGACTCAGCTGCTCTGCTTTGGGGGTAGCTGGGCCCAGGGTCAAAGGTTCTATGCTGCCCTCTGCCTCCCCAAGTCCCCTAGCAATTGACTTATAAAATTAGTGGGGATGTGTGCTCTCTCTCTCACTCCCTCTTTAAATCCAAAACAGGTACTTGTCAGATACTGTGGAAGTAGCACCTGTTACCCTTTCCGCAAATGGTGTTTCGGATAGTGCGTATATACTCCTTTCAGCTCTAGGGTTGTTTTTTAACCATGTGTTTTTTTTAGTAAAGTTGGCTCAGTGGTTGGGAGGGCCAAAATATGGTCTGTCCCAGAGACGAGATGTGAAAAATAATTGGAAGATAGGCATGCCTTGCCCATAAATTTGTTGTCTAAATGGGATCAGGCACGAACATGAGTAAATTGCTTCCTACACATACAAGGTGCTCATAAAGATTAACATACAAGATACAAGGTGCTCATAAAGATGAATTTGAAACAGAGACTTTGGATGGTTTCCATCTCTATTCTCTAATAAATCTGCTTGTTCCAATCTGGGCCCGGAAGAGCACTTACCAACCGTGATCCAGTCTCTGTTCTGATGGGGGAATCCAGATCCTCTCATACCCCTTCTTCCCCCAGTACTGGGCCATCTTGTGCATGCAAGGTAAGTAAAACAGTTTTATGTGTATGCGCGAGATGGGGCTGTGCCGGCTTTGGTTGGTTGATTGATTGGTTTTTGGGGAGCATTTGGACTGGCTTGCAAAGATCTAGTGCAGAAAGAATCCCGTGTCGAAACTCCACACACCATTCCATCTCTGTGGAGATTCTCCACAGATACAAAGGGACTGATCCATTTCAGCCTGCGTATGCGTTGATTTGTTCCCCTTCTCCCCAATAAGAAATAAACAGCAACTCTGCTTTGAGAGTGGGTGTCATGTTTCAACCATTCTCCAGTCGAGGATTTGTCATACGCAAACGTTTGTTTCTCGACTCGGAAAGAAGAGGTTCTAGATCATTGATCCGTTCCCTTTCCTTGAGCGCATGCATTCATCTCCGCTCCCTTCCCTTGGGCCGAGTCTTTCAGGGCTTGTGGATAGGAACTGGATCTAAGGGTCAGATCCAGACACTGGAAAGGTCCGCATAGAAAATTAGCCAGGGACTACATTTGGCCTCCAGGCCTGTGGTTCGTCACCCCAAGGGGTTAGGTTTTATTCCTTCTGGGCTTGGTGTGGGGTGAAAGGGGGGGCGGGGGGGGGTCTGCATTCAAATAGCTTCTCCTTGAATGCCCACCAGGCCTGTAGAGGAGCTCAGGTGCATTGAACCTAGAGCTGGGCGATCCAGATTCAAACCAGATCTCTAGACAAAGGTCTTACTGGGTGACCTTGGCTCAGTCACACACTCTCAGCTTTCATGATCCTTATCTGTAAAACCAGGCATAACAATACTGACTTTCCTATTTCACAGGCATGTTGTTCTGCAGTTAATGGCCGGAATGTGCTTTGCATGCTTAAAGTGCTATATAAGTGGTAAATATTATTTTATCTCATCTCTAGGCTGGGCAGCTGCTCAGCCACAGATGAATTGGTAGCTGCTTTTCCTGTTAACTCTTTACCCCGTTGTAGAGGGGGCATCTAACTGTGCCATCTCATGGACCCAAACCAAAATCTGTACTCCGGCTCCTTCTGTCCTAAATACTGAAGAACGTCTGAACTGCAAGGCCACTTAGACAGTGGAATTGGTTGCCTAGGGATCAGCGCTGGGTCCAGGTCTGGGTCATCTTGTGCAAAATGGAGGGGTGCCCCCCCGCAAACTAAAAATGTTTGACAGACAGATGTTGAGTCATCTACTTGAATAAATAAATTAGGAAAAGGAGAATGGTACAGTGATTTAATTTTTGATGTTTATTCAAACAGAATATCCCCGTCAAGGAGCAAGGCTCTCTGTATTACCGGCTCTGTGAGTCTGTAAATTATGTTTGTTGGTTCTACCTTCTAGTTTGTTTGGGGATGGGGGTCTTGAATCTAGCCAAAATGAGTACTTGAATATAGCTAAAATGCAAAAATGGGTATGCTTGTTAAAATCATGGTACTCAACCGGTCACATCAGGTATTGATTGGTATTCGATTAGTGCCAATTCCAAACAGGTTACCTGATGCACCAAAATACCATTTTTCATACTGATATTCTGATTTCTGGTATCAATTATTTACCATTTTACAGATTGATACCAATCCATACAACGGTAAATCCATAATTTGGTAATGACAATACCTGGTATTTTGGGGTCATCGGCTGCCCGATCGGCACTCAGATAGCCCCTTGGGTACCCAGCACAGTACTCAAAATTGTGAGTATTATTAGGGATGTGCGAACAGAACGCAGTTCTGATGTTCGGACGTTCGGTTTGAAACCCGAGTTCGGGTTCGGTGGTTCGGTTTGGCGGAGTTTGGTTCAGCCGAACATCCGAAAATGGTATTATCAATACCGATACCAAAATTGATTATTTTTTTTTGTATCGGTATCATTTGGCCCTGAAACCACCCCTGGTCTCCACCACTGCTGCCAGGAAATTTGCTCCTCAGCTGCCTCCCCCTTCCAGACATGTTTTTCCCACCCAAAGTCATGTTTTTTCCACCCCTGAACTCATCCGAACTTTTCCAAACTGTTCAGACGTTTGGTTTGGTCGTCTGAACAGGCTGAGTTTGGCCCGAACTCCGAACATCCGAACCGCGTTTGCACATCCATGAGTTGCAAATCGGCTCTAGTCTTGAATTGCTGTGGGTCCTCCCTAGGCAGAGGCTTTGCTTGTGTTTGAGGGTCCATTGGCCTGTACTTTGTGCCAGCGCTTTTCACACTCATGTTGTCATTTCAAGTTTATTCATGGATCCTGTGTTTTTTTGGGGGGTGGGGGGGCCTAAAGCCCCTTCCCAAACATGACTCTGTGCCATTACACAACCTGCATTTGCCTGGATTTGACCCTGTCTAAGGTTGCTGGGGAACCTCCATTGGATGTTTTCCAAAATGAATGAACAAGCATCGTTCAGTGAAGGACATCCTGCCTTGGAGCAGGTGCGAGGCTTAATTTCGGGGGGGGGAGCTCTTCCCCAGCAATTACATTTAAAAGAGGGCGGAGTCCTGGGGAAAATTCCCAGGAGGATCTATAGGGTTGACATAAACCAATGCAGCCCTGCACTTTTCATAAGCATCCTGTATTAGAGGGGAGAAATGGCTACCCTAAGCATGTATGACAGACCAGGAAAAGGCCCGATGATACCGACCATTTCAGAGTCGGGCAGGAAAGCCAGAATTTCGTTTTCTTCAATGACTTTTCTGAACCATCCCCCACGCTTATCATTGTGTAGGTCACTTTCTCACGTTACCTGGGAGGGGTGGAGGAAATTCCACGAGGGCAATCACGGTTCTAGTCTCAAGGGAACGACTGCCCCTAGAAATGCGCTGTTCTGCTTTTCTCCCGTGAGAACACCCGTGATTGTAACAGCCGCATGGGGCGGGGAACCCGGTCCTGTGCAAGGGTTCTTGTGGGCGAAAAGCGGACTAGCGCATTCCTACCTGTGCTAATTCCCATGAAAATAGAGCTGCGGTTGCCTTCACGGATGTTTCCTCTCCCTCCCCCCTGACAAGTAATCCGGGAAAGTGGCCATAGATTAAATCACAAGAAGCTCTATTTTATATTCAGCTGTAGAGAGGCAGGTTAGTTCAGGGGCTGGGTGGCTAGTTGGAGACTAGGGATCAGTTTCCTGCTCTGGGGCAGGGGGCGTAGCTTCTGGGATCAAGGGGCATGACTTCTGGGGCTGAGGGGTGGCAGGGGTGTGGTTCCTGAGGCAGGTTGAGGCCCCAGAATTATTATTATTATTTTTTACAAATTAAGCCGTGAGGAGGTTTAGACTAGATGGCCCCAGAGGTACCTTCTGTATTTACATTTCTGTGATTTTACCTTGAATATTTTCTGGCCAGGTTTGAACTGCCTCTCTCCCCATAACATTGGCATTTGCCGGCTTCTGCTGGATCTCCATTGCTTTGCTCTGGACTCGGGAGACTCTTTCTCTCTCGTCCCCCTTCCAACATTGTACATGTAAGTCATCCTCGGAATAACATGCGGCCAGCCCGGCATGAAGTGAGTGACTGACGTTGTGCATCAAGGTTTTGGCAGCTCGGAGGCCGTGAGAGCATGTTTTTTAATGAAGTCTATCGATACCAGCGCTGGGTGGGAAAACGACAGCCGGTCTGATGCGATTTGGGAAGGCAGTGTTCACCTTGTGACGGGACAGTAGTACACGGGTTGTAGCAGTGAAAGGAGTGTTACCCTCGGGGCGGAATTGAAGTATACACGGGAACAGGCACATGTTTGGCTCCGTTCTCCGACGTCACCCTGACTCCAAGGGATTGATATCCGAAACAAAGCGCTGTGAGAAATCTGCTATTCTATTGCCATTGACTAAAACAGTTCCCTATTTCTGGGGGAGGAGAAAGGCTTGATGGTTACCGACAGAGTAATAAAAAATATTGCATATTGCCCAACGTTTCCCATGGTCAGAGGGACATGCCCTGCCCCCATAGCCAGTAAGCGCCACCTTTCAACAAATAAGCTCCGCCCCCTCACACATCATACGCACACACCCCTCCCACCATTTCAAAAGCACAAGGAGGAACAGATGCTCTCCTGCTTCTCATTTCACTTAGTTTCTTCTTGGTCCATCCTCTCCCCATTTTCACAGGTTGGCCATTCTGTTACCATACTAACCACGCCAGAAATAAATGAAATGGCAAAACAGAACGAATCCTGGACAGATTGACTTAAAAAGCAGAAACTTTTAAAAATAAATAAATAAATAAATTAAAAAGTAATATAATAATTGCTCATTGTCATCTTCGAGGCCTTTCCTGGGAGACAACCAGGAAAGAGGTGTCTGAGATTTGAATACAGGCCTTCATTTCTCTTTCTCCAAAAGGAAGGCCTTTGACCCCCTGAAAGATGGACAGTGGGGTTCAGCATCCAAATTGCCCTTTTTAACTAGGATCTGTTGGGAAATATGATATTGCTTGCTAGGGGTGGGACTCGAGGCAAAAATTCAGTTTTGGTTACTTCCATTTTCGGTTCTTATGTATTTTGAATCTCGTTTCGGTATCGGTTGTATCGAATCTTTTGCACCGATTTTTGTTTTGGATTTTTAACATTGCGGTTTGTCCCCTTTAACTTCAATAGGACAAACTGCAGTGTTAAAAATCCGAAACAAAAGTCAATGCAAAAGTTCAGAAATTTCGGATTAATCAAAAATGGTCATTATCGGGTACTTTCAATTCTATCCGAAGGCGAAATTCCCATCCCTGTTGCTTGCTCAAAGCGGTAAAAAAAAAAAATTCTGACTCCAGGCCTGAGTGATCATGAGCTCCCTCTCTCTCTCTCAACTATCTATTGCCCCTTGCAGATGAGCACAGCAGGCAGGGGAACTTCTGGGAGCGGAGATCCCGGAAGGAATGATCCCAGGAAGCTCCACGTGTGTTTGTCTGGCAGTTAGCCCGTTTCTAGTGTGAATTCCATCACGTGATGCAGGGCTTCCCTGCATTGTGTGATGGAAATCGCACTAGAAATGGGCTAAACCCTCTCCCCCGCACACGCGTGGAACATTGTGATATCGCTCCTTTTGGGACCTCCGCTTCCAGAAGTTCCCCTGCACTCATTTCCAAGCGTCCTGGCCTGCCTGGCTGCCTATCTAGTGATTTTTAAAGCCAAGCAATTCTGGATTCTTCCTGTTTTGCCAATATTATTTATTTCCGTGTGAAACATTTCAGTCGTTTTTGGTCCTGAAATGGGTTGAGAGAACTCTTGAAATGAAAAATCTGTCAATTTGCCCCTGAAAGTGACCAAACCAAACGTTTATTTGACCCAAAGATGCTGGGCTTTTTCTTACGTTAGCAAACTTAACCCAATGAGTCTTGAAGACTGGCCTTCTTGTTTCTCTCTCCTGAAAGGGAGACAGTGGGATTCAGCACCCAAAGAGGGACTGTCTTGCCTAAATAGGGACTGTTGGGAGGGCTGGCATTCCATGGTTTTGGTTTTTTAATTTTGTCTTTTTTGCGGGGAGAGGAACGGGAGCTCCATCACCTCCTGTTTCTGCCAAAGAGATACTAAGATGGTCTATATTTTTATGTACCCTTCAATCACTGGCTGGGCATTTTCATTGGGGACAGCAGGGAAAACAGGTGGCCGATGAAGATTTCTTTATTTATACAGAGAGGTGCTAGAGAGAGTGGCAGCAAGGGAGTCCTTGATGGAACAGGAGGAGGAGGAGGAGGATGGGATATATGGGAATGTTGGGGCTAGGGGAGCTTTGAAATGGTTTTATGCATGTATACTTCTCTATATTTTAATGTATTTTAAACCTGCCCTGAGTCCTAGGAAAAAGGTGATATGTAAATTTAAAGATAGATGTGTACTTGGATCTGGTGGTGGTGGTTGTTCACTGCATCAGACTAGCCCAGCCGTGTGTCTTGAGACTGGCTTGCCTAACCATTGCCTAATCATGCCTACCGTTGTAACACGGTACAAGAGCCCGTCATGGAAACATCTATGATGGGTGTAAGCCAGACATGTTAATTGTCTTAACAGGGAAAGCTTAAATCTAAAGGCTTTGCATGTGTATAGTGGGCAAACACAACTTTTTCGACCACTTTGACTGTGTAAAGATGAGGATTTTTTATTCCCTAGCCAATACGGTCTCTAAATCCCAAATCTGGCCTCTTTACATTAGGAATCTGCTCTAAACCTGGATCGGACTCCTTTCTTTGGTGTAAAGCCAGGCTCAGTGGTGACCCACAGGGCGACTCCAGTCCACAATAGGGTTCCATCTAGCCCCCAGGCCTCAAAGTCCACGTTTATTCAATATCTGCATTCTCTAAATCAAATATAAATTTCCAGAATGACATTGCGCAGTAACAACTCTGAAGTATCTTTCTAACGTGCCTGGTTCGTGTTGATAAGTTGACCAGGCGCTCCCAACAGAGTGGGGCTGATAAGCCGAAGAGGGTTTCACTGTCCTGCCGTATAACATACACTGGCTGCATGATGAGAGAGTTTTGTGTAAAATCGGGCCCATCAGCAAGTTGATACAAGCAAGGGCATAGCTACTGTGAAGTGAGGGGGCTCAGTTGAGCCCGGGCCCTGGACTCTAAGGGGGTGGGGTTGGGGAGCAAAGGAAATGTTCAGAGTGAGCAAAAGCAAAAGCGAAGCTCTGCTTCCTCCGCCACCAACTCTGAAAACTCTGAACCAATAGTTTACTTGTCAATTTTTTATTTATTTTTTACGACTAGCGGCTTGATTTTTATCGTCTTCCCAAATGAGACTCCCATCTACTCCTCAGTCNAAGTTGATACGAGCAAGGGCATAGCTACTGTGAAGTGAGGGGGCTCAGTTGAGCCCGGGCCCTGGACTCTAAGGGAGTGGGGTTGGGGAGCAAAGGAAATGTTCAGAGTGAGCAAAAGCGAAGCTCTGCTTCCTCCGCCACCAACTCTGAAAATGTCCTAGCAGTGCTCTTTTTGTGCAGGTCAATGGTTTGTATTCAGGTTCCTGGCGGGGTCCCCCCCCCGTCCCCCTTGAGCGTTGACAGCCTGAAGTGGGGTTCTGAGTAGGGGTGAATTGAGTATGGATTTACATTCTCGTGAGAACGCACAAGGTTCTCACAACCCTGGCGAGTTCTTGCATGTTCTTGGAAGGGTTCTCGAGAATCTTGCAATATGCTTGAGAGGCCTAAAAAGAACCCCCAAAACAACAAGCCCGTGCATGGTACCATCTGGTAGACATGTTGTGCATGTGCAGAGCTTGAGGTTTCTTTAGAATCCCGCGAGATTCTCGAAACCACAAAAAAACCACTCAGCGCTTTCACAAAACGGTCGCCGGGGGTTGCGCATGCACAGAATGTCCGCGGTGGCCATTTTGCACGTGCACGGAGCTGGTTTCCGGCTGCGTGAGACTCCTGTGAGAATGGGTCGAGAATCGGCCAATTCTCAACCCCGTTCTCGAAAATCTCGGCGGAGATTTTCGAGAATTGCGAGGGTGCGTTTCAGCCCTAGTTCTGACTGCGCTCCTTTGCGCAGGGGAAGCATATTTGGGGGGGTATGAGCCTGGGTCCGCCACGGCCTTAGTAGACTGTTGGCTGTGAGACAATCCAGCCCATGGCAATCAAGAAATTGGATATGACAATCCAATAAAAGAACTTGACAGCACTAAACTTTGTCTGTCTCCTTGGGACTGGGCAGAGGAAATCACTCTTCAGAACCCCACACTAGCCAAGTGAGCCTCTATCATCTTGCAGTCTCCTCATCCATTGTCTTTCCGCCAGATGTCTGCCATCAAAACCCTCTCTGTGCCGCTGCGGTTTGGTTTTCTTAACGCCCAAGTACCTGAGTGACCTGCTAGGCGGTTGTCAAGAGAGCAAGCAAGCATTCCACTCTGTGGATGGTCTGATTGCTAGAAACACCGACCAGAATTGAAATTAAAGACCATGTTGCCCGGGTTTAACGGAGTTGAACCAAAAAAGCAGTTATTTCTCTTCAGTGGCAGTTCTTCATTTTGCAGCGCGGACGTGTGCGATCTCCAATAGTTTACTTGTCAATTTTTTATTTATTTTTTACGACTAGCGGCTTGATTTTTATCGTCTTCCCAAATGAGACTCCCATCTACTCCTCAGTCTTTGCAAATGGACCCCTTGACACTGTGCAAGTGTGGGTTTTGTTTTCTGTTCAGGCTATCCAGTTTTATTATGGCTTGGTGCCAAGACTGATCATTATATTAACTACAAGCTAGAGATGGGGCTGTGACTATCGGGATAGCGAATTGGATGAGATGCTAACTTTCCCTAGGATTGATGGGGTGGGGTGGATGGTGGGAGATTCCATTTGGATTCATGATGGTAATCGTAGTGTCACAGAGTGGGAAGGGCCGGAAACAGGAGTGAGGGACACTACGCCTGGGGGTCAAGTACAGCCCACGGCTAGTTATTTATTTTGCCCGTTTCCAGTGCCTGGGTCTGTTCCCTAGTTCTAGTACCTGACCCCAAGCACTGGAAGACTGAGCTCAGGGGAAAGGAGCCAAGATGAGGACACCAACACAGGGACAGGGGACAGATCCATGATCTGGACCCTCCTCTTCCTGAGCGAATCCGTGTTCCAAATTTCTGTTCGGCCCTCAGAGCTTGTACCAATTTTCAAAGTGGCTTCTGGGAGGGAAAAGGCCCCTGGGAGGGAAAATGACCCCGCCCTAAAGGGTCATATAGCCAAGCCCCATGCACCAGAGGTCCTCTGATTCTCAGTTGGAACCCCCAAGGGGGCTTACACCATCTGCAGATGAGATCATGATCCTTTGCCCCCTGCCCTTCCCAATGTTGCCTTGTCCCCTGTGGGTTAAAGACTGGAGGAAAGCGTTAACCCTGAATTCCACTTAGTTCCTTGACCCAGGGAGAGTTTCCATGGATGTTTAGCTCATGCTGTTGCGCAATCACTTTGGGGTAGGGTGGTGGAGGACATAGGACGCAGGCTGCACCGTTGCCTGTTGTTTTGTGTCCCGTTACCGT
This sequence comes from Sphenodon punctatus, assembly GCA_003113815.1. NCBI lineage: Eukaryota > Metazoa > Chordata > Lepidosauria > Sphenodontia > Sphenodontidae > Sphenodon > Sphenodon punctatus. Next base: position 1,095,941 of record QEPC01012679.1, on the reverse strand, counting down.
AGCCGCAAGTAATGGATCGCCTGCAGTTCCTCTGCCCTGCTGGAAGACTGATAATCTAGTTACATCCTACTTTACTTTACACCATCAAGTGCTTATAGGCCGCAGAGACAAAAGCCATCAATAATCCGCCGTGATTTTCCCTCTTTCCATCGACTTCCTTTGCCTTTTTGCTCCAGCGGCTGATGGCGCGATTGATTTTGATTTGAAAATAATTTTGTGCGATGTTTAGATTTTCACGGCTTCAGCCTTTTGCTTGCTAACGGTTTCTCAGTTTATTTCCCTTATGTCGATATAGCCTTCCCCTTTCTCTCTACCTCCTCGGCCAAAACCCTTGTTCATGCCATGGTTATATCTCACCTCGATTACTGCAACCTCCTCCTAGCTGGCCTCCCTCGCTCTCACCTGTCCCCCCTTATCACAATCCAAAACTCTGCGGCCAAGGTCATTCACTCTGCCCATCACTTCCACCATGTGCAGCCTCTCCTCTTCTCTCTTCACTGGCTCCCCCTTCCTGAACGTATCCTGTTTAAACTCCTGGTATTCACGTTCAAAACACTCCACAACCAAGCTCCCCCTTACCTCTCGGACCTAATCTCCCTACGCACTCCTGCACGCGCTCTCCGCTCTTCCTCTGTCCCCTCCCTCACTCTCCCTCGTTTCTCCTGCTCACCTAACCGCCTTCGACCCTTCTCCCTCGCTGCCCCCCATGCCTGGAACTCCCTCCCTACCCACATCCGCCTTGCCCCCTCCCTCCGCTCCTTCAAATCCCTCCTCAAGACCCACTTTTTCCTCGCCGCCTTTCCCAATGCCTGCTAGTCGTTCCCCATATACTTACTGTCTGCCCTCCTCTGCAGACTGCTGCAACCAACCTGATTGTAACCAAGCCAAGCACACGCACCTGAGACTTCGCATCCGCCTGAATATTTGTTTGTCTTCTCCCCTGTCTCTCCCACTGTCCCCTCTCCCTGTCTCCCCCTCCTTGTCTTTTAGATTGTAAGCCACAGGCAGGGACTGCATCTATGTCTACGTTCTGTACAGCACCAGGTACATGGCTGGCGCTATATAAATGTTTATAATAATAATAATAGCCCCAGTAATGTGCCTGGTTCTGAGCAATCATTAGAGACCAGTCCCGGCCTTGGGGTGGGTTTACAATCGTTAGAGACCTGCCTTGGGTGGGGGTGGGGGGTACAACTAGAGACCGGTTCCTGCCTTGGGAGGGGGTGGGAGTTAACAATCATTAGAGACCTGTCCCTGTCATGGGGGGGCGTACAATCTAGAATGGGCACCTAGGGAGAGCCAGAGGTACATACATGAACTTGAACAATTGCAGGGGACCCACACTGATCAAAGTTCGATTTCATCACAAAATCCCAGTCCAACTCTAGCGCCAATTTGACCTTTCCTCCTATGCAGCTTTCAGAGGGTCTTTCTCTTGTGTGAGCTGCCGCTTCCAAAATACTGGTGACTTGATTATCTGGGCCGTTGTCATGGCTGAGGGTTTCTGTATCCATTTTCTTTCATGGTAGGAGGGGGGATGCTTCCTATAATGAGCGACTATGTAATCATATTAGTATTGCCTAAGAATAGAAGAGAGGAAAAAATCAATGTGGCTCACCATCAAATTGTTTATGTAAAGATTTTCTGGCCTATTAATATTTGAGTTGCCGTGGCTACCGCAGGGTTGCACAGCTGTTGTGTTGGAGCATCCAGGATGGTGTTGGGCAACCTAAGCTGATTCCAGTGGTCGCGAGGTCCTCAAATACTCCCAAGGGTCGCAAGACGTTCTTGACCAGGGTAGCATAGTGTGGCACGTTGGCGCGCTCTAGTGGTGTGGTGATGCCAATCCATCCACACGTTTACGAACCGACTCGTCTACACAGCTAACAGACCTGGTCTTGTTTGGGTTCTGACCCCTGCTCACCCTTCCTGTTCATGTATTTTGATCTTAGTTCTGCTCTGCCCTGTGTTTACCCTGCTTGGATTCTGCTCAGACCATCTCCATTCTGGACCTGATCCTGCACCCACTTCTGGGTCCAGTTCTCCTTGAACCTTGACGTACAGGGAGCGAGGAGAACGATCGAGGAAAGGAGAGTCTTGTGACTGTCCGTCTGTCTTTGTCTGGAAGCTCAGGTTGGCCCCTGACCCAGGAAGTATTTCTGGTGAAGATGACTTTACCAGCCAAGGCAGAGTTCTGAAGCCAATCAGGGGCAGGAGTTAGGAAGTCCCTAGGAAAGCTGAGGACGTGGGTTGCTCCCAATACCTCACAGCCAAACCTGCCCTGCTGAGAGGAACAAACTATGCTTAGGAGCCTGGTGACCCGGGTTCTAGACCTGCCAATGCGAAATCCTAACAAGGGGCTAGATTAACTGTGATGCCTACTACACTGCAACAGGAGCCACACACCCCTCCCGTGCAATTAGGATCAGTGTGCGCAAGCACCTACTTAATGTAAATGCTTGTGAGGTTTGTTGTTGTTTAATTACGTGTAGGGGAACTATCCAAGTTCTTGACCGTCGCAAGCCAATCACCTCACTGCAATTTTGCTGGCATGCCCGATTATATTATAGAATATAATTTTAGAGGTGTGGGATGGATGGGTCCCTGTCACGGGCCAGATGCAGTCTTTGAGACGTTAGAAAATGGGAACGTATGGCAATAGCGGTATTGAGAGTTTCGGTCGCCACATAACTTGAGCCTCCTGTTTTTTGTGGAAGAATAGGTGTGTCGGTGGTTTGGGTGGCGGGCTCCCATGATATCGGAACGTGGTTAGTGCCGTACTGAGTCCCAATAAAGTTAGCGCACCTACTCCCATACTTAAAGTGAGGCAGAGGCTTAAGTGTTTTTCATGTTCAGGACCAGATTGCTTAGCACTTTCTCATGCCTCTCAACATTCCCTGCTTAGGAGGGAGAGTCCTTCATTGGGTGTTGAATCCCACTGTCCCTCTTACAGGGGGTCAAAGTCCCTCTTTCAGGAGAGAGAGACAAAAAGGCGGTTATTTGAGCCTCGGGCACTGCTTTCCTGGTTGCCTCCCAAGAAAAAGCACTTTCAAGGACAATGGGGAGACAGTGGAATGACAATAAACTAAGTGGGATGATAAACAGGAGTGTTTCTGTCCCTCTTTATTAGGGCTGGAACTCCGTATTTGGAATGACTGTTTTTACCAAGTATCCCCATACGCAACTCGGTTTTATTGAATACTGAGGAATCGGCCTAGTAGTCTGTACGGTACTCGGTAACTCTTTGATTGAGTAGAGGGGGCAGAGGGAATGGAGACTGAGCAGGAAAGGGAGCCAGGGGCAAATATGCCCTTATAGGGGCGTTTCTTGCCCCTATATAAGGGGACTTGGTACTCAGTACTCAGAAAAATACTCAGTAAAGTATTGAGTATTTTACTGAGTATTAAGCCACGTTACCAAGGACTAGCCAAACACTCAGGCCCAATCCTTGGAAAATCGGAAATACTTGCGAATAATTTTTTTACTATTCAGTTCAGCCCTACTCTTGAGTCTTTGTGCACTTGGGAGGGATGTGCGTGTGTGTGTAAGTGTGTGAGAGGCGGGGCTTGTTAGCTGAGACATGAAGCCAAAACGTTTCCGGAAGCTTTACTTAAAACGTCTAACCGGCTCTCTCCTGCCGCACGGCAGCTTAGGGAGGCGTACAATTTACAATAAAATCATAATATTAAAAAAAATGCAAAAAATATATTATGAACAGTTTAAAATATAACAGACAGGCGGGCCCGACTAAAACCCCACCCACCCACTCTCTGTCTCCCTCGCCAAATGCCCAGTGAAACAGCCAGGTCTTACGTTGTCTACGGAAGGAGGAGAGATCCGGAGAGAGGCAGATCTCCACTGGGACGAAGTTCCACTGCCGAGGTGCGGCCACCAAGCATTCCCCCCGTCCCCCCAATCACCGCATGGCGAACCCGGGGAACCTCTGAAAGGGAGCTCCTGGTTGATCCAGGACATGGAAGCTGAGGTGGTCCTGCAGGTACGCAGGGCCCAGGCCGTATAGGGTAATATAACCAACACCTTGAATCAGACCCGGAAGACTATAGGCACCAAGTGCAGTGAACGGAGCACCAGCGTTACGTGTTCTCGGTGGCCCGTTCCTGTGAGGAGGCGGGCTGCCACATTCTGTACCAGTTGCAGCCTCCGGGTCGTCACCAAGGGTAGCCCCAAGTGGAGCATGTTGCAGTAGTCCAATCTCAAAGTGATGAATGCATGGATGATGGTGGCCAGAGATAGGACGTCAGAGATGATTGAGCCTGAGATATAAGGCAGAAGATGATGGACCAGATGTAACTTACAAAAAGCACTCCTCACCACAGTCACCACCTGGGCATCCAGGAGGAGCATGCACAGACTCTGAACCTGAGGAACCCGGGAGAGATGCACCCCATTGATGATGGGGGCTTCCACTCCCTCACCCCTTCCCACCAACATCGCCTCTGTCTTATTGGGATTCAGCTTCAGACGGCTCATCCTCATTCAATCCCCCACCGCAGCCAGACACAGGGTAAACACTGAGACTGCCAGGCCTGGGTCAGATGAAAACGAGAGGTAAAGCTGGGCATCATCAGTGTACTGATGACGCCCAGCCTCAAACCCTCTCATGATCTCACCCAAAGGCTGCATGTACACGTTGAACAGGAGAGGGGACAGAATGGATCCCTGTGGAACTCCACATGTGAGGTCCTGGGGGGATGATGTAAACTCCGTCAGGACCACCCGCTGAGTTCCACCAGCCAGGAAAGAGTGGAACCATTCAAGAACAGTTCCACCCACCCCAGCACGATCCCGCAGGCAGGTTACCCAACAACTCATGGTCAATCGTGTCAAAACCTGCTGACAGTTCTAATAAAATCAGAAGAGTAGACTGGCCTTGGTCCAACTCCTGGCGCAGATCGTCGACCAAGGCCACAAGTGCAGTCTCAGTGCCATGACCCAGATGAAAGCCGGACTGTGAGGGATCAAGGAAACCGATGCGGTCCAGATGCCCCTGGAGCTCCTGGGCCACCACCCGTTCAATAACCTTCCCTAAAAAGGGAAGGTTAGAGACTAGCCGATAACTGGTGAGGGAGTCAATGCCGGGAGATTGTTTCTTGAGCAAAGGTCGCACCACAGTCTCCTTCAGGTGTCCCATGACCTTGCCCTCCACTAGGGAGGCATTGACCGCCCCAGTCAGCAATGGCCTCAGTGTCTCCCGGCTGGCTTTCACCAGCCAGGACGGGTTCAGTTCTCAAGTTGTGGCCCTCACAGCCCCCAGCATCTCCACCGCATCAGTGGGCGACACCTACTGAAGCCGATTCCACAAAATCAGACCAGTTGGGTTCAGGTACAAGCACCGAATCAAGCGCAACGTCGAAGTCATGATAGATACGAGTGATTTTACCCACAAAATAGTCAATAAACATGTCATGGTGAGCAATGGAAGATTCCAGTTCCAGGCGGGGAGAGGCCAGGCTGACCAGTCCCTTCACCACCGAGAAAAGCTCAGCTGGATGAGACTAACAGCTGTGAAGGAAGTTGGGATCAGTGGGGGGAGGTGATAAACCTATACATCAAAAGGATGCCCTGAGGTGGCAAGATGGGCTATCCGGCTAGATGCTGAAAAGTCATCAGTACCACTGCTCTGATCTTCTTAATTATTTCACATGTATGTTTGAGCATACACCTGTCATTATAGAATCTATCAGCTATGCTTCCCCCAAGCACCAGACATCTCAACCTTTTGGTTAATTGGTTTTGTTTCGCCCCGTTCATTTGTACGGAAAGAGGCGTCTCTCTTTAGTGTGAGGCAGGGGTGGGAAAGTCCCTCCATGGGCCACGTCTGTATTTTGGGCTGGGTAGGGGCTGAGAACGCTTTGGTGCAGGAGGGTTGGGGTGGGGGGAAGCAGAGGGGATGTGTCAAGATTGGGGAAAAGAAGGAAGGGGCTGAAGGAGCATACTTGGGGGAAGGAAGCCAAGGTGAAGGTAACCACCGAGGCCAGTGACCGCCGCAGACCCCACTATTTTCTCTACTTCCCAGGCCCCACAGTGACCTCCCTTTTCACCAGAGCAGAGTATGGTGCCCCCACATATCCTTCCAGCGGAGCCCCAAACATGATCCATGGATGGTGCCCTCAGATTTTATCTTTGCCCTTGGCCCCAATAATTCTAAGGCCATGCCTAGCATGCACCAAGGGTAAGGACGACGGATGTGACAGCAACCTGCTGTGGCCCGTATTGGCGCGCTTTGTCCCAGACCTCACCTGCATGTGTGGATAGGGGCTGCCAGATGTTGGCCCGGGATTGCCCCAGGCCATGTTGGCAGCTAGCCCAGGCTCTGACCTCAGGGAAACCTCCCAAGTCGCAGCCCAGGCCAGAGTGGGTCACAGCGGGTTATCATGTCTGTTCCTCACCGGTCCATCATGGTTGGATTCCTTGGCTGCCATGGGTGCCCGGCATGGGGTGTGTGTGCAAATGGAGGGTTGGGTTGCCATGCTCCCTGCCCTCCACAGTGCCCCAGCCATGGGCACGTGTGTTCGGCACCTTGTCTGGCTCACGTCCACCACCGCTTCCCAACTTGGCCAAGGTTGGGTCGCTGCCATGCTGATCGCACATCTATTTTTACCCCAAGCCTTTGTCTGTCTCTTCCCCAAGACTGTCTCTTCCCCTAGGTTGTGGCATGTCCTCTGCTGGAGGTTTTAACGGAGCTAAAAGCAAGGTTTGCTGTGGATACCAAACCTCTCAAATCTTAGCCCTTTCTGTTCAGTTGCAGCGGGTCGGACGAGATGCTCCTTGAGGTCGCCTTTCACTCTTAGGATTTTCAATTCTCTGTTGGCTCCAACTGGAGCCATAGGTGGCTCTTAGTGAATTTTTATGTTGTTATTTTTGGGTGCCAGGTTTCACACAATCCTGTGAAACCCGGGGGCAGGGGGGGGAGAGGCAGTGGGGAGATACTTGCAATTCAGATTTTTCTCTAAAATATTACCCATGTTTAACCGCTGTCATGCCTTCTGAATTACAAATGCAACTTAAACAAAGAAACAAAAAAAAGGGGGGGGGGGAAAACTTTCCCAATAAATCATGTCCACTCACAATGATGACTATTCCCCTTGAAGTTCTTCCTTGCCAGTCGTTGTTTGGATATTAATTATTCAGCTCAATATTTGATTTTTTTTACTGTAGGGAAAATCTAATATAAACCATTAAAAATCCAGTATTTTCCTTTTAAACTGTTTTTTAAATGGATTTTAAGTTGTTCTGGGATGTTTTATGGTAGCCTATTAATGTTGCCAAGTGCCTTGTGTGCCATTCGGCGAGGGAAGCACTATATAAATTTACTACTACTAGTTATAATTTCTATAGTGCTGGTAGGCGCACTTGGCACTTTACAGTCACAGATTTTTTGGAGACAGGTGCTTGCCCAGTGGGCTTCATGGGTCTGCACCAGGCCTCCATGTCGTTTTCGTTTTTTGTTTTCGTTATTCAAAAATGTTGTTTTTGTTATCGTTAACGAAAACATCGTTTTCGTTGTCGTTTATCATTTTTGGTATCATTTTTGTTATCGTATCGATATCGGTATCATTTTTGGTACTGGTATCGATATTTGTTATCGTTATTGATATCGGTACCATTTCAAACAAAGATTTTATTTTTGGTATCCGTATCATTATTGATTCCTGTGCATAACTAATTTATCTAAATCTATGGGAGACGGGAAGGGGAAAGGAAAACTATCTATTACCTAGTCAATTATCTATATAACTATTCTAATCTAATCTATATGTCTATAATATATCT
>QEPC01012679.1:1034588-1075602 GCA_003113815.1 Sphenodon punctatus | reverse complement strand
GGGGGGGGGGCGGGGGGAGCAGGACATGATCCATATGTCCTAGGTTCTCAAACTGGGGGCTGTGAAAGGTATTCTGGGGGTGGGGTGTGCAAGGAGTGAGCAAGCACCTGGCTTCCCACGCTCATTGGGGCCGATCCCATGCCCAGCGTAAGCTGCACGCAACCCTCATGCAAGTCCATTGTGACGTGCGGGATCCACGTGCAAGGGATTATGGCCATTGAACGAGGGGGAATCTCCAAAATAATGGGGGGGCGGGGAAGAGTCATAAGAACGTAAGTGCCATACTGGGTCAGACCAACGGTCCATCGAGCCCAGCATCCTGTCTCCGACAGTGGTCAGTCACGGGGGCCTGGGAGAAGCACCCAACAGGTCACCATGCTATCCATTCCCTGTGGGTCATCCCCAGGTTCCAAGGGTTTTGTTCCCCAATCCTATCTGGCTAATAGCTGCTAATGGAACTGTCTTCCAGAAACTTGTCCAAACAACAAGGGGGAGAGAAAGTGGAAGCAATAGGGGGTGGGAGAGGAAGAGAGGGAGCAACAGAGACGGGTGGAGGAGGAGCTTTAACTACCACAGACAGGTGGAACTGGGGGAGGGGGGGGGACACGGCTCAAAAAGGTTTGTGAACCACCGCGCCGATGTGGGCAACGTGACCCCACGTCTTGGACACGATACTCCTGCTGCTGGAGCCCGAAATGGCATTTCATCAATGAATGCTCTGACTGCAGATTGAAAATGGAAATCTCAATTAGAAAAGACAGCGCCACCACCACAAAGGTACGATGAAAGATTATAAATATAAGAAAATAAAAACGACGCAAAACCGCAATGAACGCCAGTAGTTTGCATCACAGAGATTTTATTGCGATTGTCTTCTTGTGTGTTAGCACTTCATTAGATTGAGTTGGTTGAAAGCAACCCAGCCAATCAACTAGAAATTTGAACCAGTTGACAGTCCGTCCTGTCATTTTCAGTTTCCTTGTCTTATTTCCATTTCCCCCCCTCTCAAAGTTTCCCCACTCCTTTGAACTTTGATTTCGTAGCCATGTTCCGAGGTGGACGTGCTTTTCCAGTAATGACAAGGCAGTAGGGGGAGAGAGAGAGAGGCCAGAAACCTCAATCCTCTTGACGTGTGAAGTGTAGTAGAAGATAATGGAGTACAGTAGGTTACGGGGTTAGCGATACGATTCTTCCTTGGGAGACAGCCCAGATGTGCTGACAAGGCCGTGGATTCCTTTTCAGCTTCTGAGCATGCTGCTGCTCTTCCCTTCTCCTAGCAGACTCTACTTGAGTTTAGTTTACTTTCTGCAGTTTCTAATTTTTTGTTTCCACAAGGAACTCTGAGGTGGCCTCTGTCAGCGGTCAATGGACGCTCTTTGATTAGATGATCTGGTGGTCCCTGTTGCCTGTGGTACCCATGGTCGGCCTTAGACTCTGCGGGGCCCGAGGTAAACATAATATGTGGGTTCCCTGGTGGCTCCATCCCCTCGGGGGAACCCTCTGTGGGTTTCTAGAAGTGGTTGTGTTTGGGGCCATGCTGGGAGGGAGTGCGGGCTCCACAGCCTGCCCTGGCAAAATCAGGGCCCGCTGCGGGGGTCACCGGAAGTCGAGAAAATAGCCTGAGGTTGCTCTAGTCTGTGGTGGTTCCCCACTGACGTGTACCTGCTAAGGAGTGGCTTGATTCCTGCAGTTTAACTTTGGAAGTCACCCAGTGTGTGTGTGTGTGGTGGGGAGGGGGTGGTCTGGAGTCCATTTCTTGCACCTGGGCTCCTTCCAGACGAGCTATGCCCCTGCCAGTGGGGCTGCAGACATTACCACCTTCAGGGGAAGAACCCCAGGGCCCCCAGCTTTTTATCTTGGCCCTGGGCCCCACAAATCCTGAGACTGCCCCTGCCTCCCAGCCTGAGTCCACAGACATTGGGCCGGGCGGGCTCCTGAACTGAACCTGCCAGGACCCCATGGGTCCCACTGGACTCGGTCTAGCGTGCAAGGCTCTAGTTGTAGGGGTGTGTGTGCGCGTGCGAGGGAGGAGGCTGGGGGGTGTAGCAACGGACATTTGTTTGGAACACATTGTCCCCACAAGCCCCACCAAAAATCCTAGTCAGCAGCTGCCACTGTCCTCTTTTACATTAAGCTCTTGAAAGCTCGAGATGCTCTCAATGTGCAGACCTTGTACAGGTGTCCGGGAGAACTCTGTGGTGCAATGCCTTCTTGATCGCTGTCTCTCCTCCTTCATGACCTCAGCTTTGATCCTGCCCCTGTCATCAAGGAATCCCTGAGACGTGGAACCTAAACAGTGCAACAAACCATTGTCTGGCCCCTGTGGCCTGAAATATCTTTGCCCCCTTCTCCCACGTTGCCCCCTGTGCCTGGAACTCCCTCCCCGAACACATGCGCTCTGCTCCCTCCCTCCCAACCTTCAAATCTCTTCTAAGAACCTCTCTGTTCCCGCAGACTTTTCCTAGGTCTTCACCCCCACTGGTTACACACCGATCCGTCTCCTCTGTAACTAAGCTAAGCATCTACGCCTGCGACTTCTCAGCTGGGTGACTATCTCCCTGTGTTCCCCTCTCCCCTTTTCTCCTCTAGATTGTAAGCCCCTCGAGGCAGGGACCCTGGGCCAGATCCAATGGTCCACGGATCCCGCACGCATCTCCATTGCCCGCACATTGTGTCACCTGGAAAGCGCGTGCACATGCAGTTTGCACACAGGGATCTGCGGGTCGTGGGATTGAGCCCCCTGTCCTCTACCTAATGAGGGTAACTGTGCCAGGGTATATTTCTGATGTTATATAAATAATAATAATTATTAATGCACTGATCCAATTCCAGATCAGTCCGGGCACTTTCATATTGGCAAAGTGGAAAAGCGAAAGGCTGCAGAGGGAGCCGCTGGCGTGTTGGCCCAACGTAGTGGCATTGTCAGAGCTACTTGCCAGCTTCCTGGCATCCCAAATTGACAGTCTCTCTTCCCATCCCAGCCATGAATCTTTATTGATCAGAGACTGCCAGCGGGGGTGGAATTGGTGCCAGGTTGTCTGTCTGCTGCTCACTGATAAAGGGCAAGTGAGTTTTCCTGGTGGTTTCCGTCAAGCTTGTTTGCTTTCCTGCTTTCGGAAAGTCAGATCATGGTGCTCAGTTTTTTAATTTGAAATCTCCTATAAGCCTTTTTTTTATTTATTTAAAGAAAGCATAGCAACTTGTTCTGGGAGGCTTGAAACCCAAACCCACCGTGGTACAGATCCTAATAATGAGTGCGATGTTTGCTCCCCGCCTTAATCCATCTCTGGAAGCGTGCGTCTGTCAGGAAGCTTACCGCGCACACATGTCCACGTGCTGTACGATCGTCTTCAGATGCAGTGTACGTTTCTGCTAAATAAATTTAAATTACTTTCATATGACAAGTGATTTCATGTTTGGGGGGGCGGAGAGGTGGATCAGCTAAAGAGAGCTTTTAAGATGTATCCAGTTTAAAGTCCTGTATTATCTTTGGGCATTACTCCAGGAAAGCTTATCTGGCGCTGGGGGTTTGATGCAGCCAAAGTGGAAGGCGGCACGTCTGGGCAGCCAAGAGTCTCAGGGAAGGGGCTTTCAAGGGTTGTAGATGAGGGAGCTAAATATTTTCATACCTGACAGATTGAAAAGCCAGGAGGGAAAACGAAACCATTGTGATTTAACTAGTGTAGGAATGAGGAACCGTAAGCCGGGAGTTAAACGCAGCCCACAGCTAGTTTTTTGGCCCCTTTCCAGGTCCTGGATCTGGCCCTTGGATCCAGTTCTTACCACTAAGCAATAAAAGAGAGAGCTCATGGGAAGGGAGCAGAGGTGAAGGCCTGTACGCAAGGAGAAGGCGCAGATCCATTGCACCAAACCATGATCTCAACCCTCCTCTTCCTGAGTGCCCCCATGCCCGTAACTTCTGTGCAGTCCTTAGAGCCTGGACAAAGGCCACTTTCAGACCTCCCCTCCCCTCGGTGCATATTGTGGCTGCGGGGGGGAATACGCAAGGCAGGATATGTGCGGGGATCGGCTGGTCTGAAAGCCCCACCCCCCGCGCAGCTTTGTCGGCAGAGAAATCCAGCTCTGCATCCCTGCGTGTGTCTGCCGCCAAAGCCGTGCGCGGGGGATTTCAGACGGGCCAATCCCCGCGCATATCCTGGCTTGCGCATTCCCACCCCTGCAGCCAGAATATGCGTGGGGGGGGGGGCACGGGGGGAGGTCTGAAAGTGACCTAATTTTCAAAGTGGAGGGAAATGGTTCCTCAGCCCTGAGCTAGTGTGATCTCTAGGCCGACGCGGGCTGTAGAATTTCACACAGTCGTTTTCGAACTGAGCTGACACGGGTGGCAGTGCTGCCTGAACATTGAGTGGAGGGAGGGAGGACTGGACCTTTCCGGGAGGTGAGGGATGGGACAATCCCTTTGCCCCTCCCCTTTCTGACATGGCCACACCTCTTTTGGCACATTGTGACGTCATGGTGTCTAAAGGGGTCAGGGCTATGTTTCAAAAAGGGGTGGGACAGTTGGACTGCCGTCCTCATTCTGGCTTTGGCGCACACTGTTGGGAGCTCCCATGTTGGAAAGAGGGCCACACTCCAACATGGGAGCTCCAAATGGTCATTCCTTTGTTCCCCACCTCTTTCTGAGGTGACCACCCACCACGTTAAGTTTCCAGTCTATGGGGAAGTCTAGGGTGAGTCAGGCCAGTGCCCTTTCCATTCATTAACGGAATTCCATGATTTATCTACCACCATGAAGATCCAAATTCAAAACTCTTGCTTCCGGCAAAGTTGGCTGAATTTGACACTTGGGTGCTTTAGCACCTGGTTTCTTCATTCTGTGCTTTGGCTGTTAGTTAGGCTTTGTTTCTCATTTGTTCAGTACTTTGGTATGTCACCGGGCACCAAGGAGCCAGCTGCTGGTAACTTTTCAGTTTTTGAAAAGAAATGTCAAATGGCAAGTGAAGAAACAGTTCGTGAATGAGCTTTTTGAACAACAAGGACAACATATTTTGTCAGCTGGAGTTCCACTACCATGACCACAGGACAGTCCTGAATTAGAGACCGGTCCCTGCCTTGGAGGACTTCTAGTCTATGATAGACAAAGGAAGGAAATGTAGGGAGAGACGAGTGAAATTACGACATCAAGAGGTTGCAGGTCATAGGTGACTGGTAATGTCAATAGTAGAGAGTGGGGGCTGAGCAGGGGTTCTGTAGGACTTCTGGAAATTGTGTGTGTGTGGGGAAGCACGTAACTCCCGTGCCCCCGCCCCCCCCCCCCCATGATTTGTCTATGTTGCAGGTGCATGTGCTTCCCTTAGTTACAGGGAAGAAGGGAACCCTTGAAGGACAGGATGCTAGAAAGAGTGTAGGTGAGCAACTTGGAGAAGATGAGGAGCTCAGTGATGAGGACAGATTTTCAGGTCAGGACGGAGGAAATGTGTGTTCAGGGAGGGAATTTCCAGGATAGGGGGCAACAGAGGAGAAAATCTGAAGATTATTAAGAAAGTGGGAGACACTGGGGTGGGTGAGAGTGTAATGATGGAGGAGGAGAGAAGGTTCTTTGGGGAAATGTCAGGGGAAATGACGGCAGAAAGATAACGGGGAGCAAGAGCAGGAAGAGCCTTAAAGGATAAGTTATTTTGTGCTGGAGATGTGATTGGGAAGAGAGTGTCAGTAGAGGGGTTAAAATTCCATCATTCTAATGTGGCAAACTCATTGAATTCAAATTTCGCTATGAATCTTCACTTTTGGAGCTACTTACCTTCAAACCTTTGCCCTGTGCTTTCTTCTGAGCTTGTTGGGTCTGTGTGTGTCTATCTTCTGGAGAGTGCCGTGTAGGTCTTTGGTGATGTACATGCACAAATTTCTGTCTTTCCCTTTGCTCCTTTCTCCTTATCCATTCTAGGCTGTAAACCCCTTGTAAATTCCAATGGTTCAGCACCAGGCACAGGGCTGGTGCTATATAATAATTATATGTAATAAAAAGATTATGGTAAAAATAATGGCGGGTCCTGTAAATCACATCTAGGCTGAAAATAATATAATATGTGGATAGAGCAGGTGACGAGTTTCAAAAATTCACACTTGTAAATTTGTATTTGGAATTTGCACTATGTTTATGAATTTTTTGCAAGAAAGTTCCTTAAAGGTTTGTTGTTTTTGTTCCCGGTCAACTCTTGGTTACAGCCACCTTAGGCGCTACTATTAGGGGCTAAATGAGGTTCAGGTAAGTGTCATTGGGTTGATGATGGTGTTTGTTTTTACAAAGGGCTGACAGATGGGGGGGAAAGCATCTACTTCCTACGTTCTATTCATAGAATTTGCTTTGTTTAATGAAGTCAAATGGAGGTTGAATTTTAATCATCAAAATTAGGCCCATAATCAAGCTCTGTCTGTTTCACCCCACTCCGCCTAGGGTTACCATCGCCTTTCGAGTCTTCACCCGCAAGGGGCAGAGCAACACGACTGCCACGCCCCTTTCTGTTGTAACCCCGCCGTTCATAGGTGCCGCAATGTCGTGTTTCATGTAATTGCATTCAGTTTGTCCAGTTTTTAACTTTCCCAGTGGATGCAAGCGGAACCAGAAATGAATGAACTCAAGAAAATAAGCAAAATTATAAAAAACTCAGTTGCTCGAATACCATGATGAATGTCATTTGGGTCAACTATGGCGTACTAGAAAGTGGAAGAAAAAAAAATCCTGCTAAAATTTTGTTCTCATTTTAACTCCAGTTTAAAAGGAGCATTATGAGTGCGGTGTGCTCTTTAGAACTAGTATCCGTGGTAATTTTTCTTCTCTTCTGCCAGTTTAGGATTTCCACGACGTCTTCCCCTTTTTGTTAAGAATGGATTGTCAGTATTCATCACTTCTGGTTCAGGGAGTGAAACCACTCTAATAGAGCCACTTTCCCAGTTGATATTGAAAATGTCACCATCCCTCTTTCCTGTTTCATTCGGTGACAGCATTAATACATCTTATATTTTGGGGGAAGCGGTGCTAAAAGTCAAACAAAGGTCAGAGAGTCCTGCGGAAAAGGCAAGTCGGTGCTCTTGCCTTCTGCCGTAAAGTCAACAAACCTGCCGTTATCAAGAAGATGTGACATGCACGCTGTCATTTACAAAAAGCTCCCCATTCTCGTTAATGGGTAGCTCAATTCATCCCCTTTGGTTCATCCATTCCGCTGTAATGTACCTTGTGGTTCAGCTCAGTGAGTTGACTTAAAGTGATTGTTCTCCTTATAGTCTCCCAGAATTGATATGTTCAGCAACGCAAGCATAATACATTCAGACTCCCATGGCAGTATTCCAAAGCCCCTTATCAGGGTGTGGGGAAAACTATTCACATCTACTGCAGAAAATGTACAAATTGCTTTTCTCTAATTAGTTTGTAATTGTGGGAGTTGATGAGATGATATAGTTTTCGTTTCAAAGGCCTGAAGGTTTGGTGGATTCTAAGGGCAAGGTCCTTCAAAGTAGTTAAGCCTTCAGTCCCTTTCAATCTTGAATCATTCACAAGTCCAGAGTTCAAAGCCAAAGTTATTCAGGAGTAGGAAGGGAAATATGTCCTCCTGAAATATGAGGAGTGCCTACTCCCCTTTGCTGCTGACATCGAGGCTGTCACACCCTTTGCTTCAAAGTTAAAAAGAGCAGGGTGACCTTGTTTGTCACCATCACCATTGCAGGGGAGGTTGCAAAGTCACTACTTCTGGTTGCAGCGGCAGTGCGAACTCAAAGTGGAGTATTTAGTTTGCTTTGAATTAAACTGAATTAGTTTTGGTTTAACATTTGTCAGAGCATGACTGTAGCAGCAGGGGTGTGCAGAAGGGACCTCGTTCATTTTGATTTCCCCTTTCGTTTTCCTTTTAAAAACGTTCACTTGGTTTCGTTTTCATTTGTTTCCTAATTCGTTTTCATTTCCTAGTTACTAACCGTTGGCACAGTAACCAGTTGGCGAGTGTACGGGTTGCGCTCCTCCACATGCTAAATCTATCAAATTGGGCTGGAGAGGGGAGGAGATGCCCTAAGGTGCAGCAGGAAGGTGGGGGATCCAGATGCTGATGCTTTTCCACTCCTCCACCTCCTACACTAGTAACCAAGGAAGCTGGTCTCTGTCTCTCTCTCTCTCTCCCCGTATGGCTCACAGAACCGGGAAGTGGCTGACTGCAGCTTCGTTCTTTAGTGCTGTGTGTGATTCACAAATGGTTGATTGCCACTCGCCGGTGGGTCCCGGTGGGCAGGGGGATTCTTAGTAGAGAGTAGAGTCCTGAAATGTTTGGGGCTCAGAAGTCAAGCATCTTCTGAGTCCAAGCCAGACTGCATTGGGACCTGGGCTCGATGTATTTGGGCCCTCATAGGCCCAATGTAACTAGGAGAGAGTGGGCGAGGGGCCGCCGATGATGATGATGATTTATATGTTTTATATAGCACCATCGGTGTACCTGGCGCTGTACAATCAATAATTATAGACAGGTCCCTACCCCCTAGGAGCTTACAATAGGAACGTTTTTAGACGAGATGTGGTTTCTTGCAGATGGAAGAACCTGAGATAAGCAAAGTCGGGGAGTGGGTTAGATCCACCCCCCACCCCCTCTGTTTCTGGAAGCCAGCGGGTGCCATGAAAAGAGTGCACTCGTGAATGGACGGAGAGCAGGACTTATCAGACCCTGGTATCGAGGTTTCATAAGTCCGGATCTCCATCCATGTGCGATTGCGCTGTTTTCAATGGCGCTGGCCAACTTTCAGGAAGGGAGGGGGACGTCTACACCTACCCACACACATGCATGACTTTGTTTCTCCTGGATTCGTCCGTCCATGAGAGACCACGTCTCGTCTAAAAACACCCTAAGAGACAAAGGGGGCAGGGGGGGAGGGAGGGAAACAAGGGGAAAGAAGAGTGCGCATCCATGAGGTTGAAAAGTTGCAGGCGCACATGCCTCCCTTAGTTACAGGGAACTAGATTCTGCACGAGGGAGAAGAGGGTGGAATTTCACTTTATGGAGAGCCAGGGAAAGCCTGACGGACGAGGTGGGTTTTCAGGAGGAATCAGAAAGTTGGGAGGGAAGGAGCAGAGCGAACGTCTCCAGGGAGGGAGTTCTAGGGAGAAGGGGCGAAGATGTGTAGGGGAGCCCGGGGGTCGCGAGCAGGTGAGGGCAGGAGCGTGTAGAGATACAAGAGCGGAGAGAGATGGGGGAGACGCCATGAAGATGAGGCGCTTGTGCTGAATGTGTTCATGTAGAGGGAGCCAGTGTAGGGCGGGGAGGAGGGGCTGAATGTGGTCAAAGCGATGGGCCAGGTGGATGATTTTGGCCACGGAGTGTTGAATGGAGATGAGGGGATGCCCGGCCCCACCAAAGTCTGAGGAACTTGCGCTAAGGGGGCTTCCAAACCGGATCAAGTCCAATAGGATTTCAGGCGTCTTATCAGGCTTGACCTGGTTATTCAAGGCTTTAGGTTCTTCCTGGGTGGGTCACGGAGTCGGGTGGAACCAGAAGAGGCTGTTTCAAGGCTGGGGAGGAGGCTGAGGCGCACTTGGCCTGCCTTTCTGTCAGCCCTTCCCAGTGTTCGTGGAGCCGCTTGCCTGTGGCCATCCCCAACTCCTGCCCACCCAAACAGTAGGGGATCTGAAGCTGGGACTCTAGGATGGGAGAAGGCTTCTCTCGGTGTCTCTCTTGGCCCTGCTCAGCCTGCTGCATCCAACTGCTCCCCCCCAGCATCATCCCCGGACCTTGATCCGATCTGTGCCTGGTCCGCCTAGCTTGGATCATTCAAGCAGGTCCTGGATTTAAAAAAAAATGTTTTGGCGGGTCTTGCTCTCAAAAAGGCTAAGAGTGGCTGCTTTAGAGGGCGTCGTGATTGAACGGATTTCTTCACTGGGCCTCCCCCTAGCCGAGCAGTGGAGAGGGCACCCAGCTGGACTGTCTACAGCCCCGTAGGGTACGCAAAGAAGCAAAGTCTACAGCCCCGTAGGGTAAGCACGACGGAAGGTAACCAGTAAAATCCAGCTCTTGGACCTCGGTGGGAGCGAATAATTCCGTATTATGCTCTTGCCGTAGGAAACCTCAAAACCAGGAATCAAGTAAATGGTTTAACAGAGGTCTTTCACTTCGGGGGGGGAGAATACAAATAAATGCTCTCACATTTTGGGAAATTATAGTTTCTCATTTGATGGCCAACCTTTCGGCAGGTGCTTGAGTGATAGCTGCACTATGGGGTTGCAAGCTGCTCTGTCATCAAACCCTCCACAGCTGGCTCATTCTCTTTCCACGTCGAAAAGCGCTCTCCCTCCCTCTGCCAATTCCGCGTACTTTTCGGCCGTAAACGAAGGGTGCGCCGCACGCTCCTTGCCGCCGTGAGAACCTGCCACTTCCAACCAAGCCCAGCTTGCTAATGAGGGAGGGGTCATGCATCCCTGTATTTGAGGGAAGAAAATAAGCAAAATACAAAGGCTGGGGGAGCTCGCTGCTCAAGCCCTTGGCTGCCTCTACTGTGTCATTTTGGTCTCTGTAATCATTTTAAACCACACTCTGGATTGCCTTCAAGTACAATGATTTTTCAATGACTGTCATTTTTCTGTTGCTACTCTCGGGTGGGTTTTTGTTTCGAAACTCATTACGCGTGGTATTTATTTACCAAGGCTGAGAGCTGCCTGAACCGTACGAGGGGGAGTGGGAATTGATTTACAGGGATGGCGTGTAATGTAGAAAATGTCAGTGTTTCCCCCCAGACTCTATAAATTAGTTTTTGATTCCAATGAGGGCTCTATGCTATACTTGTATATCGGCTCCAAAAAAGGAACTGTGCACCGTCGGGGAGATTAAAGTAACAGGCTGGCGGTGTCCTAGCCAATGCAGGCCTCTCTTCTTATGGTGGTCTCTCCGGTGACTGTGTACATCAGTGGTGAGGGTATGGGGTGTGCCCAAAATCTACATCCCTGGTCATCTCTGTGTCAGCTTGCATCGTGGTTCGGCTGTATTCATTTTGAGCTTGATTCTGAACCTGTGCGCAGACTGAGTGCAACTTTCATTTTTTAATTTATTTATTGAAATAAATAAAGGCTCTATGCAACATTCATTCATTCAAATGTATACCCCGCCCTTTCCCTAAGGCTCGGGGCAGCTTATGACACATCAAACTTAACAACGTAAAAATATTTAAACCCCCCCCATCTCTAAAACTCCACCCAGCCCCTATCCCCACCTACCAAATCTCCGGCCAAAAAGCAAGGTCTTAGATTGCCTCCAGAAAACGTTCAGGCTTTTGTCCTGATGGACCTCTAAGGAAAGGGAGTTCACAATGTCGGGTCAGCCACTGAGAACTGCCTGGCGTGCAGGTGGGACCCAGAAGAGAGTGCTCCCGGCCGACCGCAGGAGATTCCGATTGGGTCGTTTCGCTCAAACGCCCAAGGGCGTAGCTATAGTAGGGAGAGGTGGCCCAGCTGCACCATGGCCTACAAGTCGGGAGGGGGGGGAGGGAGAGCATGCTCCTGGTATGTTTTTTTTGGGCAGGGGACGGAGGGGGATTCCATCTTCCAGGGCCCATTCCAACTAGGGCTGAAACGAGAATAGATTTTATTCTCGCAAAGATCTTGCGAGAATCAGGATCGAGATCTCGCAGACCTCTCAACCCGGATTCAAATGCTCTTGGGCTTTCTTGCTCCCCTTGCCCCCACCTCGTGCACCCATGCCGGAAGACATTTAAGGAGGGAGGGAGAAAGAAGCCACACCGTTCCCCGCCCAGCTTTCTTACTTTGTCTGGGGTTGGCAGCTGTCTCGGTGGGGAAAGCTTTCTGACAGCAAATTTTCAGGAATGGGAGGGGGGAGAGAAGGAGGGGAGGGGGGGCAGACTCAGCTGGGTATCTTAGCATTCTATTGGCTAGCAGGAGTCATCAGCCAGTAGAATGCTGAAAACCTGTACTGAACCCGCCTCTTGCCTTCATCTTTCCTCCCTCCCTTCTGGAACTCCTCTCCAGATGGGAGGGGGAGAGCAGGATGGAGGGGGAAGATCTTGAGCATTCTATTGGCTAGTAGGAGTCTGAACACCCAACAGAACGCAGGAGAGCTCCCTTCAGCTCCCCCCTCCCATCTGGAAACAGGGAGGAGTACTGTCATTGATTTGCACACCTTGACCCATGTGATTACCGTGTCTGGGTCTGGAAAGAGGTGGGAGGGGGGAGCTGAAGGGAAGAGGCGGGTTCAACACAGCTTTCCTGCATTCTGTTGGGTGTTCAGATTCCTACTAGCCAATAGAATGCTCAAGATCTTCCCCCCCCTCCATCCTGCTCTCTCCCTCCATGTTCTTTCCCAGTGAGAAAGCTGGGCAGGGAACAGTGCAGCTCCCCCCCCCCTCTCTGCCCCCCACCCCTGAGTATTCTGGGGTTTTTTAGTTTCTTTTCTCAGTGAGAATCCAGCTGATCCTTGTCTCGTTCTCATTTGCAAGAACGTGCTGAAAAGTGTGATTCTCGTCGAGCAACACATGAAACCGAGAATCGAGTTTCAGCCCTAATTCCAACCCAGCTATACCCCTGCTAGCCTCCCAATAGCCAACGTCTCAAAGGGACATGCTTTTTATCTGGATTTAGAGAGGCCTCCAGCTATGAGAAAAATAAATAGGAGGATCTTAATCCTAGAACTGCAGGGTCTGAAAGGATGTCAAGGAGCCTCTAGTCCAGCTTCCTGATCCAAGATACTAGGGACTAGTCCCTACCCTCGAGCACTGTGAGCTGAGGGGAGAAGTCAGCAGAGATGAGGACAGGCAGTCGAGAATAGAGGGATGGATCCATGGCATAGATATGGGGAATGTGGGAAACTGCAGGCTTGGGGGCCAATGGCACTTTCTCAGCCTCAGTTCCCCATCTGTAAAATGGGAATAACAACAGTGACCTACCTCGCAGGGTGGTTGTGAGGGTGCGCTAGATAAGGATTGTGAAGTGCATTGAGCGATGAAAGGAGCTATAGAAACGACGGATGATATTCTTTTGGCAGTGTGTTTGTTTTTTTTGTAATACGTTTTAAGGGAATCCAGATGAACAGAGCTTGGAATTATTATTGCCTCCCCCCTCAACGAAAACCCAGGAATGTTTACCTACCCTGAAGTCTTCTTAACACACCAGACCAGATTGTTACCGGGCACTTCCTTAGAAAACTTAATTCACGCTCCATCGACTGCGATGGCCTTTTTAACATCTCATCGCGTCTGATCGTGGGGCCATCCCTGTCTCTTAGCTTTTGCTGTTCTCGCCCAAATTGCCTTGACATCTTTGGTACCGTTCACACTCCGGAATTGCAGTACACTTGTCTGGCTCTTCACTTCCTCTTTAACTCCGTCTCCACAACTTCATTTCAACACTTAAAAGGAACCCACAGCAAAGACCTGGAGCATGATCCATCTCCGTACGAGTCAATGGGAGATTAGCCATTGACCTCAATGCGAACTGGATCGTGCTCCTGATGTTTTCTCCCCTCAGATATGTCAATGCAGACGGCCTTCTAGAGAAGGTCATGTGTTGGGGCCTATGGATGCTCTCATGGAAGAAGAAATGGGTCCCATCTTGTGGGGTGAAACTGGGGGTACAATTTCTAAACAAAGACCTTCCTACCTAAGGTGGAGTGGGTGGCAGGGGACAATGGTCCGAAGTCATCACCACCTCACGTGATTGTGTCCAATTTTTGAATAGTTTCTGTTATTGGATGGATTGTTATGTGTAATTCGTTGGGGGTGTGGCAGGGGGCCAGACTAGATGGCGCAGCTCTGTCTCTTAATTCTCTGAGGTAGGGCAGAAAAAGCAAGTGGATTCTTGCTTTCAGCGCGAGTGCCAGGTCTAGGGAGGCGAAGGCCCTGTGCAAACTGGTGATGGGTTGCGTGTTGGACACGCAACCACACGCCTGCTAGGAAAAAGGTTGCTGTGACAGGGCAGCGTCTCTGTGGGCCACTGGCCCTTTAAGAAAGTAGCGCCAGCCTGGGGACTGCGCGGGTGAGGCTGCAGGTGCTGATCAGAAGAAGGGACAGCGCCTAACTTGAAGCAGCTGTGGGCTAGGCGTGGCCTAGAGCTCTAGAGCTGAGCCAGAGCTCAGAGTGGGGGAAGCTGCTGAATGAGAAGGGCCTTGGGGGAAGGGGAGATCTCGGCACAAGGACTCGGCAACCTAGCTTGAACCAGGAAGAGAGCGAGTTCAGCTGGACAGGCTGTTCCCTGGCTGGAGCCATTGGAGCAGGAGACTCTAGAGACTGTCTATGGGATTGTACTGCTGGCGCTGAATCCCCAAGACAAAGCCATTGGCTAGGGGCCTAATCCTACGAGGATTCCCCCCCTGCTCCGGTTACCATCACTTCATTGCTGATATTCAGTTAACGGTAAGATCCCTCTTAGTGGCAGGGGGTGCCTTGCACTGCAGACCCATATGATGACGATGATCTTTATTTTTATATAGCGCCCTCCTGCCGTGGCACTCGGAGCGCTTCACATTGAACTAACAACTTTTTAATCCTCACAACAACCCTGTGAGGTAGGTTAGGCTGAGAGAATATTGTGACTGGCCCAAGGTCACCCAGTGAGTTTCTGGCTAGGGCGAGACTAGAACCGGGGTCCCTCCCCCCTACCTTTTGGTCCAGGTACTGCGCACTTACCTGACTTGTATTCACCACACTGGCTTATACTCAGCATTTCATTCATCATTTCCATAGCACTGTCCGTGGTCCAAGTGTTTTACCGTCATTATCTAGCTGGCCCTCGCAACAACACTGGGAGGCAGGTCGTCATCATTCCCATTTTAAAGATGGGAAACTGAGGCTGTGTGTGTATGACTTATCCAAAGGCTACTCACTGAGTTCATTGTTAGATTGGGATTTGAACTCTTTTCTCCCAGAGCCACGTCCAACATATTATCCACTAGGCTGCACTGGCTCCTGTATGTTATACGTGTTAATTCTAGATGACTCACCGGTCCTGTGGGTTGCCCCCCTCCCTCCTGAATGGCCACAGGCCTTTCATAGACCAGACCTCCTCACATTGGAGTCTCTGTGGGTCTGTATTTTGGTGCTTCTCTGTCATTTTGACACTTCCAATTTGTTTGTGGACCCTGCAGCCTCTGTGGCCTCCAAGATCAGCGGAGAGCACTCTCTTGCAAGTTCCATTGTTGGCCCAGGTCCATACAATCCGGGCATGCAGAGAGGTGTTCATGGTGGTTGCTCCACAGCTTTGGAACTCCCTTCCCCTGGAGGTTCAAGTCCTCGTGTGGACTTTGGAACTCCCTTCCCCTAGGTCCACCTAAGTCTTAAGTCCTGCCCCTTCTGGAGGCAGAGTAAGACCTGTTTGTTAAACCAGACGTTTTACAGGCTGGGGTAGATCCGAGGGTTGGTTTGGGGATCGGGTGGGAGGTGTATTAGATAGTATTTGAAAGACGTGTCTTTTGTTTTAAATAATTCCGCTGCCTTCATGCGTCAGGCTGTATAAGCTCTCATGGCCCCAGACAGGACTGCGTCTTAGAGTAAGGACCCACGGCGTGCGTCAGACTTGGCCGACCGTGCAATGTACCAGTCACCTAAAACGAGACGTCCGGTCATTACTAACCAGCCGGGCTCTGCGCAAACAAACCGGGGCGTAGAGTTCCTTGCTAGGAAAAGTCATATGAGGTTTGCCGGAGGAAGGGCTCGGGGGATCTGCGATCCTGGCGTCTTATCTCGCAACTTGCAAATCTTGGCGGTGGCGTCGAGCAAGATTGGATGTTGTCAGCCAGCTCTGGCAATGATGGACGGCAGGGTTGCTCATGATATGGATACAATTTGGAGGAGATCTGATATAATTCAGCAAACAGTCAGAAAGACCTTGGAGGCATTATAGCCAGCGGAGAAACCCCTCCCCCCCTTTTTCTTGTGTGTGCGCGTGCACACGCAGTGGTCAGATTTTGAATTCATTTGGAATTCTTTTGTGTCTTATCTTACAGCAGCAGAAAATGAAAGAGGCGTGCTGGAAAGGGCCGTTCTTTGCAACGTTAATAGGGCGAATGTTGAACTGACACGAGGTCAAAGTTCATTTCACCAGCTTTCAGTGCCAAACTAATCCCTCTATTCTGCTTAAAAAGGCAGCAATCTTTACTACCGCCTGTTCTGAAGCAGTAGCTTCCTGGAGGCACCCGTGTGTGAGGGGCCCTTGGTACTCCCAATCTCAAGGGCCACGATCCCCAACCAATTACTCCAGAGTAGTAAGAACTAGTGTTGAATTGGAGGGCTTATTCTTTCTACACTGAGTTAATCCGTATTTTCGCAACGGGCCATGGAGATCTGGCTTGGATTTTTGTCGCACCGGATTTCGGCAGCCCCTTCCATCTTCCGGGCATACGTAGTCATTTCCTTTACTGCGCATGTGCAAGATGGTGCCATCTGTAGCATCAGAGGCACCATTTTGTGCGTTTAAAAAAGGAATGACTGATTACGCGCAGAGGGTTAGGAGTTTGGTGGAACTTCAGCTGGATTGTGGCCGGCCTTTCTGCCACTGAACAGATTTTGGAGCACGCAATTCTGTTGGAGTCGGAGTTTGCCACAGAGCTCCATTTCACCCCCATTAAGAACCACTGGCCTGGGGTGTCACATCTGTCCCACAGAGGTTGTTTTTTTAAAAAAAAAAAAAATAGTATACCTTTTTGGACCAATTACAGTGGTGGCAATTTATTTATTTGGCCCTTTTCCAGTTCCAGGGTCTGTGCCATGGATCCAATGTCCTATCCTCAAACACTGAAAAGACTGTGACCAGGGAAAGGAAGCAGAGATGAGGTCATGGACTCTCCGTGGCTTCAATTCATTATTTGAACTCTCCCTTTCTTCCTTTAGTTAGACAACCAGTGCTTGAGCCACAATGGGTGTTTTTAGACAGGTGCCTCACTAATCCATCATTCGTGTTGCAGGGTCGTATTAGCGCCCTATGCAGCCCTGCCACATGCATGATGGGTGGGAAGGCGCTTGCGTAAAAACACCCAGTGAATCTCTCCTCCAAGACAATGGCCCTGATCCCATAGGCTGCAGATCCCCGCGCTCAAGCCGCGTAGGCACGCAGTTTGCGCGAGACACAATGTGCCACTAACGGGGATGCGCGTGTGTCCCGCACGGTTGGGCAGGCCCCTGGACCCACACAGTATCCGCAGGCTATGGGATTGGGGCCATCCTGTTTAAGGGTCCGATTCTAAAACTGCACACAGACTGGGCGTGTACGCAATGCAGTGTGGATGTGTGAAGAATTTATTTATTTTAACAGTTTTTTACCCCGCTCCCATCCTTCCTCGGGCAGCTAACATAGAAAATAAAACAATATAAAACATTAAAACCAGCTAAAATCAAGACGGAATAAATGCAATAAATAATGGGGAAGTAAAACAAAAGCAACAAACAAAACCAACCCCTCCCCCCCCACCACCCTTTACCCGTCTCCCTCACCAAAAGCCTGGTGGAACAGCCAAGTCTTACATGTTTGTCAAAAGGAGGGGAGGTCCAGGGTCACGCGGGCTTCTGCTTGAAGGGAGTTCCACAGCCTTGGCGCGGCCACCAGGAAAGGCCTCTCCAGAGTTGCCCCCTGAGCAGCTCGGGGGACTTTGAGAAGGGCGCTCCTGGCAGACGGCAGAGGCCGATCCAGCGCGCGGGGAGTGAGGCGGCGGTGCCGCAGGTAGGTAGGGCTGAGACCGTGTTGGGCTTTATAGATTAACCACCCTGTGCACCCTCCGTGAGTATCCCTCTAGAAGGGAAGAGCGCTACACGTGGATTCTGCGTGAGTAAAAGTGGAATCTGTTAACCAACATACCCTTTTGCTTGTATGTGACACTGTCTTGTGTTGTCAAGCTGGGATGGTGGAAAAATACGTGCATTTTATTTTAAAAAAACACACCCCACATTTATGATTAGATTATTCCAAAGGCAGCACGTATGTACACGCTGCATAAATTGATACGGTCTTGGCCGTGAAGAGGCGAGAAATGTTTTCTGGATATTGTTGGACGGGCTTGGGGGATGTATTTATTTTTAACTTTTTTGTCAATAAATGTCAACCCTCCAGCAAGCTATGCTGTTTGCTTGTCCTAGATTTAGCATGGTCTCATGTGATAACAGATGATGTGTCCTCTTTGGGAGGTAATAAGTATCCTAAATGCAATGCTGAGGCGGTCATTGGCATGGATGGAATTATGGAGTTGATGGGAAGACCTCTTCAATTATGGCGCTGCTGATGTGGCTGATCTAAATATTTTTTAGACAGTCATTCTACCAATGGGGTGGAGCAAGAAGTCGAGGCGGACACTTGAGCATCTAGAGGGCACAGATAGGGGGTTGGGATTTATGAATTTCAAGCTTGGCCTCTAAGTCAACTAAAGTCAATGGCAACCCACCCAGCAAAGTCAGAGGTCAGTGAGCCATTGTAAGGATCACAAAGTGAAGGCATCTGGGGACGTTGGTGGATGTGGGATATTTGGGCTGCAAGGCTGGGACTAAGGAGCTAGGATAGGAAAAGGGGGAAATGGGACCGAGGGACAGGAGTAGGACAAGGAAACAAGAAAGGAGAATCAAAGCAATTGCTGGGGATAGGACTGGAAGCAGAAAGGAGGCAAGGGTGACCATTGGTCCTGGTTTATACAGACAGGTCCTGTTTTGAAGGGTTTGTCCATNGGCGGAGCTGAAAGGGAGGCTTTGAGAAGGGAGAGGACAGGCCTGGTAACCGGAGAGGGGGTTAGGAGTAAGGGAAGGGGAGACCTTCTAGCCTATCTCCAAACTTGGGGAGAGGAAGACTCATCATTGAGGTCCTGGGGAAGGAGAAATCCATGAGAGGAATATCAATATGGGAACCAGGGGCCAAGAAGTCCGAACGAGGGACTGGGAATCAGGAGCAGGGGAGCCAGTAAGCCAAAGAGCAGGGGACCAGAGAGCAAAGGATGGGGTGTGGGGGTCAGGAGCCAAATGGTCAGGGAGGTGAGGTGAAGGAGTGAGTTGGAGGTAAAGAGCATTGCTCCGTCCATCTTCCTGTTGGTACCAGCATGCCTTTAGATACTGGCTGGTACCCAGTCAGGAAGCTGGAAGGCAGGGCCAGAGGAAAGACAGACAGGAGAAGGCAGGGTCAGACACAGACTGGGAGGACTCGGAGACATGGGGAGGAGAGACTTAAGCAGAAGAACAGACCTGGGTATTGGTGCCATTTTCTGGGCCATTGATCCGTTCACCCAGATGCTGGGGGTTCTAGGCTGGGGGGCTGTGCCCCCATCGCTGGTACAGGGCAGAATTGGCACAATGACCCTTGGACCCCAGACGAGGCTTTTACTGGCAGAGAAATAATTCCACAAAAGCCCCATTTCTGATCAGGGCAGAGCGTATGTTTTTCTTTCTCTCTCTCTCTCGCCCCAGCCCAGCCTTTTGGCTTCCCTTGGATTCCATTCCATTCTCCAGGTGTTCTGGGTACGGCCTTCCCTTCCACCCTGCTGCGCGGAGGTGGCGTGCAGAATTCCCCTTTATCTCCCTGGCAGCACATGAGAAGCCTTCGCCGCAGGATGTGTTCCTGCAGGTTGAGCTGGAGGAGAGGAGGGGCGAAAGGGGAAGCTATTCCTTGGATGCTGAAGTTTATTTTAATCAAAGATTCAAAGTGGTGTTTGGTGGTGGTGGGTTTTTTGTTTTGTTTTTAAATCTCTCTCTTCCTCTTGTGCCCTTGGAGATTTTTGCTCCGTCGTCTCCAACAATAACATCTCTTGGATCCCTGTTGTGCTTCGAAGCTAACGTGCTTGGCACAAGGGTATAAACCTAGCTGCCAAAAGCAAGTGCCCTTTGACCTGTGCTAACATCACTCCCCCGCCCCAGCGTCCTTCTGGGGCCAGGAGTTAATGAGCTTGTGTTTCCCCCAAAGACACCAGAATGGGGTCGCAGGTGAGAATGAACTCAGTGACCTACACCTTGTTGCCAAACTGGACGACTTAACTCTGTCGCAGGGCCATCAAGTTGCTGGGAAATGATTTCTGTCTCCATTGAGAAGACGGGTTTGAAAGCTTGGCGATGCATTGGTGAAACAAAGGGGCCTTGTCCCATTGCATTTTAATAAGATCCTGGAGTTCCATAAACATTGTTTTAAATGCATAAACCTTTTCCTAGTCCTTGGGCTCAGCCTTGTGCTTTTATACCTGCTGTTTGATGCTCATGCATTAATAAAGCTCAGTTGTCCTTGGCCCTTTCAGAAGAAGCTTGGCGTTGTTTGCTGTCTTTGTGGTTTCATAAGGGTCTGGGCCGAGGAATTGCGAGTAGCTGAGCGTGACGCCTCTCTTGGGTTGAGTGTGTGGTTGCGCAACGTTGATCCCAAGTATGAGGAACAAGTGGTGAATGCAGTGAAGACTTTTGACTTCTGCAGTTTCCTTCTTACTGCCCCTCTGCCCCAGTCCCACCTTGACCTGCTCATTTCCCAACAACATTCTGCTGCCAAGGTCACTGCGTGTGCAATTGATTTTTTCTTATTTAGTAACTAAAACAAATGGAGCCCCATTTGTTTTAGTTACTAAAGATGGTAAAATGGATAAACAAGCAAATGATCTTTTTCTTTTTTCTTCTTTTTTCTTTTTTAAAAAAATCACTACGCAAAATGCAAAAAATGGTCACCGGGGCTGTTCCACGCATGGGCACCCTTTTCCAAAATGGCACCGTTTGTTCTGCGTGTGTGCAGACTGGCTGCTCTTTTCCAAAATGGCGCCAATGCTGCCGGCGACATTTTGAAAAAGGGCAGCATGCATGTGCAGAATAGAATAGTCCGGTGGGGCATGTGCAAAGGTAGGGGGGGGGAAGGGGGGTTGGTGGTTTTTGTTTTTTTTTAATTAACTTAACAAAAAGAAGAGAGAGAGAGAGGAAAAAGCCAAAAATGGTAGGTTCGTTTATGAAAACTCCCCAAACCGAAAGGGTATTTGTGTAAATGAAAATGATAGGGGTGCCCTCTGCACACGCCTAATGAACAACCCCTCCTCTGCTTCCTCCTCTCCCTCTTCACATCTAGTGCAAACCTCTTGACCTCCCCTTCAAGGCTCTACATGAACTTGCTCCTCCCTATTCTCCTACCCTTGTTTCCTGCTTTGCCCCCCCCCCAAGAACTTTATTCTTCCTCTGACACCGCCCTCGCTTGACCCACTCTCCTGCTCTCTCTACCAGTTTTGTTCCTTTGCCCAAACTGCCCCCGCCATCTCCGCTCCCTCTCTCCTGATCTTCAAACGTGTCCTAAAAGACCATCTCTTCCGTGCTTTCCTTCCTGCTCTTCTTCCTAGGGTGGCCACCTCGGCACATTTTAAAGCAACACTTATGAAATATACATGTTGCAGGGCCTGTATCAGCGCCTTTGCAGAGCCTGCAACATGTATTTTTCATAAGTGTTGCTTTAAAATGTGCCGAGGTGGCCACCCTGCCCTACTCTGGTCCCAAAATTTGCCTCCCCTCTCATGCCTGGCATTGCCTTCTGACTCCTTTCTCTGACGCTGGCTCTACCCAGACCCAGCTGTCTGGCCTGGACACCACTCCCCCATGTATCCCTTACACTGTGCGGAAGCATAACCAATACATATGTATTCTGGAAGGGGCAGGGAACTTTTTCCCTCCGGTGGCAAGGGAGAAGGGGGAATTGCTGGAGTCCTCTTCTATGAACCTTCAGCCCTGTAATCGTTTTACTGTAGCTTGCTTGGGTCCCAGCAGAGAATATTTATTCCTGAGTCTAAAATTATATGCAGTAGCAACCTTTTCATCCCCAAACGTTTCCAAAGCAGCGAGTCACTTCCTTTTGCTGTTCCTCAAGGTTAATGAATGGTTTCGGGTTAATCACTGAGTCACAGGCCTTGGGAGGTAGATCTTTTCTTTGCCCCAGACTCCAATCATAAAGTTGTTTGCCTAGGTATTAAAACCCAGCCCAACAGAGAGATGCATTCCACCCCACCCCCTCTGATTCCTTGAAGGGGCTTAAGTTCTCCATTGTTAAGTCATAAACAAAATAAGCAGCAATTGGAAGGCACATTCTCTGAGGTTTCTTTTTTGTCTGCGTTAGCACCCAGTTGGAGGTCAAAGGAATGAATTGTTGGTCTCAGTGATGACAAGTTGGTTTGCTGCCTCTCTGACTCCACAGAACTCCTCATGCGTGTAGAGTTGCTGGTGTGTTTCCTGCCAGCCTCAGCTGTTCAAAATTCCCAAGTCAGACTCTTGAAAATCATGAGAATTCTTTGGTTGTGCTGCACTGGTTAGACATCACCTGGAGTATTGTGCCCAGTTTGGGGCGTCTCCTTTTAAGAAGGACATTGACAAATTGGAGTTGGTTCAGAGGGGGGCAACAACTGTGATAGCGAGTCGGGAAAGCAATTCTTATGAGGAAAGGTTGAAGGAACTAGGTATGTTTAGCCTAGCGAAGAGAAGTCTAAGGGGAGACATGATAGCAATCTTCAGATAGCTAAAGGGTTGCCACAAACATGATGACAAGGAACTGTTCTCATTACCACAGACGGTAAGACTAGACATTTCTGTTCAGTGCCCTGACCTGGACCATGTCTGCTGTGGCTTCTCGACCCAGCGCAGATTGGGCTGCCACTGAGTGGCCATCATTTCTGTTCTTACCATATCTGGCTATTCCTTTTGGCACAAATACTCATTTGGATATTTGGAGCGCTATCCAAAAACAGGGGTGTCGGTGACGATGTGGATATACATTTCGGCGTGAATATTCATTTGGATATTTTAAGTGCTATCCAAAAATGCAAATGGTGCTAATGAATATAGAATTTGTGATTTTTCTTTTGGCACCCAACCTGACCTATAGTTTGGAAACCTATCCTTGAAAAACAAACAAACCCTAAAGTCGAGAGTTGGTATCCCAGAGCCTGAGATTTTTAGAGCAGTGTTGAGGAATCCAGTTCTCATCAAAGCTAATAATGATATGGTATCCAAAGTCTTCTAGGGTGGCTTGGAAAACTAAGCTTCCTCTTTTATTGGAAGACAGCCTTATGGAAATTACAGCCGGTGTGTGCTAATTAGGTTTCCTAACAAAATCATGAGGGTAAGAGAACTCTTTGGTCTGGGGTCATGGCTAATGTCACATTCTATTAAAGATTTAGCAACCGATCTACTGTTCAAACTCGTACTTTCCCTCCCCAAGCCAGGTTTAAAGGAGCAGCAGAGGTTAACCTTGATTCTCCCATGCCATGGGGGATGACATTGATTAACTGTGAATAAATGAAGCTTTGGATAATTGAGGGAACTTTCCCTGTAATTAATAGACATTGGGAGATGTGACCCTGTTCTTGTGTGGCAGGGAGCTTTGGGCTAACTGAGGTTGTGCTGTTTCGGCCTGTGATGAATGGGATACCATTAATTTCCATGGGCGTATTTTGATCGAGTTGTGTGTGAAATAGATTAGTGTACTTTTGATAATATCTACAGCTGAAATGAATAAAATCTGTGAAAACAATGTGGATATTAATTGCCAGAGGTGACTATCTGAATTTGTTGTTATGAAATTTGGTAATTCATTCACTTGGGTCATTAAGGTATTTGGTACTTTAGCAACTTTCTTCCAGGTTAAATCTCACAGGCAGGCATTCAAATTCATGTTCCGTGTCAAATACGTGAAGTCCCGAATGCTGAAGTGAATAAAGGCTGCCGACCAAGTGCATAATGCCCATGTGCCAAAGCGAAAACCAAAACGGATTTCTCAAACGAGTGACTTCAAATCTAACTTTTAAGTTCAACTTCACACACATGAACAGGTCAAATTTGGTATTGACAGCAAAGTTTCATCTCTAACACCCCGTCATCGATTTCCCTTTTGGTTCTGCAGTGGCATTGGTCGGCAAACAATGAAATCCTGACCGAGGCATGTTCTAGGACAACGCCGCTTATACAGCTCATTGAGTAATAGACTCCTGTCGATTCTCCTGGTATGTTTCTTTGGTTTTCATTCAGCTTAGCGTACGCAACGTTAAGAAGCTTACCAAGCGTTCTGTATGCTGGGTGCAATTAAATGGGATCCTTTCCGAAAATGCCAAGCAGCTTATTTTGTGCATTAAAAATAGGTGTAGCCAGAAAAATAAAGTGGTGAGATCCTTCCTCTGCTAGTGCGATCGTGAGGTCAGCCAAGTCATTCTCATTATTTATCTCCATCCCTCAAGAAGCCTCCAAGTTTCAACAAAACCTCTCCTGGTGTTTCAGTACAGTGTATATGCGTTTACAGGAATCGCCGTGTCCTCTCTCGGGATTGGTCTAACTGGTTTAGAAGTCCGTGTAACCAAATGGGTGTAGTCTTGGGAGAGTGGAGACAAACTTGTTGAAACCAAAAAGTGAGGTCAAGGTTATATGAGCCACATGGGGTGAAAAAAAACAGATATGCAGGTAACTCTGCTTTAACCATTTCTTATGCATGTTGCAGGGCTGTCTTGGTGCCCTAGGCAGCCCTGCAGCATGCATAAGAAAATGTTAAAGTGGAGTGGAAGGTGCATGTCAGATTTCACCCATGGATATTGTCATGGCCCTGAATTTATTCTTCTGCCAGAATGATTTGGGGTGGGGGGGCTTTTGGAGGGGAGAGCATTCGGGTGACAGGCGGCAGGCTTCTTTTCCTGTTTCTGTCATGTGACCTTAGGCCAGTCAGTTCCACTCACTCCCTATGCCTCAGTTTCCCCTCCTCTTCCCTTTGTACGGTTTGTTTTTAACATTTTAGTTAGCCCTTTTGTATGTTGTGTATTGTTTTAACTTATTTTTAAATGTGTTGTGAGCTGTTCTGAGCTGCCGTAAGGCTGGAGGGAGTGGGATATGAATTATGAAATAAATAAATAAATAAATAAATAAATAAGGATGATACTGAGCTTCCTTTCTAGCCTGCTTTTTGAGGAAAGAGATGAGTGTTGTGAACTGCAGAGGTTTGGGAGAGTAGTGACACTGAAAGTCTTGGAAGCAGCCAGCCTATTAGGATCACAGGCTGCAGTAAGGTCCGGCTCCAGGTTTTTGTGGGCCTTTGGGCAACAGAGTGGGGGGGGGGCTTTTGCTCATGCCACACCCCTACTGTAGACCACAGTACCCCAAATCCCTCTCTCCCTGTGCCCAATACCATCCATCCCCATGCCTCACTCTTCCTCCCACAGAGCCCTCAGGCTTACTTGAGCATGTGCTGTTCTTCTTCGACTGGCTCCTCATGTTCTCACAACACCCAGTTGTGTGACTGTTTAGAGCCATCTCGAAGAACCTTGTTTACAAGGTAGCAACCTTCTATTCCTCGAGTGGCTCCTCAGATTCTCACAACACCGGTTGTGAGCATGTTCCAAGCCATCTCAAAGAACCTTGTTTACAAGGTAGCAACCTTCTATTCCTCGAGTGGCTCCTCAGATTCTCACAAAACCGGTTGTGAGCATGTTCCAAGCCATCTCAAAGAACCTTGTTTACAAGGTAGCAACCTTCTATTCCTCGAGTGGCTCCTCAGATTCTCACAAAACCGGTTGTGAGCATGTTCCAAGCCATCTCGAAGAACCTTGTTTGCAAGGTAACAACCTTCTATTCCTCGAGTGGCTCCTCAGATTCTCACAACACCGGTTGTGAGCATGTTCCGAGCCATCTCAAAGAACCTTGTTTGCAAGGTAGCAACCTTCTATTCCTCGAGTGGCTCCTCAGATTCTCACAAAACCGGTTGTGAGCATGTTCCAAGCCATCTCGAAGAACCTTGTTTGCAAGGTAACAACCTTCTATTCCTCGAGTGGCTCCTCAGATTCTCACAACACCGGTTGTGAGCATGTTCCGAGCCATCTCAAAGAACCTTGTTTGCAAGGTAGCAACCTTCTGTCCACCACGTTCCCCCTCCAAGGCTTCTGGAAGTGGCACAGCGACAGCACGAACAGCCCACCCAGCCCAGGTTTGGAAATTAGCCGGGGTCTCCCCACCCCCACCCCCGACGGCTGATGAGGCCCCCCTGAAGCTGTCGGCCCTCGGCAAGTGCCTGGGTAAGCCTACTGCTGACGCCGGCCATGGCTGCAGTCCTACCAAATAAAGATCTGTCCATAGGACACAATTCTGGGGCGCAAGTGGCCACACCCAACTGCCTCTCCAGCATTTCTGCTGCTCCCCCGCCTTCTCCCAACCTTCCCCAGAGCATGTGGGAAAGCTCACTGCAAGGTCGTACCTCCCAACATTTTGAGTGGCCAGAGAGAGAGAAGCCCCGCCCTCTTGACCAATAAGCCCTGCCCTTGGTAAATAAGCCCCACCCCCTTGTTCACATGCACATTTACAACATTCCAAGGGTCTTTAATTGGGACACGAGTCCAGGCACTGTGCTTGCAGACACCATTCAAATACCGCTTCCACCCCCCACCACCTCATCAAAATCTAAACACATGTGCTTCTTTTATTACGGAGCTCCAACTGTTTACTCGGAGTGTTCCATTCTCTGCAGGCTCTTCAGCTGTGTAGTTTTGCTTCTAATCACACCAGCTCCTTTTGTTGAGATGAAGAGCTACATAATGCATGACAATCCCACCCCCCTTTTTGTTTTTCCCCTTTTTCTTTCTCCAGATGAGTCTTTCTCAAACATCCACACAGCAAATGCAATGAAACTGCTGTGTAAACACTATACAATGTGAAACCGCTGGGGCAACGTTTTCTCTGTCTAAGCAAATGTAAATATCATTACAGTATTATTACTTTATCAGCTTTGCTTGGGAGATCAGCACAAGTGCGTGTGCGTATGTGTGTGCGCACACGGGGGAATTCCCCATGCACAGGTTTTCCTTGAAGTTGTAACTTTGTTGTTTGTTCACATGAAATACTTAACCCCCATTAACTACCCCACATTGCCACGGCTAAGAGTGAGCATGTACATACCATTTTGAGGTTACTGCCAAGCGTAATGACGAGAGATCGCACTGGAGGTTGTCATCTCCTGAGGTAGTTGCCCCGGGTTTAACGTATGTGTGAATGCACTGAGGTAATTAAGAACCCTCCAG
This sequence comes from Sphenodon punctatus, assembly GCA_003113815.1. Lineage (NCBI taxonomy): Eukaryota > Metazoa > Chordata > Lepidosauria > Sphenodontia > Sphenodontidae > Sphenodon > Sphenodon punctatus. The sequence continues at coordinate 1,048,657 of QEPC01012679.1, read as the reverse complement.
GCATATAATGCTGGCATCCCACACCCTCTTGTTCGGCACTCTTGAAGTTCCCATGATACATAGTGCCACAAGCTGGCGAACTGCATTATGGGATATGTTCCCATCATGCAAAGTGGCTACTTTCCAAGGCCAATGATGTGTCTTGCAAAGCTAGATGGCTCTGTGAATCCCATCCTTCCCCTGAACGTACGGAAAAAGCACACTGCAAAGTCATACCTTCCAACATTTGGAGTGGTCCGAGAGGGACAAGGCACCGAGCCCCCCCAACGTAGGTAACCGCCATTGGAAGTTAGTACCCCCAGTTCATCTACTGTTCAGGGTCTGTTGTTATTAGTGGGGGTCATGAGGGTGCTGATTGATGATGATGATTTCATAACAGCAATGTTACTAGCACTGAACAGCTGTGGTAAAGGGATAGATCCCTCTCCCTTGGGCCTATAGTCTAGACTGGACAAGGAGAAGGCCACATGCAGATAGTTGGGTTAGTTATAGGGGTGTAGGGGGACCTTGAGGAAACACAATCCTAACCAAGGGATCCGTGGGGGTGAGAAGAAAGGGAAAATCTGATGGAAGACGTGGGCTTTTAGGAAGGACTTGTAGGGAGGGAGCAGAGCCTGTGTGTTCTGGGAGGGAGTTCCAGGCATGAGAGATGGGGCAAAGAGGACTTAGGGAGCAGGAGAGACTGGGGTGGGCAGGGGCATAGCTATTGGGGTGTGCAGAGGGAAAAATAAATACATTTCATTTTCATTTTGTTTTTGTCATTAAAATTGCATTCATTTGTTGGTGGTTTTTTTCCCCCGTAACTTCTTTTTATTTTTTGTTTTGTTTTCATAACTTTCTTTACTTTTTTCAGTCATTTCCAGTATATCGGCAATGTCAGAAATTACACCAAAATAACAAAAATAATGAAAATGAAAATTTTTGTTGTTGTTTTTTCATTTTTGTTGTTACAATAATGAAAACAAAAATGACATTTGTTGGTTTTGTTGTTGTAATATCAAAAATGAAATGCACACCCCTAGAAGCTATAACAGGTGCTGCCTGGGGCACCCACATGCATGTGGAACATAATAATAAGAATAATTAATAATATTTTTATTTTTATATAGCACCCCCCTGCTATGGCACTCGGAGTGCTTTACATAGAACAATTTTAACCTAACTTTTAATCCTCACAACCACCCTGTGAGGTAGGTTAGACTGAGAGACTATTGTGACTGGCCCAAGGTCACCCAGGAAGATTCTGGCTAAGGTGAGATTTAGGCTGCGTTCCCATCTGCAGCGGCGGTTGCGGCAGAGGGAGGGGTCAGGAAAGATGTGGCAGCGCAGAGGAGGTGGCTGACAGGAAAAGAGCCGGTGTGAACGGGCATCTCTGCCGTGGCTTCTCTTGCGCATGCCAGGGCGCAAAATCCTGCCCTGACATGCGCGAGAGAAGCCGCGACAGATCCCCATTCGCACCGGCTCTTTTCCTGTCAGCCACCTCCTCCGCGCTGCCACATCTTTCCTGACCCCTCCCTCTGCCGCAACCGCCGCCACAGATGGGAACGCAGCCTTAAACCAGGGCCTCCCCCTACCTCCCAGTCAGGGTACTGCACGCTTAACCACTACACCACACTGTACACTGGACCGGCGTTCCCCAGCAAGGGAACCCATTCCGGGGCCCATTCCCACCTAGCTACGCCCCTGAAGGTGGGCGGCAGTGGTGGCGGAGTCGGAGTGGTGTTTCCGGGTAGGAATGCAGTAGGAAATTAGATCGCCTGGTGCAGCAACTGTCTTACCACCAAGTAGAAATAATATGATGCTGTGACTGCAGCATGTCCAGCACAATCGGACCCTTTCTCCATATCGCAGTGTAAATAACAACATAGCATTAGTGTTTCATCCTCGGTGTGGCCCCAGGCTTAGAAGCTGTTGCAGCTAATCTAGCTCTGATTGAATCTAACTCTAATCTATCAGTGTGAAATGCAGGAGTAAAACTCCCTGCTGCGACAGCTGTAAGCTGGAGTATTTCTCTTCACTTTATGATCCCCGTGTCTGTGTGTTCCTATTGGTGATTGGAACGTTGTACACACTGAAGACACGTGGGGAAGTGGAACGCATTGATTTTTGCTCTCTTTTTGTTAGTGGTGACCTTGATTACATTGTCAGGGCTAAGAGCAATGTCATACTTAGACTTTGGCTAACCAGTGAAAATTGGATGTTCTTCAGCTTAGCTGTGTAACCTCTATTGTATAGTCAGTCATTTAAAAAAATATAATAATTACTTTAAGCATGGACGCTTTTTCCACTTTATATAGGAACTCTCGTTCAAGGATCTTGCAAGACCCCCCAACATGCCAGTAAATATCTTGAATGGGCAACGAGGGACCAGTCTTACCCCCTTGGACAATAAGCCCCTCCCCTCACCAAATAAGCTCCACCCTCACTCACATGCATGCACATGCCTTCCAATATTCCAGGTGTGTCAAGAAGGACAGACGCTCTCCTGCTTCTCATGCCACTGATTTCCTTGTCATTCCATCATCTCTCCTTTGTCCTCCAGGGGGCTTTTCCTGGGAGGCAACAAGGAGAGAGGTGCCTGAGGCTTGAATACAAGCCTTTTTGTCCCTCTCTCTCTCCTGAAAGAGGGGCAATGGGATTTGGCACCTAAGGAGGGATTGTCTCTCTTTTCTGAAGAAAGGAGATGTCCTGTTTAAGAATTCTAGTAGGGATGCTGTTTTAAGGATCTAATCCGGGGTGGGGGGTTGGGGGGGGGGCTCTAGTCCAGTTTCTGACTCCGGCCCCTTATCCTCAAGCGCTTGCACCAAGGATAAGGGTTGATCTCTGACACCAATCCATGATCTTTCCCCCCCATCCTGAGCACACTTGGGCTGAAACAGATCAGCCTTTGATTCTCCACGGAGAATTGCCAAGGTGTGCGAACGGTGCATGGAGATCCACCGTGGTTTTCGCACTATGTCTGATTTCCGGGTACTACGCCAGTCTTTGCTCTGACAGTCAGCAGCGTCAAGGAAGTTCCTGCCACTGCTGTCCGTGGGAACCCTGGGGGTCTCCCATTGATGGCTGCAGGAACTTTTTCCTCCCGTAGTCCTTGTTGGGAGCAGGGATGGGGGTCAGCCGGAGTAAGGATGGAGGAGGATGGACAATGGAGTAGGGATCACATTTGCAGTTCAAGTCGTGTAGATTAGGTGGATTTTCAGGGGGTTTTTGGGTAGTCATTTCTAGGGCTGTTTTGAAACACTCAGCCGTTTTTAGACGAGGTGCTGAATGAGCCGCGTGGTAAGAGAGAAGCTATGTCGCGCTGCCGGAAGTGATGTGCTCTCTGTTGCCGGCAACGGCTGTGGCTGGAGATGCGGCGCTTTGCAGAGGCGTGTTCTAGAGACCTCAATTTTCAGGTCTCTAGAACGTGCCTCTGCAAAGCGCCGCGTCTCCCGTCGCCGCCGTTGCCGGCAACGGGGAGCACGTCACTTCCGACAACGCAGTGCGGCTTCTCTCTCAACGCACAGCTCAGGAGGCGCTTTTCAGCACCTCGTCTAAAAACGGCCTCATTCCGTTTTCATGGAACAGTTCCCCGAAAACGGAGTGGCTGTTAGAATTCCAATCCGCTATCCTGTGCATGCACACAAGGGTGCCCGGCCATTACGGCGCCACCATTTTGCATATGGTTGGGTACCGTTTTCTTCATGCACAGAAGAGACAAAAAACTTTGAAAAATAGGAACGGTCATTCAGATTTTTAGTCGTTGGAACAATCGAACTGACCAGATCCGTTAGAAACGGAACTTGTTGGGTCACGAGCTTTCAACCCTACTCAATTCTGCTCAAGGTGTCTACCTAGCACAGCATGGCCTTCATTGCAATTAGTTTTCCTAGGCATTTCTGTAAAATAGATGAATAAAAAAAAATATGTTGGGACTGATTCCTTCCTTCTGTATTATTATTATTGTTATTAATTAATTTTTTACCCTGCCATTCCAGCCAAAGGCAGCTCAGGACAGCTTACAGTATTAAAAAATACAATATAAAACATAACCATAAATACAAAAGCATAAAATACCCCCAACTCTACACCATTGCTCCAACCCCTATTTCCACCCCAGCTCCCCATCTTGTGTCAAAGGCATCCCCTTTCCAGTTTCCACACATGCTACGTTGTACACACTGAAGACACGTGGGGAAGTGGAACGCATTGATTTTTGCTCTCTTTTTGTTAGCGGTGACCTTGATTACATTGTCAGGGCTAAGAGCAATGTCATACTTAGACTTTGGCTAACCAGTGAAAATTGGATGTTCTTCACTACGTAGTAAGAACCCTGGCCCTCATAAAATACAGCCGGCTCGGAACGGAGTTGATAAACTTTCCCTTTCGATTTATGGGTCCGGTTTGATGCAGGAAATATGGCTGGATGCTATCCATGGTCAGCAGGCCACGGAGGGCAGCAGGAGCATCTTGTCGCTCTGAGTGTGCTGATGAGGTGAGACTGCCTGATCCCTCTCCGAGTGATAAGACGGCCCGTTCTGTAACAGGAGGAGACAGATGCTTTGGGAGTCAGGTTGATCTCTCGAGGAAAGGTGGCCTTAGAAGGAACTCACTGACAGCAAGCCCCCTCTGGGAAGCAGAGTTCATAAGCCGGTGTTGGAAACAGTGTAAAACCTCAAATGTGGCAGCTGCAGCATCTCCAGCAGTCACCGTAGGGCCTTCTCGACCCTCCTGCTGGCCGCCTGAGACGTCCCTCTCCACTTGTCAGCAGGGCGAACCTGTTCCTGCTCTTCTTGTTCCTCTACTGTCTCACTGTCATGTTACGGTGACATTGGGGCGGCGGCCCTCAAAGTCAGGAAAACGGGAGCTCTTTGTAAAATGGTGCCACGAGCCCTCTCCTGAAACTCTCTCAGGACCTCCATGGGCCAGGGCTTCCTGTGTTTGAGACCCTGTGAGCCTATATATTTATGCCATTCTGTCAGTGAACTAGTATTTACCCCTTAGGAGTGTTCACACATTACGTTAGTTTAACCCCAGGGTTATAAGGAGCTGCCTAACTGAGTCAGACCAGTGGTCCACCTTAGCCCAGTATTGTCACAACCTGACATGAGAGCAGGGTTTCAAAATTCAGCTCTCCGGGGTCTCTGGCAGAGGCCTCACCCAAGCGTGCTACCTGAGACCCTCCCGGGTCCCCAGCAGAGGCCTCACCCAGAGATCCTGAATCAGAGATGCCGGGGATTGAGGTTGGAACCGTATACACGCAAAGCATGTCCTCTACCACCTGAGCCACGGCCCACCCCATGAGCACTTTTTGTAGAGGTGACTAAAGTCACCTCACCTCCCAACTCACTGTAGCACTAGCCACCCCTCCCCCAATGTTCACAAAAGCACAGGGGCTAAAATGAGGGTGAAGGGGAGAGAGGAGGTTTCCCTCTCCAAACAAGCAGTGTTAAAGCAGGGAGGGAGGCTCCTACTTTGAGGGCATCTCGCATACATCTTCGAAAAGGGTCATGCGTGGGCAGGACGGCTGCCGTGGCCATTTTTCAAATGCGCAGAGCGTTATTTCTGGCGAGATCTCAAAATGTTACCGAGATCTTGACAAGATCCTGTTGCGATCTCGGGTAATGTGTTGATTCTCATAAGAATCGCGTGAGAATCGGTTCATTTCAGTTCTACTCCTGACTGATGTTTTGGTTTGTGTTGCTTTTCTTGCTGTCTGGGGCTGTGGAATTAAGTTTTATTCTCCGACTTGTATCTGGCCAGGCAAAAAGTTTGGGAACTACTGATTTAGAGACAGCCTAATTAGGGAAGGCGTTATTGTTATTTTTAAAATTGTTGTTTTATTAACAAATCTTGCCGTATTTCATACTGACTCACAACATATTAAAAACAAAATACAAATTAGTAATGCATAAAACATCATACTTCCCTGATCTTCATATTACCAACTGCCCACCAGCTTCCTTCATCTCTGAGGCTCCCCTCATACCTGCCTCAGCATTCCCCCAGCTCCCATCATCCCTTCCAACAAACCCCAACACCCACACCCCCGCATCCTCTCCCTACTCTTATACATCCCATCACCTTCCCTCCACCTGCCCACTGAATTGTTTTTGTTCTGCAGTTTGATAGCTGCAACTCCTTCAGCCGCTTTTGAGGTCACTATGACTTTTGCCACTGACCTGAATAAGAAAGAGGGCTGACTCTTGGCCAATCTAACTGCCATTGTCTAGCTTTCCCGTAGCCTTTTTGCACATCATTTCCCCCCATGTGCGATGATAGGCCCTCCTCTCTAACTTGAGAGAGAAAAAGTTGTCAGGAGCTTCATTTATTCTCAGTTGACCTTGACTTCCGCTACCCGAATGGAGTTTGTGGCAGTCTCCAGTGGAAATGCTGCTGGCTGGACTGTAACACCCAGCAAACATGGATGTACTTTCCATGTCACTAATGGGAATGTCATTTTCTCTCCATTCCAGCAACTGCCTTCGTTAACGAAGGGAGAAACCCTATCTCCAGACACCACAGCTGACTTCCACAAACCTTGCAATTCCCTCATCTGAGATGCTCCCTCTCACCTGGGACTCAATTTTCCACTACTGTCATGTATTATTCATCTGAAATAATACATATTCTCCTGCTGCAATTATGCAGGGCAAGGGAGAGTCCTACCAAAAATACCTCCTGCTTATCACGTTCTCAGCATTAACAAACTCACCTTACTGCTTCTCCCCACAAATACAGCCCGGTGAGATTTCTTTTTAAAAGTATTTTCTAAACCAAAAGAGCAAGATAAATCCTCTCCAACTGAAATGGTTTGTAAACAAATAGCAAGCAACACCATTGAGTTACTACCCATTTTTGTTCTGTTGGGTGTCCGTTTCGGTTATTTTGAATTTCTGTACCTCAGTTGTGTGTGTGCATGTTTGGTTCAGTTAATTTGTGTTTTGGTCATGTCATTTTCGCAGCATTGGCACAATTGTGCACGTGCAGTTTCCACAAATGACATCACAGAAATGACCAAAAAACCCAAACAACCAATCTAAATTAACCAACAACCCCCCTCTTCCCAAAATAACTGAAATGCAATACCACTCCCCGCAAGACAACGCAGATGTGCGAATACCAGTTTTAGTTGTGGGTATTATACAGTAGTGGGTGTGCGTCTGCAACGTTTTCTATTAGTTACAAAACCGAACGGCGCCCCATTCATATTCATAACTAATGTTACAAAAATGGATGAATAAGTAAATGACTGTCGTTTGCTTTCATCTGTTTCCGTTTAAAATAAATAAATAATTGAAATAATAATTTTAAAAACGGGGAGGTGTTCCTGCGCATGCATAACCTTTTTCAAAATGCCAGAGCCTGCTGCCAGAGCCATTTTGGAAAAGGGAATGCAGGCGCAGAATGACCCCTACCAGCCATCTTGCACGTACGCTGTGATTGCTATTGTTTTACTCGTTATAAATAAAATAAGATTGAAAAAAAAATAAAAAATATCACTACGTGTGTAAAACGGCTGTCGGGCCGATCTGTCCACGCATGCCCTCTTCCAAAATGGCACTGATGCTGCTGGCGCCATTTTGGAAAAGGCCTGCGAATGGTAGGGCCATTTTACAAAAACGGTGAAAGGGCTTTTGTAAATGAAAACAAAATCTGAAACAAAAATGGTTGGGGCACCTTCTGCACTCCCCTATTATACAGGTTTGGGATGTGCCCCCCATGCATACAATACTCACCCATAATAAATCAATTACCCATTTCAGGCATACAGAGCATAGTGCTTGAAGAGCATAAATCTATTTGGGTGTTCCACACTGCTTTTTATTCTTATTGGAAGAAATAATTGATTTGTGAGATGGCTGTTACTTTTAACTATAGGCTATTTAGGTTTAAATTTAGATTTACCTTTGAAAGCTTCAAGTTTAACATGCTTAGTCTTTGGTGGGGGGGGAGGGGGAGATGCCAAAGGTCAGAGTCTGAATCAAGCGTTGTTAAAAATACATGAGCGTTTCCAATTTTGGGCCCCTCTTTGGACTGGGAGTCTGGCTACTTGATTTTAAATGCTGTTTCTTCCAGCGTGGCGATAAATAATTAACAAGCGAGCAGAGCTTTAGCATTATTTTAATTGGCAGTAGAAATGTCCTTTTTGGCAGGGTCTCCGCGGTTAATCTTTCTAATGGCAGTCGCTTTTGATCTCAAAATTAAATGTTAAGTATCTCCCAGACAGCCTATAAAATGTAAAATTTTATATATATAATATATATATATAAAAAAAAGACACACAAGCTAATTTAAGTAAGGCTTATTATACTAATGGTATTAAAGAAAGCTTTGCTTGTTCAAAGTCGATGTTCTTTGACATCATTACATTTCCATATTCCTGGCAATGAAGGGCTTTATCCTAAGGTCTTGAGTGTAAAGGGGGGGGGGGGGATTTTAAACCTCCTTTTTGGAAAAAAAAAGAAAAAAAAAGAAAAGAAAAGAGCGAGAAAAAGAGGTAAATAAGATTTAGCTCTCATGCTCTACCTAGTTGTTTCTATGGAAACCGGTTTTTAGTACCAGGGAGGCTTCTGAAAATCTGAATGTTTCCAAATACTGTCGCATTCTGGCCCCGCATACAAGTCGCAATAAAACCCAACCCTAACCTGTTTGCTCATAGAATGGAAATGTGCATCGTTACTGCTAACAAGCTCTGCTTTTTAATATCGTTTTTCGCTCAGGCAGTTCTCTCTTTCCCGGTTGAAGGAATTTTAATGCTTCATGAGAAATGAAGCAAGTGAATTGTGACGAGCACAAAAAGTCTTCCGATCCACCAAAGGCCTCGTCCACACGTTCTGGTAAGGGGTATAGTTTCCCACGGTAAAGACACCACTGGGTGTACTATTTACCCACTGATATCCCTCGTCATCTGAATGCTCAGAAGTGTGTGGCTGGAATGCTGCTTTTAAACGAGGGGCGCTGAAGCGCCTCCTCAACGCCGCATTAAAGCAAAGCCGCCGGAAGTGACGTTCTCCCCGTTGCCGCCAGCGGCGGCAGCTGGAGACACGGGACTTTGGAGCGGCGCGTTCTTAAGCCTGATAATTGAAGTCTTAAGAACGCGCCGCTCCAAAGCCCCGTGTCGCCAGCTGCCGCCGCCGTTGCCAGCAATGGGGAGAACGTCACTTCCGGCGGCTTTGTTTTAATGCGGCATTGAGGAGGCGCTTCAACGCCCCTCGTTTAAAAGCAGCCTCAGTGTTCGAATTTAAAATTTTACAGTTGGAAGAGGACCTTCAGAGTCATCTTGTCCAAGCTACAGGCCTGTACAGCTCGATGGGGAACTGAAGTACAATTAGGTTTAGGCCTTGTTTTACCACAGGTGAGATCGTAGTGATGGATTCCTTCTTTCTGCAGTTTGAGGGTGATATGGGTGGAGCTTATGTGGGTCAAGGAATCCAGCACCTCCCCACCACAAATTTTAGCCCAAATTTACATCCATGGGTTTTACGCAAACAACTTGTTGCCCCCTTTAACTTCAACCCATTTAAAACACAGGTTTAATTAAACTGACACCATTTTGTGTGTGGAAGGTCTTGATTCCAAACTGGTTTGCAGCATTGGCCAAAGGGTACAATGAACCATGTCAGCGTGTTTCCAAAGTTGTGCTCCTTTAAGCGAGACGACTCACACTTTATATACAAAGCGTAACCTCCCTACATTTGAAGTAGTCGGAGGGAAAGAAGTCCAACTTCCTCAGCCCACAAGCTTGCCCCCCATGAAGAGCATGCATGTGTGGGACAGAAGACGGAGGAGCGGCAACTCCAATGCTGCAGGATGCGGGTGCCTCCGCTGGTGGTAACCAGTATTTGGGTGGTGCACACTGCCTCCAAAAGGACGGTATAACAACCCTAGGAGGGACACTGGGATTTTTCACACATGAATTGAGTGGTTTGCTGATTCCCAGGATAGTCCTGGGAATTATTAGCTTCAATTCTGACGAGACAGGAAATGGCCACTATCCATTCCTGATTTGTCAGATATCTGTTCCGAATATTTTGCTTATCTAGTTTCTTTCATTTTTTGGGGGGGCATTTTGGTTACTTTGTTTTGGCTACGGCGCATTGTTTCTGTTAATAGTGCTGAAACAATGTAACCTAAATACCAAAAACAACCAAAACAACAGAAGCATAATCGCAAAATAAATGAAAACAAAGTAAGTAAATATTTGGATTAGCGAAAATGTGATTTACTAACTCTGGATGCAGACCTTATTTGGAGGGTGTATCCGAAAATGTGAATAATATTCGCAGATTAGTAAATCCACGATTCATTTTTGCCCGAAGTGCTCTGTAGATGAAAAGTCGTGTGTGTGTGTGTGTGTGTGTGTGTGTGTGCTTTTTTTTTTTCCAAAGCCCACTGAAACCAATCACAAAACTTCCTTTAATTCCAATGGGCTTTGAATCCGGGTCCCTAAAAGCGAAATGTTACTCATAATGATTATTCATCTTTCCATTCCAGTTGAGGTAAAATTTGTGGTTTTTTTTTTTAAAGAAAACGGCAAGCAAAATACATTTTTATAAAAAGACTGCAAGCTGAAAACCTGCTTTCGACTATTTACAGTCCTATTAAAGCATGGTTGTGTGAGGAGTGTTGGGTAAAAGAACATCTTCCTGACCCTCGGGGGCCAAAGCATACTTTATTTTTAACTGCATAAATTTGAGAGACGACAGTTGCATTTCCCCCCTCTCTGCCCATCGGAACAGAAAAGGCCCTCTGCAACGACCGTATGGTCAAGTCAAATAAAGATTGATTGATTAAGAAAAGGCCCTCGCAGCACCAATGCCGCCTCTATTAAAGTCACCAGGTGGTGGTTTTTTGGTTTTTTTTGTGGTGGTCTGTAATTAGGCTTATGTGCTCTGCCCGAAGGTGGGGGTGTCCATAGAGAGGTGGTGTCTTTGTCTAGTTGGACGGCTAAAGACAAACATCCTTTCTGTTTCCTTTTGTGTCAGAGGACCAGTTTGCTTTAACAATTTGTGTACTGATGAAAGGGTAGAAATAAAATTATAGGGAATGAGTTCAAGTTGTGCTTTCTCGCAGCAGTTTTGCCTTAGAGCGGAGCGTCTGTACGCACACGGCTGGGAAAATGGGGGGAGAAGGAGTATGGAGCGGATGTACTCTTGCAGTCCAATCATGGGGAGTTGAGATTAAGGAGCCGGGACACTAGAAGGAGTGGGGGCACCTGCTCCTCCTTAACTTGACCTTCTCCTACCCCTCCAGAGTTCTGTGGTGGTGTTACACTCAATAAGGGGTGGAGCAAAGGGACTCTCTCACCACTTTGATGTGCCCAAGCCCCCTTCGAAATATTGTGACATTTCAGCGGTCTCCATGGGGTGACCATGTCAGAGGGTGGGAGAGCCTTTTTTCACCCTACCCCTGTCTGACGTGGCCCCATCCACTGCAGCCAAACCTTCCGGGAGCGCTTTTGTTAAGGAGAGGGTTATCCCATGCAAAGCTCCGATCCCCATTGGCATTTAAATTTCCTGGATGCCGCGTGAGGCAGCAGAGCCGCTTTTATGGGGTGGAGACTTCAGGAGTGAGGCTGAAGGGGGAAGGAGGAGTTACGGAGAGTTGTTCCTCTACTGTGCACTAGTATCTTCTCCCATCATCGGCGTCCGAGTCAGAACAAATATATTTAATTTTAAAAAATCTTATATAGCATCCCCTTGCCATGACACTCGGAGCACTTTACACAGAACACTTTCAACACAACTTTTAGGCTGAGAGAACTTTTAATCGTCACAACATCCCTGTGAGGTAGGTTAGGCTGAGAGAATATTGTGACTGGCCCAAGGTCAACCAATGAGTTTCTGTAGCTAAGGCGAGACTTGAACCGGGGACTCCCCCTACCCTCCCGGTCTAGGTATTGCACGCTTAGTCATTACCACCACACTGGCTCTCATATTTGTGGATATCCATATTTGTGGATGATTGTGTTTTCGAACAGCTGTCCTAATATCCAAATAGCTATCCGCTCCTGAAACGAATACCCTGTTCATCTAAGTAGCCACATAATTCGATTTGGATACTCTAATTGTTGTTTATATAACCAAATTTTAAAACTGAAATGCCTGTATTCATTGTGGGGGGATGACCTGTGAAGTTCAACCGCCTATTGTAATGAAGCAGTCATGGATAATGTTCCTTACCCACTTTGTCAGACCTGTTCTAAAGTGGGCAAATTTGTTGGATTATGATATTGGCCACGGATATCCATTTCATCTCTAGCGCCAGCAATGAGCCTGGTTCTGAATGCTTGTGAGACAGATCCCTGCCCAAAGGGGATTACAATCTAGAATGAACAAGCAAGAGGAGACATGGGAGTGGGGGGGGGAGGAGAACATAGGGAGAAATGAGGATAGAAATCATGATCATGATAAAATCATCAAGTTCTCAGAGGTCATCTAAATAGTGTGCAGTCCGCATGGTTTCAAAGAAAAGCCTGTGGAAAGTGACTACATATAAGGGTTAGGGACGAGAGCAAGTGTTCCCGTTCTGCAGGGAAATACCGAGCTTCTGGCAGCATTTGCGAGTGTTCACCCGTACTTCATCGGTCTCCTGTGAGTCTGAAATTCCACCATTAATATTCTGCAATTCCACCATTGATATCGCTGCCTGCGATTTTTTTTTTTTCTACGTTTCCTGTAAGTTTTGTCATTTTGTGTCATGTTTCCATCCCTTTTACACATTTGCAGCACTTTTACGGCAATTTACAGCACCTCCCCGAGGAATCTTTGCGTCTCTACAGCCCATGGGGGTGCAAGCATGGGGAACGTAGGGCTTGGGGTCGGCCCTGTAACAGCTCTGTTCAACTCACGAAAAATAACAAATGGTGAAAGCAGCAGAAAAGCTGGTCAGTTTTCATGTCACACGAATTAAGGTGAATGACCTGTTTCCAATGGAAACAGCATTTACCGCGATTTGTCGTTTGAGGCCTAAAGGATGCCTTTATAGGCTCAGACAGCAGAATATGAAGAATCTTAATAGCATTTAGGAGGAAACCACGTCATGCTTACATCTAGTCTCATGATTTGTTTGACTTGACGTGACTTTTCAGCCTCTTAGGGTTGGCCACCATAGCACTGTAAGTGTAAAGATCCGTACATATCTTTTATGTTCCATTTCACCTGTACTGTGTTTTCAGGTCGGATATCTGCAAGGAAACCGTATGTCTGTGTTTGTCAAGACAAGTTCATCTGCTACCTGCTGTTTATCCCACATAATCCTTTGTTTATGAAATAACACGCGGTCGCCATGGATATCGGGGGTGACGTCACAAGAGGAGGATTAGGGTTGAGGGTGGGTAAATAGCAGGTGAACTCTTGAAGATGCCAGCGCTCTTTTGTTGGCACGCCAAGATCATTTACTGGAATAGGGTTAGAAAATAAGGCATTTGTGTTTAATACAAGACTAGTTTGGCTTTACAGCAGAGATGGGGAAATGCAGGCTGCACCACCCTTGAAATCTGGCCCCCTGTCGTTTCCCCATTGATCATCCTCCGGGCCAGCCTTAACACAGGGTAACCTGAGGTGACTGTCCTGGTGCCCACTATTTTTTCTACTACTGGGGGGCCCATGGAGCCCCCTGCTTCACCAGGATAGGAGCAGGGCCCCAAACATGGTCACCACTAGGGTTCTGTGAAGGGTGCCCCCTGAGGACGTGGGACCCTTGCAGAGGAGCCAGGGTCACCAGGAGTCCTGCATTTTATCTTTGCCCTGGGCCCTGCAACTCAAAGGTCAGCCTTACTGGCAGGCTTTTCCCAACCCAGGATCTGGTGCAACAGACCAAGAGTGCTCTGCTGCCCCTGCTATTGTGGGAACTTCAGTCCCAGCCAGGGCAGAAACCAATAGAACTGTTGTTGTTCTCAAATATTTCTGAGTAGTCGAGGATCGGACTTGAGTTTCGGCAGCTCCTCGGTAATACGACAGATACTCGGCATTCGGTGTTTGGTACACGGCATTTGGTATGCCTGTGCTACCGCAGTATTGTCTGGTGATAGTTTACCACATCTGAGCCAATCACAGTGCAAGACAGCACATGCACCCTTTCCTCCC
>QEPC01012679.1:1012894-1028946 GCA_003113815.1 Sphenodon punctatus | reverse complement strand
GCAGGTGGGGATAAAGGATGGGATGGGTGGGTGTTTGGGAAGATGTAGGGGTTTTAAGGGATTTTAATGTGTTCTATTGTATTTTATATTTTTAATGTTGTAAGTTGCCTTGAGTCTCTACAGAAGAGTGAAGTGGAAACTGTAATAAATAAGTAAAGGCCCTTTTCACATGGGCCGCAGCGCATGGGGGGGTGGGGTTGGTGTGCGCCACGGTTCGTGTGTGCTGGGTGGGCGGGAAGTTCTGATGGGTGCATACCGACCTCCCGCCACTGCTACCCACCACCCACACGTGGAGTCACCTCCGTTTTGTCCGGTTCCTCCGTGCGTGGGGGATGGGAGTGCAGGAGCACGCACGCACCCCCACCCAGCCGCGGCACAGTTCAAACGAGACTCGTCCACGCATGAACACCCAGGTTTTTGGGTGTTCGTGTGTGTGTGTGCTGCCCGTGTGAAAAGGGCCATAGGCTGCCTACCTCTGAGCTCAGGAAGGCAACTGAAGTCTTGATTTGCTGCCAGAGCCAGCTGTTGGAGCAGAGCAAGTAGCACTGACTGAGGCACCAGCACAATGTGTTGTATTGATTCTCAAATTTGTTGCAGGTTAATATTTTGAGTGTGGCCGTGGGTAAAAACAGACATGACACTGACTCAAACTGTGGCCTGGATCTCACCTGCACATCTGTGCAGGGGCTGCCAGATGTTGGTCCGGGACTGCCCCAGGGCTGTTTTGGCAGGTAGCCTGGGCTGTGACCTCGGGGGTTTTTGATTGGGCCACAGCAGGTTATCACGTCTGTTGGCGGGCCGCCAGTCCAGCCCAGGGCTACCATGGCTGCCTGTCATTGGCCACCATGGCTGCCTGTCATGGCGGGGGGCTGAGTGCAATGTGGGGATGGAGCCAGATGGCCGCACGTTTGTTCTTTTCCCCGCCCTCCCTGGTGGCCTGGCTGTAGTCGTGTTTGTTGAGCAGCCCTGGACCATTGTCCGCTGAGGCTTTCCTCCCCGGGTCGGACAGCTGCCGTGCCACCGTCAAGTGTGTTTTCACCCAGAGAAATATCCGTTGTGTTAACGTAATGTGAGGCCTGTAACACTGCCGTGCCCCACCACCAGATCTAAGGTTGCCACCTTTCCTGAAGCTTTGACCCATAGAGGGCAGGGCCGCACTGGAGAGAGACGGAATAAAAGGACTCTCCTCCCCAGCCTCTTGCTTCCTTGAACATGGTCCCTTTGGAGAGTCAGGAGAGCCTCTTCACTAGGCTCCTTTCCAACCTAGTGCCCCAGAAGCTCTTATTTCTCCCGATTATCCATGGAAGCAGAACGATTTTCAGTGAATGCTATTTTAGTTGTAAAACCGCAGATTAACTGCCTCCCTCGGATATGGAAACTTGCTGGCTTTTTGCCACATTTGTTTCCATTCGGGAATGCCATTCAGTAGGGAATTTCGTTTTTGTTTTGGTACCTTTGGCTCGTGCTGGCACGTTGTCAGGAGAATGCGGCAGGCACAGTACTGACAGACCAGACACGGCTTGGAGGTGAAAACCACATGAGGCTGGGCACCGAGGAAGTGATGACACCAAGACAGGAAAGTATCAGTGAGTCGCAGAAATAGATGGGAAAGCTCCAAAAGATGATGGATGTTGATAAAAAATAAATAAATAAATTACCACCTTGAATCCCAAAACAATAGAATTGCAAAACTCATCCTGGATTAAAAAATTCTAGCAGACGTTTGGCAACGCTCCCAACATGACGGGATTTCCTCTCAAGGTGAGGGATAACACCACTAGTTATCCAGGCACCCACAAAAACCCCAGTGAAATCAGGGCTTCACCCAGTGCCTGGAGACGATGGTTTAAGAGGGTTGGTAACCCAACCTACTCATCAGTCCCCTCCATTCGCAGTCTGCCTACGGGCCTGGATTCTTTACAAGCTATTAGAGTCTGAATCAGTTGCATGACAGACCAATTTTAATTCTGCATGGTGTAAAATACCGAGCAGGCTATAAAAAGGCCTCTGGTGGTTTTCCGGGGGCGCCCACTCACACCAGGCATGCCAAAGCTTTTACCATCTCATAACACTACACAGTACGCATTTGGGAACTGACACCCTACCTCCTGACCTTTTAAGTGCCTGAAGAGGACAAGCCCTGCCCCCTGCTGCCCCTCACCAAATAAGCTCCACCCCGTCATACACTTATATGCATGTTCACACCTACCAATATTCCAAGATTCTCAACCGAACTTCTCCTGCTTCTCATTCCACTTAAGGTGTTTTTATATGCACCTGATTTCTCCTGGACTTCAAAGTCCAGGTTCACTGAACACGTATGCGGGGAGTTTATGCCGCCCCCAGGAAGTTGGCCAGGTGACGTTGTGCACAGTAGCGCCCAACGACTTCCGCATGTTTCATGACCCGGACTTGTAAGTCCCTGGTAGCAGAGGACTTAGATTTTTGGGTCACGAAACATGTGGAAGTTGCCAGGCACCGATGTGACTTCTACATGCGAGTTCACTGAACCAGGAGTTTGAGGTCCGAGAGAAATCAGGTGCGTGAAAAAACGCCCTTAGTTTCTTGTCATTCCATCATCTCCACATTATCCTCTCAGGGACTTGGATGCTGGTCTTTTTGTCCTTCTCTCCTGAAAGAGGGACAATGGGATTCAGCCCCTAAAGAAGGACTGTCCCTCCTCAATAGGGACTTTTGGGAAATATATCACAGTCCATTCCCTGCTGGGTGCAAGTTAATATTTTGGCAGCATCATTTTTCTCCAGTTTTTCTCATGGAGGCAGCTTTGTTGAGCGGCCTCTCTTGTGGCAGGTCAGGTCTGGTCATCATTCACCCACGGTGCTCTTGTGTTGCAAATTTAAACACTAGCCACAAGCCTTACAAGACAGACTGATTCATTGGAACCCCTTAACTTCTCCACATAGACAGGAAGGAGCAACCAGATAAGCCTTAATGAGTCTTAATGGATGGAGTAAAAGGGTCTATCAGAGGGAAAGACTGGCTAAAATAGGCAATTAGCCATTCTTTCTCCGTGACTCTGAGCCAATAATAGGAAGACTGCTGGAGCAGCAGCTCAACAATGAAAGAAAAATAAATCAAAGTCTTGTCTTTTTCCTAGTAAGTAACAGAGCTGCCTCACCAGCTCCAAAGGCTCCGCCGCCGCATTTGTCTGTCTCCTAAAATATCAGGAGTTTGGGTTTTAAAAAACGCTTAGATTTTTTCATAATTTGGTTTGGGTTTTAACTTGTGTTTTGGTTTTTCTGACCTGCTCAGTCGTATTTTCAAGCTTTCTTTGGTAAATCGGGAGGGCTAGAGGTTGGGGGTGGGGGGGGGGTTAAAAAAAAAACCTTTTAAAAGATGGTTTTTTGTTGTTTACCATTGATATATCGTTATTAATAATTTATTAATAATAATACTATTATATAGCACANGGGGGGGGGGTTAAAAAAAAAACCTTTTAAAAGATGCTGTGCAAAGCTTTCTCACCATTCAATTGCTGATCTCATGATTTTAGGTTTTAAGAAACTCCCTAAAATTGAGAAAATTTGTAACTTGGGTAATATGGTTTTTTGTTGTTTACCATTGATATATCGTTATTAATAATTTATTAATAATAATACTATTATATAGCACAAGCAATGTACCTGCTCTTGTACAATCAACAGTGATAGACAGGCCCCTTCTCCCAAGGGACTTACAATCTGAGAAAGACAAGGGAAGCGGGAGACAAGGAAAGAGGTGAACGTTGGGAGAGACAAGAGTCCGTTCACGATGTTGAGAAGTTGCAGGTGCACGTGCTTCATTTAGTTACAGGGAACTGAGGAAGGGAAGGTGAGTGGGTGAAGGAGAGGCTGTCGGAGGAGCAGTGTCGGAGGAGCAGTGTCTCAAGGGCAGGGAGCCGGGGGGAGTGAGAGAGGAAGAGATCGTGGATGAACAGTGCTTTCTAGAGGAAAGTGCGACAAGTCCAGAGAAACAAATATTGCTGTGAGGTGGGTCGGCATTATTCCCATTTTACAGATGGGAAACGGGCTCTGAGGGAGTAATTTGCCCAAGGCCACCCAGTGAGTTCATGACAAAGATGGGATTTGAACCCTGGTCTTCCCATTCCCACAGAGGCTGGCACAGGTAGGTAACTCTAGATGGAAGAAGTCCATGCCTTCTGGTCCCCACCCCCTCTGACATGTTGAACTGTGAGAGGCCAGAATCCAAAGCGGGTGTAAATTGTTATAGCTTCTCTGGTTCCAGATGGAGCTCTGCTGATGTGTGCCGATGCGTATTTCACTGCCCTTTGTTGTATGCTCTTTCCTAAGGATGCGTCTGATTGTTACCCACTCCTGCAAGGAGTGGTCCACAGGTTGCATTTGGCAACTTGAGTGTGTCAAGCATGGTGACGACATAACTGGAACCTCCTAGGATTGTAGGTGGTTTTATAACCTTCTGTCTGCCTGCGGCCAGACCTATTTAATAAGAGCTTCCTTGTTAAGCCCTCTTAAAAGCATTTATTCCCCTTGGGGATGGGTGTGGAAGGAGGAGATTGGAGGTTCCCATATCCCAGCTGGATGTTAATTTCCATCATTTGTTGTTATGAACCTTCTCAGCTCAATAGGGGGGCGGGAGTGAGTTTAATAATTGATTGAATCACCTATTGGGCTGCAGGCCAGCGCTGCTGTTTAAACTAGGCCTTTCCCAATGGAAACTGGTTATTCCTCCAACGTTGCGGATTCCTCATATTAACATCAAGGAGGGTTAGCTGGAAAGCAACAAGAACAAGCCAACGTGACCACGCCCATTTTCTGATCTGGGAAAGAGGTGTGGCCACGGCAGAAGCGAGCATGGCAAGGGGCTTGCCCCGCCCCTTCCCAGTGGCCAATCTTGTTTTGCGACTATAGTGACATCACGGCCCTTGGAAAGGGGGCGTGATCATAAAAGGCAGGAGAGCTCTTTCCCACATGCCCTTCTGCAGTGGCCACCCCCCCAAAGGGGCAGGAGACAGCAATCACACCCTCTCCTCCCTGCGCCCAGGAGCAGGGTCTCTAAACTAGGGCTGAAACGAGAATCGCTTTGAGTCTTGTGAGAATCGAGAATCGTGACCGAGATCTCAAGAAGTTCTCGAGAACGGTTTGAGATCTCGCGAGAATCTTGTGGAAAATTTTAAAATGCTCTGTGCGTGCAGAAAACGGCCCCCGCAGGCCTTTCCCAAGATGCCACAGGCCATGTCGGTGCCATTTTGGGAAAAAAAGGTGGTCTACACACCTGCACAGAACTGGCTGCCTTTTCCCACAATGGTGATGGTGCGGCCCACGCCATCTTGGGAAAAGACCCCCGACCTGGCCAGTTTACGCATGTGCGGAGCATTTTTTTTCAGTTTCTCGAGAATCTTGTGAGAACGGGTTGAGAATCAGCCAATTTCTCGACTTGTTCTTGGAAATCTCTCTCTTTCAAGAAAATAGAGATCGCTTTTCAGCCTTACATTAAACTATTGATATATTTATTTTTGACATTTAATACCCTGCACACCATCCTGCCTCAGGCAGCTCGGTGTGGCAATATAAACGTATAAATATATATAAATAAATATAAACATGTAAATATAAAAATCCATAAAACAATACGCCATTCGCCCGCCTGCATTCACAACTAGAGCTAAAAGGAAGAGAGGTCTTGGCATTCATGAGTCCCATTCAAATATTCGGCTGTGACACAATTTGTTCACCAACCCATCTGACTGCTTGCCTGAGGAAGGGCTCTGTGTGACCTGAAAGCCTTCATCATAGTCCGTGAAAGAGACAATCTGCATTATTTTGTCTCCATCTTTTACCTCATTTGTTTAAAAACGGAGTTGGAAACATTTATGGCGGCACCCAATTTTTAATCCTATAGGAATTTTATTTTTCTTTACTCCCTACTATATTTGGGGGTGTGTGTGTGTCCTTCTTTCCCGAAGCATTGAGGACAAAGCAAGAGGAAGTGGGGCTGATGGGATACTCTGGTGCCTGGGGTGCTAGAATTATCTGACTGGTGACTACTGGATTGGGTCCTGCATGCTGCTCAGGATCTAACTGATCACCATATTTGAGGTTCTGATTAGCTCTTCTGCCCCAATGCTTTTTATGCATTTTCTGTTGTTTTAAGAGGTAAACTGAGATAGTAGTTTTGTAGCATGTTTTTATTGAGGATCTATGTTTCGTTATTTGTGTTTTGTAAATGTTTGATTTGTTTGTTTGTTTGTAAATCGACAATGGCCTAGGGCCACGTCAAATAAATGAAAATGAAAAGTGTGTTGTACCTATGATCTACTCAGTTGGGACGATGATTGGGGTGTTGCTTAAGTGGGACAGAGATCTGGGAACAGTTCTTTCCAGTGCTGTGACCTTCATTGCACAATTACATTTTCTTAAATTGTGACAGCTGGTTCATCTTCCCAAGGCATCCCAATCAAGAGACTTCTGCTGTCCTGGGGTGAATGTGTCAGACAGAGGCCAAAAGTAGAGATGAAACCAAGAGTTAAATCCGTAATTTCAGTTAATAAACCAAGTTCCAAGATCTAATTGAATAACCAATTGGCAACTTCATACTGCAGCGATTAACCAAAATACTGATAAATGCTGCTTTACCGTTGGCACAGAACCCATTTATGTTTTTTCTGCGTTCTATCATTTCCAGTTTACTTCTGGACCAACAGCAAAGATGTATCCAACAGATCTGAATGAAGTACCCAATGGGAAAAAGTAAACTGAAACCAGTTTCTGGGGCGGGGCATAAACAGGAAAGGAATTGTTGGCCAACAGAACTAGACAAGACAGTGACTGTGGAACCGATGGGAAAACGGAATGTGGCAACAAGTTATATGGCATAAATCAGTAACTTGGTTAAATTGTTACCTCTTGGTAACTGATTGGATTGGTTACCACAATCCAATGGTTACCGATATCCACTCAGATAACGGTTTCATTTCTAACCAAAAGGCAAAAAAAAAAAAAAAAAGAGGAAGCCTTCAAATTTCCACTGCAAACATAATGGCTTTCATTTTCTGCGGAGCAATTTGAGTTGTCGAACCAGGATCATTTTATTGAGCTGCGAAAGGAGCCAGTCTGTGGGGATACATCTAAAAAGGCTTGAATAATTCCATTTCAAAATGAACCCCGCTTGGCTGAAACTGCCTTCCGTGCAGGCATCATAGTGGTAGAAGACAAGCTACAAAAGGAAGAAGGGGAACATATTCTTGTCAAAATGACATTCCCCATAGGGATACAATCTACACAGAAGCATTTAACCGGGCATGTTATGCTGCATTCAAGGGTCTCTTTGTGAAATGCATTATGCCAGGTATTTGAATAATTATGTTTGACTTATTTAACAATTTAAGCTTCGCCTGTGTGGCTTTACAACTGGAGGAACAAAACTACATCGGAGTTGCTATAAAAGAGGGGGTGGAAATGTGGCGTATGATAGTTTTGAAAATATGCTTCCTAAGATTGCACTCTCAAATGCAAGTGTTAAGCAAACCAAGTTAGGATCCAAAGGAAACTTTGTAACGGGGCTGTCGGATGGAGAAATAAAAGGAGTTGCTCAAGTCATAAATGAGAAGGCTTATGTGTCTTCCCTGCAAGAAACCGGAGCTCCAGTGCCCACTTTTTTGATTGAGACAACCAGGGGAATGTAGCAGGGGTGTAGCTAGGTTGGAATTGCCCTGGTGTGGAAAATGGAAATGGCTCTGCCCTGTCCCGGGGCAGGAAGAGAGGGATTTGACAAGGCTTGTCTAGGTGGGAAGGCAAGGCTTGAACAGTCACACCCAAGTGTTCCGTGAGTGGGCAAGGATGGCCTGTCGATCCACTCAGCACTCCCTGGTTTACAGGCATGTGCCCCCTCTCTCTTGCACAAACACTCCTGTAGGGTCTACCTACCTGCAACCTCTGGGCATTTGTATGGGGGCAGGATAGCAGTGGACGTGTGTGGGGAGCATGTGCTCGCTGTGAATACGCAGACTCCACATGTGTGTTTCCCCCAGCCTTGTGCACCTCTGGGATAGCTACATCTGCTGTAGTTGTAGCTACTATGCCCCTGGAATGTAGATTAGTGAAGTGTTAGACGAGCTGCTTAGCCTGTTCTCTCCTGCGATCTTTAATGTATTTGACATCTTACCACTTCAAGAGCGGAAGTCTGTGATTATGCCCATTTTTACAGATGGGGAACTGAGGCACTAAGTGATGTGCCCATGGTAATGGCAGTCTGTGTCAGAGCAGGGAAACTGAATCCAGGCCTTCAGAGTGGGAAGGGAACACAGGGATACGTACATTTCCATTTTACAGATGGGGAACGGAAGCTGAGAGATGGTGACTTGCCCAAGGCAAGTTCATGGCTAAACTGGGTTTTGAACTTTGGTCTCCTAGGACCAAGTCCAGCACATTATCTGCTAGGTACACTGGCTCTCGTGTATTCATGCAATTGAAATCTATCAAATCTGAACTATCCACACATCATATAGCCGTTTCAGATATTATTTAGTTACGTTGGTAGGTTGGTAGTTTCATATTGTATATGGCAGCAGCCAAAAGACCACCACCTCCTTTTATGTTCCGTTGTGGTTCCCTGAGGTCAGTCAGGAGCACCCACTTGCCCCAAGCCTTTTAACATTCCAGCGGGCGTGTAAAACCTGGCTGTTTGCCCAGGCCTTTGGGGGGGGGGGGGGATAGGGTTTTTAGCTCTTCCCTGACCTTATTTTATTTTTTATTTCTTCTTCTGCCCCTAATGATGTCTTTTAAATTGTTGATGTTTTTAAAAATTGTTTTATTAATGTTTTTAGTTGTACGTCGCCCCGGGATGCCGTAGGCATGTGGGACGATTCACAAATATAATAAATAAATAGATAATCATCTGCCCATAAAATTTGCACAGTAATGGCACGCAGAGAGGCCTTCTTGGTGGTTGCCCCACAATTACAGAACTTCCTTCCCCAAAGGTTCGTCGAAGCCCAAGCCTGCTCATTTTCCAGAGACAATGCAAGACTTTTATTTATTTATCCATCCATCCAAGCATTTGGCAGGCATGGATAGGGTTTGGGGAAACTTGTGATAAGGGACTTTAGCCGTTTTATTATTTATGTGTTGATTTTATACATTGTAAACTACCCAGAGCCCTTCGGATAGGGCAGGATAACAATTTTAAATATATATTTGGTTTGGTTATTCCCTCATTTTAACAAAATAAGTGAAGTAACCAAAATGGAATACCCAAATAAATGAATGTCCAAATACCCATTTTGGTTGTGGATATTATTGGGATAGCAATCTGAAAATGCAGATAAAGTCTGCAAATACAAAACCCATGATTTGTTTCAGCTGTACCCAAAGCCTTTAACTATCAGATGTTGAGAGAGAACAACAGGGAATGGAGCACTCCGTTAACTGACTTGTTTCTAGGGTTCTTCCGCAGACGCATCCAGCACTGGCCTCTGTTGCCGACTAGCTACAGTAGGGATGAACGCGACGTTGTCACCTGTTCTGATTGGACCAAACGAAATTACAATGGGTCATTTTGCACATGGCCGCCACGATTCTACACATGGTGGCCACCATCTTTTTGTCCGGCGGTGACTGTTTTGCACACGCGCAAAATCGTGGTTTCCATTTGCGCAAGTGCAGAATTAACCAGTTGGAATGCTGACTGAAATATTAATTTGGTCAGAATTTGGCCAAGCAACAAGCAGATTTTGCAGAAAAGTCTATGGCTTATTCGATCCACCCCTAAGATCCAGGCCTAGATGAACGATCAGTCTGATCCCAGTATCGCCACTTTTTAATGAAAATTTGATGCCACCAGTCATTCGTGTTCATTTAAACCTCTAAGGTCAGCATGAGTGGGGATGATTAGTCTCATAATTAGCATGAGGCATCTCTCTCCATTCTCGCGTAACCACCGTGTAACTATCCTAGAGTAGGAATTCTTCCTTTGACTATAATATCCCAATAATGGATTCAAGAAAAGGCCATGCATCACCATTACAGCAATGAGCGTCCTGTGTACAGTTTGTTTCTATCCTTTAGGTCGGGAGGGAAGGTCGGTATTCGTTCTTCATGGACTGCGTTGCTTTAAACTCTATGTGTTGAAAGTCATTAAACCAGTGGTTTCTCGGTATTCGCACAATATGTTCTTATTAATTTTTAAGCAACTTTGTATTTTAGCAGCGGATAAACAGCTGGCGGTGTTTTCGAAACCATATTCTATCATCCCGCTAACTAAGATAGCTGCGCCAGCCTGACGGAGTCGGAGAGAGTGCAGAGGTGCATAATTTTTTTGTTTTTGGTTCTGCTTTATTACACTTCACATTGAGCGGCATGGTCTCTAGCCTGAGTAGCAACCACTCAGTAGTTTGTCAAGTCTCAAGCCCAAGATATTAAGCGAGCTTGTTCCTCCTGCTCTGTTATCCTCTCACTCCTCTCCTCCCTGCTGTGCCCATCGTCCAATTTTCTTGTCATGTCATTCGGAGTGCTCATGTTACTGTGTTACTCAGAAGGGCGAATCTAAATGAGAGCATGATGGAAAACCCATCAGTGGAAACAGCCCTCCTCTCCCGGTGCTTTCTGTGGGGGTTTATTTACATTTTCTAAGCCTCTGACAGGCGGCATCTATCTTGCTTTACAGATTCTGCTGTTGTTGTGGGGTTTTTAAAATATATATTAAAAAGCTAATCCCAGGTAGTTTCATGCTTTCTAAGGCCTGAAGTAGCTACTGTGGTGAGGTAGCCTGACCACCTAGAACAGGGAAGGGGAACTTCCAGCTGCTTCTTCGGCAGTTGTACGCTGCTCCTTTCCGATGCATGAATCCAACCCTGTTTTCAAACATGCTCCCACAGCTTCCTTGTCTAAGAACATAAGAAGTGCCATTTACTGGGTCGGACCAATGGTTCATTCAGACCCGAATCCTGTCTCCGATAGTGGCCAGCCTCCGTTGTCTCAAGGGAGTCCACAGCAGGGTTACAGTGAAGCAATCCATTTCATGTCATCCTCCCACAGCTTCTGTCAAGGTTCTTGTACCCCTGACCAACCCAATTTCCTAATTCTTCTGAGTGGCTGTCTCAATGCACACCATTGTCTCTGGCTCTTCAGCCTCCCCCCACCCCAAATCCTCTAGTTAGGGTTACTTGCTACACCCCTCTGGATTTTCACCTGGACGGGGGGAGAGGCCAGGTCAGTAGGACCGGGGCAAATAGGGTGTCGTGTCCCTTTCTGATGTAACTCCTCACCTCACGGAACATCCAGTTTCTTTGCTCTGCCCCTTTTCTGAAATGGCTGTTGCTTACTACTCCCAGAAGCCCCAGTTTATCTGGGTTACTAGGGTAGACTTGCCACCTATGCAGACTTTTAAGGAACAGCTATGAAAAATACATATTTCAGGGTGCCCTGCAACATGTATTTTTAAAAATTGCATAGGTGGCAAGCCTCTACTAAAGGTGCCCCTGACCAACTTGGAGAAATTGGGGCTTAGCCCTGAGTCTCTGGGAGATTGTTAGGAACCCTGCCCTCCAAACACCAAGCCCCCCAGTAAGCCCCTACAGCCCTTCTCTGGTTCACAGGCACTTTTAAAATCCCCAACTGCCCCATGCAGGGTAAGGGCTTTAGCACTGCATCCAATCTCCACCTCCAAAATGTGGTACTCTGCCCGATTTAGTCAGCCCTTGCTACTCCATGGAGGAGGTTTCCAACTGCTTGCTTCTCGAGGAAGCTGACTTTATTGCCCCAGAGACATTTGGAAGGTCATGGGTGAAGATGAGAATGAAGATGGTAGAAAATCTTTGGCCAATTTTTTGTTCTCGCCTGTGATTTTTGGGTACTCAAAAGGATTATTTTCTGGGTCTTTACGTGCATTTTAAAAGCTCAATTTTTTTTCAGTTTGGAAAACAACCGTCTCATCTCTACATCCATCCTAAGACCAAAAACTTGCCAGTTGTGGTGGTGGTGTTTTTTGTTTTTTTAAAAATAACTTCAAGATCAAATCCTAAAATCCAATTTCTCAAATCACCATAGCCCTTGCTACTCCAATCCACAAATGTACATATACAAATAAATACCTCACATCAGCAGTGTTCATTTAATCCAGGGATGGGAAATGTGTTCTCCTCCTGTGTCACTTTAAAAATTACTACAAGCACTGCAGAGAGGATAGAAGTTTGGGATGGGGGGGTGGGGCACTCAGGAGAACCAGTGTCATGTAGTGGATAAAGTGCTGGACACGAACTTGGGAAGCCAGGGTTTAAATCCTGCCCTAGCCATGAACTCGCTGGGTGGCCTTGGACAAGTTACACCACCTCAGTTCCCCATCTGTAATAAATGGGAGTGTGTGTGTGTGTGTGTGTCTGTCCCTGTGATTCCCCTCACCCGTGTCCATCTAGATTGTAAGCCCACTGGGCAGGGACCTGTCTCCAAAAATCTGTGACTGTAAAGCTCTGTGTACGCCTAGTAGTAGATGGGGAAAGGAAGAGGAGGTTCCAGATCATGGCTCTATGCCAGCAGTGAGAACCTCAGGCCAGGGGGACCAAATGTGCCCCACGACTACATTTTATATGACCCCTTTCCAGTTCCTGGATTCGGCCCCTGGCTCCATTTCCTACCTCCAACCGCTGAAAAACTGAGCACAAGCAAGAAAGCAGAGATAAGGGCATGTACACAAGGATAGGGGACACCTCCATGATCTGAGCCCTCCTTTTTCGTTTCTTTTTTGAGTACATCCCTTAAGAACCCCTGCCCCCAACTTATACTAGCATTGCAGGGTCCCTTTATGCGGAATAGACGGCTCTTCTAGCCACCCACTCCGCATAAAGGGAGAATGCCTCCCTTTTGACCTTCGGGGTGTGTGTGCGAGTCACCAGTTGTGTGTGCGCACGCGCACACAACCAGTGAGAATGTGCGGAGCCACCTTGAAGAACCTTGTTTAGCAAGGCAGAGACCTTCAGAAGGTCTCTGCCTTGCTAGACAAGATTCTTCAAGGTGGCTCCGCACATTCAGCGCGATGCCGACGGGGCCGTTTTTTTGCTTTTTCTTTCCTTAAAGCTGCGGCAGCTGCCGCCAGCCAGGGGAGCCCTGGGGGGCCAGGAGGGGCATTGCCCCTCCCGTCCTAGAGGGCCCATCACCCCTGGCAGCCATGAATGAGTGCTCTGTGACTCACGGGGAATGCACATTTCCCCCGCTTCACCTTCAGATGCGCGGTCAGCTGCATGACTCCTGGATGGCCACACGGGATAGCATCTCATCTAAAAACACCCGACCTGGAAGTACTGACCACCCAGGGAGAGGAGCTTTGCTGGGCTCTGGGCCGCAATGCCACATACTCAAGTGAGAGTGGGTGATGAGCACCGATGCCTCTCACAGTGAACGAGGATTTGGCACCTGTGTTGCTTTAGTGCGTCAATTTGGCACGCAATTTACATGTGCACAACTCCCTGGTACTGGATGAATGTGGATTACGCCCAGGGTGACCTTTTCCCGTCCCCAGCAGAAGGTAGCTGGAGCACTTCACTGTGGAAATCCCAAAGCTTTAGCTTGCCTTTGGAGCGGACTAGCTGAATGACGGAGTCTCAACATGCAGCTGTAATATCTTGGCTCTCGCTGTGTTTCACAAGCTTAACTGTCTTTATATGTATAAACCATCTTAATAGTAGCACACAGAGGAATCGCTTAATGTTCACACTAACGTTCTTAAGCCTCATCTTCCGAACCTATTTTCGAGAGATGGTTTCTCTTCAAAGAGCGCTTAAAATAGCAGACACGGCATCCTGCGATGCATAAATCATGCTGTTGAGAGAGATAAGATTACAATAGCACCTAAACAGCCCCATCGTCTATTCCCCCACCAACCAAATAGCCCAACATCATCCCCTAGTAACAGCGACCAGCTTTACAGAATAAGTATTTAAACATCATCATTCATTTTTATCTCTCTTTTTTTTCTAGTTTCATCACAGTGATTGCTTCACAGCCTTGGAATTTTGGAACTCTTTGGAACCACTTTCTATTAACTTAAAACCCAGTAATTTCAGATACAAATTTAACACAGCCCATTTTTTGGGCCACACTGAACTTGGAAGGAAACCTTTAGGGCAATCTAGTCCATTTAGCAGGATCTACAGTATCGGACTCATCGCTAAGGAGGTGTCGGTGTAACCTGTTTGAAAGGTGCAACGGAGCTTCCACGACCGCCCTGGGCCAAATTATTTTTAATGTTTAGCCTAAGCCTGGCTCCTACAATTGAAGGCCATTCCCTCTAGTGCTCTCCTCAGTAGGGGTGGTCCTCTGGACAAAATTGTGGTCTGGTTCCATTTTATGGTTTCAGTTCTGCAATTTCCAGATTT
Source organism: Sphenodon punctatus (assembly GCA_003113815.1). Lineage (NCBI taxonomy): Eukaryota > Metazoa > Chordata > Lepidosauria > Sphenodontia > Sphenodontidae > Sphenodon > Sphenodon punctatus. Next base: position 1,014,602 of record QEPC01012679.1, on the reverse strand, counting down.
AATTATGGATCTGTATTATGGATCTGTATTTAAAATAATAAAAAATAGATTATTATTATTGTTAATCATTTTGCATGTACAAAATGGCCACCAGGCTATTCTCTACATACATGCCCTTTTCCAAAATGGCAGCAGCAGTGTCGCTGCCATTTTGACAAAGAGCAGCCAGTCTGCGCATGCACACAGTGGCTGCTGGACATGCGCATGTTCCAAAATGGTGGTGACACTGCCTCCAATATATTTAACAAACATGTGACCGCACAGAACGGCCGGCGGCCATTTGGTGCATGACAGTTATTTTATTTTTTGTTTAAACCGAACCGCAACAGGCGTGTTGCCCGCAGTTCCAGTTGGGTATGGTACGGATTAATCCATAACTGCCTTGTTATGAGCAGTTGCGGATTATATCTGAACCAAATTCCGGCCCATAATCCTCGGTGGCCAGCAAGAACCAACTGTGCGCCATTTTGCTGAGAGCAGCCATTTATGTTTCTGGAAACTCTGCTGGGTGCAACCGGACAGCTGGTTGGGGCTGCACTCGTCAAGCCCCTTTTTGGATACGCTGCCCCGGGCAGTATAGGTGCTTTTGAGGAGAGCTCAAATAAAGTGAAGGTTTGGTTAATTTGACCAAGGAAACAGAATTTGTGAGAACACTGGCCCTTCCCACTTACCGCTGATATATATCATTAATTTTTTTTTTGAGCTCTGCAGAGCACCTGTGTTGCAGGGGGGCAAGGTATTCCAAAACGGCTTGCTGAGTGCACCCCGAACAAGCTGCCATATAATTAGGAATATCTTTAGCTGAGTTTGCGGTGGTTTAAATCCAGAGCTGGGATTTCAGCAGCTAGCAGTACATTCCCTCTCTGTTTCTCAACTGGTGGGCAAGATGCATGGAGAGAGTTATAAATGCAACGGCGAGTAACTGAAAGGCACTGTGTGGTTTGAAACTGCGACACAGAAGGAAGGGAATAGGCAGGGAAACGTGGCATGGCTGCTGTGAGTGTTTCATGGTTCCTGCTGGGAAGCTGGGGATTGATAAATTCGAATAAATGCGCAGGTGCATGAAAAATGAACACAGAGCATAGTAGATGGACGCTGTAGATTTCTCTATGACCGTCTCAATAGCCATAAATTCTCCATAATAGCCATTACAGCAGGGCTGGACAGCTCTGTATTGGAAAATCAAGCACCCATGGCATTTTAGATTGATTCTCAGTAGTTTGCAGGGGGGTGGGGAATGGGCAGTTGCTTCTGGTTTAAGATTCTCTGTGTCCTTCCCAACATGAGGAGAGCAGCGTATGTTGCTGGATCTTCCCAGCCTTGGCAGTAAATGCTTCCTGTCTCCTGGAGGCAGTCTGCTTCCAGCATCTGGATTCTTCCTCTCGGGCACCCATTTCAAACAGGATGAGGTAACTATGGCCGTTTTTAGACGAGCACGAACTGACCGGGTCATCGATCAAGGCCGGTCATACGTGGCTGGAAATGGATGCGCGTCGCCCGCGCATGCGCGTGTTCGGCGGCAGCGTTGCATGTAGAACGGACTGCCGGGTCTTTTTGAAAACCAGCACGGGTGCCGCCGCGCTCGTCTAAAAACGGCCTATGACATCGCGGCGCTCCGCAGGGGGCGTGGCCACGTTGAGAATAAAGCAGGCGAACGTGTCGACCCCGCCTGTTTTTTCAACGTAGTTCCACCCCCCAGATCCGAGAG
>QEPC01012679.1:991888-1007603 GCA_003113815.1 Sphenodon punctatus | reverse complement strand
ACACCCCACAAATTACATTTCCAAGAGGCTCTGCTACAAATGCACGGGCCTACAGCCCTGCCAACAGTAATATTTTAAGCTGGCCCAACGGAGCAAGCTTCCAAAGAGTATGGATCCAAGCCCCACCTCCTCCCCCATGGCAGGAGGGAGAAGGAGCAGTCCAAAAGTGGGGGCAGTCTGAAGATTGCAGCGGGACCCCTAGGTGCAGGGCTCTGAAGGTCCCCCTCGAACTCCTCCCTGCCGATCTGCATAGAGGGCAGGTCTTGGATTTAGAGGTGGGGTGGGGCTCTGCAAGTGGCCTAAACAACGCTAGGGAATTTTCAGAGTGGTTGGAGGAGAGAGCAGTGCTACCACTCTTCCCCCACCCACTCTGAAAATTTTCCATCGGTGCTCAGGCCACTTGTAAAGGGTCCTGCCAAGAAGGAAGTTTTCAGAGTTGTCCTGAGTGCAGTGCTGGCCCCGCTGACTCTTAAAACTTCCTTCTTGAACGAGCAATACCCGCAGGTCTGCTCGGAAGCGGGGACGTGGATGCATTGCTGGTGGTCGTGTCCACGCACAAAAACTTTCTGGACGGAAATATGGCCTCATTTGAACAAGCTCGCTCAAACTGATATCCCATTTCAACCAAACTTTGCTTTGCTGGGTATCCTACCTGAGTTAAATATAATAAAGGAAAGAAAAATGGCACGTCAACCACGTTGGTTGGCTGCGTTCGACACCATAGTGTGTAATTGGAAATCGACTCGAAAACCATCCATAAAAAAATGGAGACAAAGACTTTGGATGACACTCACTATGGAACGGACACAGGCAGAAATACATCTGGACTTGGAAGGGTTCTATGCACTCTGGAATAATGTCCGGGGCTGAATCCAACAAGACTTAGATCCAAATGAAAAAGGAATATGAATAAAAGTGATAGCATTTTGCATTTAAAACACACACACACACCCCAAAACCCTTCCTCCTTGTTGGGGTTGCTGCCACTCGGGGTCAGAGGCGGAGGCGGCTCACTAGGAGCCAGGGCAGCACCACAACCTCTGTAGCGGGAGGCCGAACCTTGGTTAGGCCGACGCTTAGGAAGACCATGCCCTTTTGTCCTTAAGGGGTTTAATAATTAGGACATGAGGCTAGGCCCATCACAGCCTTGCTACCACACAGACTGTAGGGGCTCACTGTGAGGAGGTCGGCAGGCTGTGGGGTACAGTCTGCTCCTCCCCTGTGGAAGCAAGCCCTGCTAGTCTGCCGTGAAAGGCCCAAGGCATCGATTCAGTCTCCTTTCCTGCCTCATCCCCAACTCTGCTCTCCTCGGGTCCCCTCACCACCCATGCTGCTCTGAAGTGGGATCAAGCCCCCCCGCCCCTCATGTCCTGCGTTCATTCTGGGGCCTTCAGGGGCTGTCTGTGCTCATTCTGCTGGAAGGTGTAGGGCAGCCATGAAAAATAAATAAATGGCCTGTCTCAGCAACTCACCAGTGTGGATTTGAGCCGATAGAGACAGACAATTCTCCTCTGTCCCCTTGCCCCATGCTTGAACGGTCGTGTCTTGCCTCGGGTCAACTTATCACAGGTTTCCATTACATGTGAAAACGGGGCCTTCTGTCCACGCGCAGCCTGGGAGAGGATATTTCTGACACTGCGAACGATTCAGTCTGTGTTTGGACCTGCTTTTCCCCACCTGTATAAAGGCCAAAGAGGAAGACGTTGGTAGAGTTTGGGTTTGAATTCCATCTGCTGCCTGTGAAAGAGGAACTTAAGATCTTCGAACAGACAGACATAACAGGAGCAATCCAGGGAGAGAACAGCAAGATTATTGCCAGGCAACGTTGGGGAAATCTCGTTCGGCAAGAAAGCTCATAATAATAATAATAAAGTTTACAAGATGTATGCTCGTCCCTGGAGCCCAAGACAAGATTAGAGTTAATGAAATAATCAAAGGGCATGCTGTTTGCTGCACTGAAGCAGCAGTCAGTGGTGTGTTTTATTCTTCCTTCCTCAACATTTCCTTGATTCAGAATATCCTGCTCTTTTTGATGGGGTCTAGAATTGTTGCCTGAGTCTAGAAGCAGCTGTAAGAAGAGCGCACTGATGTTGCCTAGCTTCTCTTGGGAGGTTGGAAGCAGTACCTGGACAATAGCACTCTCTTGGTTAGCCTCATGAGGAAGGAGTCTGGGGCGGTGGTGGTCATGGTGTTGGCAGCTCCTGGTAGAAACCACGGCACAGTGGAGGTAATCTTGACACTCATAGTATGTCAACAGGATCCAGGAATGGGCTTGCATGACCAAAATGTGTGGCTAGATTGATTGATTGATTTAGCACCAGCAATGCAGCTAGTGCTTTACAACTGTTGAAAATAGCTGAAACTATTACAACTGTTGAAAATTGGGGAGGGCATAGCTCAAGTGGTAAGAGTGCGTGCTTTGCACGTATAAGGTCCCAGGTTGAATCCCCTGCATCTCCACCTCAGGATCCAGGTAGCACGCCTGGGGGAGGCCTCCGCTGGGGGCCTGGAGGGGTCTCAGGTAGCATGCCGGGATGGCCTCTGCCAGAGACCCTGGAAGAGCCGGATTTGGACCCGAATTTGAAACCCCTGCTGCCGTGTCAGGTTGTGACAATACTGGGCTAAGATGGACCATTGGTCTGGCTCAGGCAGCTCAGTTAATAGACAAGAGTCCCTGCCCCGGGGGGGCTACAATGTAAGAGAGACGAGAGAGGGGAGACGAGAGATGGGGGCAACAGAGGGAGAGATGAGACGTTCATGAAGGCGTGAGGTTGTAAGTACTTAGGTTGTACTTGCTTAGCTTACTTACGTAGTTACATCAGGGAAAGGAGGGGACTAAAGGGATGAGGAGCTAGGGAAGGCCTGACGGAAGAGGTGGGTTTTCAGGAGGGATCTGAAGGTGGGGAGGGAGCTGTAGGCACAAGGGGCGGGCAGCAAGGGAGAACAGGTGAACATGCTTTGTGGGGCAGCAGAGCTGTAAGCAAGCAAGGGCCGTGGTAGAGGAGGAGCGTGGAACTTTCAGACAGGAGCTTAGTGTTAGACTAGCGTAGAGAGATGGTGGGGAGAAGGCCATGAATAGCCTTGTAGGTGAAGATGAGAATCTTGTGCTGAATGTGTTCAGGCAGAGGGAGCCGGGGAGAAGGGGCTGTACGTGGTCAAAGTTGTGGGCGAGGTGGATGATCTCGGCAGCAGAGTTTTGAATCAGCGATAGGGGGGCGAGATGAGAGCAGGGACGGCCAGTGAGAAGGAGGTTGCAGTAGTTAAGGTGAGAGGGAAACCAGAGCATGGACGAGGGTCTTAGGAGTGGAGGCCGTGAGGAAAGGACCGATGTTAACGATGTTGCGCAAGGAGAGACGACAGGATTTAGCAGCAGATTGGATCTGAGGATGGAGTCAAAGATGAAGCCCAGGTTACGCGCAGCCTGAGGGCCAGGCTGAATGGGGACCCCCCCCCCTCCCATCGATGGAAATTGAGAAGGAAGAGAGAGAGGGAGGCATTAGTGGTGCTACTTTAAGGATAAAATCAAACAAGATGTTAGCCCGCGGCAGTACGTGGCTGGTCTGTGCAGCCCCCGCTCAGCCTCCCCTCACAGTTTTTAGTTTGAGAAGCCTCCTTGATGGGCAGGCGTTCTTCCCCGCTGCGATGTGCCCCCGCCCCCACCCACCCACCGAGAAGTGGCTGCTGTTCGGACGCACTAAGCGTTTGCCCGCCTGGTGCTGGCTGCATGCAAAAGAGCGAGGTGAAAAAACAGGTCTGAAAATTTCCCATGCAAGACCCCATGGATCCAGTTCCTACCCTCAAGCATTGAAAAAGTGAGCTCAGTAAGAAGAGGAAGATGAGGGTCTGCGCTCAAAGGAGAGGGGCCCATGGGAGGGGAAGAAGTGCTTGGTTAGCACACTATTCCATGGGCCAGCTAGGAGTTGAGGTCATCATGCCCAGTAGAGGTGAACAGTTGAGATCCAGATTCATCCATAACTGCCCGTAATGGACAATGACGGACGAACCCATACCGAACCGCAGCTGTGGCAAACACACCCGTTGTGGTTCGGTTTAAAATCTATACATTCAAATACTCATCATCATTAAAAAAAAATAAACTGCGCCTGAGCAAATGAGCCGCCGTACCGTTCTGTGCCTACGCACCCTTTTCCGAAACGGCAGCAGCAGTGTTGCCGTTATCTTGGGAAAGGGTCACCCAGACGCAGAACGTTCCAGTGGCCATTTTGTGCGTGTGCAGTTGGGTTGGGTTTTTACCCCCATTAGTTTGTATTTTTAAGTGGATTTAAATATCGGTCTGTAATACGAATCTGCATTTAAATCTGGAAACTTAGAGATACGAACCGCAATGGAACCATATCCGTAATTCCCAGCAGAGGGCCAACCCTAGTGCCCAATGTTTAATTTGTAAAATAATAATCTCCACGGCTCAAGCCTGCCCCTAGTTGCCCCACCTGCTGCTCTAGTACTTGTCAGAGCAGAGAACTGAACCCTATTTTCCAGCTAGCAACCCAACCACTGGACTTCCCTGGCTCTCTCTGGTTGAATATAAAACAGGAGTTCTTTTAATCTATATGGTGAACAACACAGAGGGGGGAGCAGAAAAGTCATTTGTTAAAACCATCCAGGTGTCTTTGTGGCTTTTGTTTCCAATTCTGAAATGGCCAATATTCTTTTCCTGTTTTCAGACATTGCGGGAGTGCATATTTCTACTGGGAATATTATTATTATTATTATTATTTGATTAAGCTTTTATATAGCGCCAGCGCTGTACCTGGTGCTTTAATTTCCTGGACCTCTGCCCTTCCTTGAATTTTTACTTTTGTGGCTCAGCGCCGGCAAGCTCCCCACACCCAATTAAGCCCTGGTGGGACATAAGAGGTGTGCTCAGGATGGAGGAAGGAAGGGGAGGTTCTAGATCAGAGTTTGGGAGCCTTTTTCCTCCCAGGGGTCACCTTGAAAATTAGTACCAACTTCGATGGCTGGATGGAAGTTGGGAGTGGGTGTGCTTTTAAGGGGGACAACTTAGGAAGGTCCAGATCAGGGCTCTGTCTCCTCTCCTTGTGCGCACACCCTCATTGCTGCTCCCTTCCCATGAACTTAGCCTTTCAGTGCTTGGAGGGTAGAAACTGGATCCATGGTCCAGATCTAGGAACAGGAAAGAAAAACTAGCCTTTGGCTGGATTTAGCCCCTGGGCCTGAGATTCCACCCCCACCCTGCCGGTCTAGATTTGCCATAGATCTTTCCCCCGTTGTTGAAGCATACGCTCTTCCAATGCTCGAAGGTGGGGACAGCCTCCGGCGGCTAGGTGCTGGCATTGGGAAGAGGTTAAATAACAAATCCATGGGCCTACGGCCTAGGCTAAACATACCTATTTCCTTCTGCCGTTGCTTGTTTGACGTGTCCTCCAGCCCTTTTATTGTCCTTGCTCTGTTCTGATTGCTCGCCAATGATCAACTTCCTTCTGGAAGTACAGCGTCCCCAAACCGAGCACCACGCTTAGGCCGATGTAGTCCTAGCCAATTTTTAATTTTTGTTTTCACTCCGTGTTCTTCCAAGGTGGACTCTTTCTGCACTCACCTATTTCAGTTGATGACCTTTTTAAAGGCCCTCATCAGCATTTTCTTACCTGTTACTTTCAGAACCTCCGGTCAGGACCAGCGTTATTTATCAGGCTGAACTAACTCTCCGTGAATTTACAGAGCTGCTCCCTGTCTAGGATTCCCGTCTTGCAGAAAATTTTAGCATTTGGCGACTAATTTTCATCTTGAATGCAGACAGCTTGAAATGGAATTTTGCTTCGATGGGGCTTCTTTCCGGGTGCACCAATGCTGCCCGTCCTTCAGCGAGATTATGCTAACCTAACAAATATTTCAGCAAGAATTTTTGTTGAAAAAATGTAACTTCCCTGCCCCCACTCCCCCCGGGAAGGAATCAGCATTTCCTAAATGCAGCGGTTTGCCTGGGAAACTTTCAAACCAGTTCTTTTGCTATGGCCATAGCCTTTGACCTTGTGGAACTTGTTACCAGAGGGTGTTGTGATGACCAATAGCATAGCTGGGTTTAAACAAGGTTTGGAGGATATGTCCATGAATGGCTATTAGTCAAGTAGGTTGGGCGTAGTAACCTAACCTCTGTCTGTCAATTGCCAGGATTGGATCACTCCATTTATTTATTTATTTATTTAAACAAATTTTGTTACCCCGCCCCTCCTGCTCCAGGCAACTCGGGGCGGCTTACATATAAAAACAATACAATAAAAGAGAAGGCAAAAACAGTAAATCTCTGTCCCCCCCTCCCTAACCCACAGCCCCACACCCTAAACCACATCTCCCCTGCCAAATGCCTGGCAGAACAGCCAGGTCTTAGTCATACACCAGAAGGAAGAGAGGTCCGGGGCCATCCGGGAGGGAATTCCACAGCCGAGGCGCGGCCACCGAGAATGCCCTCTCCATAGTTCCCCTCCCCCCCCCGGCCACACGGGGGACCTCGAGGAGGAAGGGCGCTCCCGGTTGACCTCAGGGGTCGTTCCCGAGCACGGAGAGTGAGGCGACCGTTATGACCTGTTGTGCATTTCTTTGTCCAAATGATCTCATCAGCAACCGCACTTCTTGTTCTTACCTTGTCCAAGTACCAAACGACTGAGTAGAACAGGAGCAGAGAACCTTGGGCCCAGGGACCAAATGCAGCCCATGGTTAGCTTTTATCCCTCCACCTGTCCATGTCTGGGGCAGGCCCGGATCCAGTTCCTACCCAAAAGCACTGAAAGACTGAGCTCAGGGGACGGGAGCAGAGATGAGGGTCTGGACACATGGAGAGGGGACAGATTCATGGCACAGATCTATCCAGACCCTCCTCTTCCAGTACACACACTCATCACTAACTGCTAGGCAGCCCTCTTGGGTCTTGCACTGAATTTCAAAGTGGCCTGCGGTGGAGGGTGGAGTGTTCCCCACCTGTGGATTGGAAGAAGATGGAACTTGAACTGCTGGGTGCTTTATTGTAATTGTACATGGTGGACACTCTCTCTCTTTCTCTCTCTGCCTGATTCTCACATGTCTATTTAGCTCCAAGCTTTTTTCTTCCCATCTGCAAAGCTGTTGAGACGGAAGCAATTTTTCCAGGTGAATGTCTGCTTTCTCACAAAGCTGAGCTGTCCAAAAGTCCATTGACTCTCGTGGAGAGTGGAGGGACTTATTTAAAGCTCACGAAGTCTGCAGTTGCTGCAGGGGAAAACATCACTGGTGGTAAAGGTCAAATGTCCCTGCGAGTTTGCAGTTGTAGATTTAAATAAATCAAAGTGAGCTCTCCCAACCAAATTCAAGAGGAAGCTTTCTTGTGTGAGGCACATCAGCTGCAATACTTCCTGGTTCTCCTCTGCTTATTGGTTTCATGCTGTGGGATTTTATTTCAGTCTAATGCCGTTTCATAGGTGCTAAGGCAGAGGTGGGGAACCTTTCCCAAATCCCTTGGATTGCCACTCGGAAACGGCATGTTGTGGCCCAGAGGCTCCAAACTCTAGGGAAGCCTTGATTTCTCCTGGTCAGTCAGAGGTACCACCGGTGACCGGGGTATCCGGGAGCAGCCATTTTAGAAAGACGGCGGAGCATAGGGACTTTTCTACACCCACGTAGCTTTGTGTATGTGTTATGAGCGAAAGTGGGACATCACGGCCTAGCTCTGTGTGTGTCATTTCTTTTTTAATATTTTCTTTTAGGGTCCCTCAGCCTTTGAAGCCCTAGTAGGCAGTCCCTTAGGCCTAAAGCGGTCTCTGGTGTTGGGATCCTGGCATAACTCTTGAGGTGTATATGTATGTAGATCTTCCTTAAATAACTTGGGATCCCAAAATCAGATTTTGTCCAAATTTGGTAGAGGGGCAAATGTTTCAAAGATAAATAAAGACCCCAAATTTCAAAGCAATCAGTAAAAGGAAAAGGGAGGTACGACCCTTTTTGTAGAGAGAAATGTGCCATTGATTTTACCCTCAGCTCTCTTGTCCCCTGCCTTCATTAGTTTGGCTTCTTGCTACATGTAGACACTTGTTTAACCTTCCGTTTCTGAAGCCGCTGGAATAAAGATAAGGAAAATGGGGATTTTTTTTCTTCCAAACAGTTTCTCTTCAGTAAGTAAATGATGCAAGTCATCAGGTTTCATATCTGTTTTTCCCATTTTTATCATTACTGGCAAAATGCTTTCCTTTTCAAACATCTAATAAGATTCACAACCTTCCCCCGTATCTTTCTTCTCAGTGATTGTACGGAATACATTATGGAACACTATGCAAATGCAGCCATTCTCCCCCCCCNATGTGAAAATCTACAATATTTTCTGCTTACACACAAGACCTTGGCCAAAGGGGATTAAACATAATACGAACTTAAGCCATTTTCTCGGAAGCAGGTTGGAATAGCCGCGGTTTTGCATCCAACTAGCGGTGCACGTTTTTTCCCCATCTGTTTCAATAAATCCAGTCAATAAAAGGGGGGGTAGAGGGGAACCACTGGGGAGCCGGCAACAGCAATATACTGTAACATCAGCATCGAGGACTCTGTTACGGTACAGTCTTTAGTGCTCTCTGCGGCCTAGAGTTAACGCAGATTCCCTTAAAGCAGGGCTGATTAAAGGAACCGTATTTAGAGTGGTTGTCATCTAACACAAGTTTGTTAGTTTTCATAGCTTGCTTTTCAATTGAGTCGGGACACCAGCCCCTGCTAGAATTGTACCCATTCCCAGTGCTCAGACAATGGGAAAGGGAGAGGGGCTGGGAGGTCAAGGTTCAAGATAGCCCAAGAAGTCCCACTCCTTTACCCCAGAAGCATGGGAATTATTCTGAGCGGTTGGTGGAGCTCCCTTGCCAGTCTTCCCCGCGCCATCAGCCCCTGTTCCTGGGCCTCGTCTGCCGCCAGCCCTTGCTCAAGGCCAGGACTGGGGAATGGCCCTGCTGCTGTCAAGGTCGAGGCTGTGGCTTGATGTCACAGTCTTCACATGTGCAGTGACCATTTGCACATGTGCAGCCCAGCTGCCCTTTTCCAAAATGGTGGAGACGCTGCCCCCCACCATTTTGAAAAAGGTGCACATGCACAGAATTGTCCAGTGGCCATTTTACGCATGCTCAGTGTACTACTTTGTAAAGCACCGGGTATATTGCTTACACTATATAAATGCTTGCTAATAATAATAATATAGTTATGCAGCAAATTCAGTACGTTGTTGACTGAGATCTCCCTCGGCACCGTACCGAAAACCCATCTCCTTTCTGACTTGCAACTTAATGGGGGCTGCTTGAAGGGAGATTTATGGAGCTTGTCCTGGTGCCAGGCAATTGTAAGTGAACTGTTGGAACCTTTCCCCCGATTTCCCTGATAATTATGCTCTCAGCTGGCGGAGATGCGATCATTACAGTCAAGTGACTTAGAACAAGGTAGGCATTAAGTCCCAGAGGGGATGAGTCTGATGGTGGTTTATCTTCCTAGGGTGCCCAGATTTTGCAGACGGGCACAGAAGTGCAGTTCCATTTACGTATGCCCTAGGGACACGATAAAGATGTAGGCCTTCTGTGTTTCTGCTGCGTCTTCTGTATAGTAGTAGGACTGAAAGGAAGAGCAGATTAGCTTGACCATAAGCAAGTCTGATTAGGAAACGTTGAAGGACCGGTGTGTGGTTAGCCTAGCAAAGAGAGGATTAAGGGGAGAAAAGGGGCCTGGTTAAGGCATTCTCCCACCTATTTCCTGACATACCCCTCCAAAATCAGGTAAACAAGTACCCATGTTCAGTCTTGGATAGTATTCAGGTCCCAGAAGGGCTACTCAGAAATGCAAAAAAAAAATACCCACAAATATTTAAACCCATTTCCCGGAAGCTAGATCTGTGGTTGGAGCCACCACCACTTTGGAAAGCCATGCAGGACTTGGGAGTGGGGGGGATGAGGGAGAGAAGCTATCCCAGGGGCCGTAACTCTGTTGGAATGGTCCCTGGCTCGGAAGATGGAATTGGGCACACGCACTCCGATTTCTCTTTGTCACATCAGGGAGGCTGCCCCCCTTTTCTGGCTCATGGGTCCCGGTGCACGTATGCCTGCTGTCCGTATTAGAGCCATGCCCTTGCCCTACTCACTTGGGAGCCTAGTTACACCATGAGAATTCACCATGTGTTTGTTGTAATGCAGCCTAGATGCGTCTGCACCATTAAAAAACAAAACAACCCAACTCGCCACCGATAATTCCCTCCCTCTCCCAGTCAAACCTAGAGAGTGCTATATATATATATATATATTTAAAGTCATTGATTGCCCTTTATTTGCTCTCTGGGTATATTAATTAAGCAAGGGCCCCCCTAATCAATGAACGATTTTTCTCCCCTACTTCCCTCCACCCCCTTATGAATCGGAAATTACAGCCTCATCATGGGTGACGAATGTTAACATTGGTGCCTTGCACATCGCAAAACCTCCCCCCCCCCCATGCTGATCACTGCCGATTTCTACCGTCTTGTTCAGCCCTCGGTGCCTTTCCAGATTAATTACAGATCGACTGCCTTGTTAATTGGGGGCAAGGGGGCGGAGTCCGTGTGACCAGATGGAGAATACAGCTTGTGGTGGTTGGTGTTTTTTTGTTTGTTTGTTTGCTGACTCTGTCAGTCGGTTACAAAGAGCGCTGTAGTGTCAATGCGCCTTGGAGAGACCGGCTCCGAAGGTCACCTGATTCTCCCAAGCTGGCAACTCCGATTTCCTTGATCCGTTTGAACTTACCTTGGTGACGGCTCTAGGAAGCTGGAAGGAAACTCTCTTATTTAGGGTGGAGAAATAACTACTCTGCTTTAAGTGGGGGGGGGGAGGACAGATTCTTGAATTGTTGTTATCCCGCCCCCCAGCATCTGGGTTCATCCGCTTCTCAGCACCATAACATAAAAACCGGCTGTGGGGAACTTCAGGCTCAGGGGCCAAACGGGGCCTACAGCTATTCAGGGCCGACTTTAGGATTTGTGGGGCCCAGGATGAAGATAAAATGTGGGGCCTCTGTTGGCTCCTCCCCCTCGGGAGCAGCCTCTGCGGTGCCCTGAAGGTGGTCAAGTTTGGGGCCCCACTGAGAGAGAGTGGTGCCCCTACAATCTGTCCTGGTGAAACTAGAGGCCACTATGGGCCCTCAGAAAGAGTGTGGCTCAGGTCACCCTGAGGTAAGGCTGGCCCTGCAGCTATTTATTTATTTATTTATTGGCGCCTTTTCCAGTCACCTGGATCCAGTTCCCGCTAGAGTCGAGCATTCGGATTCGATCCGTAACCGCTCGTAACGGGACGTTATGGATTAATCCGTACCGAACATCAGTGCGCCTGTTGTGGTTCAGTTCTTATCTACAGAAAAATAATTTTAAAAAAAATAAATCGGTCTACTACTCATGCCCAAATGACTGCCGGAACCTTTTGTGCTTGTGCACCTTTTTAAAACGGCAGCGGCAGCGTCGCCGCCATTTTAGAAAAGAGCATCCAGTCTGCACGTGCGCCGCGGCCATTTGCACATGCGCAGCCCAGCTGCCCTTCTCCAAAATGGTGGCGACGCTGCCCCCACCATCTTGAAAAAGGAGCACATGCGCAGAATCGTCTGGTGGCCATTTTGCGCATGCTCGGTGTAGCAGGGACTGGCCCTTGGTGGTCCTCGGCCGGGCCCAGAGCCTGGTTTGGGGCATGCGCACACCCTGAGAGTCCATGGAGACAACCCTAGTGCTATATAGTTTATTTACGCAGGTCAAGGTCAACTGGGCTCGCAGGTAGTGTGGCCATACCGCCCCTTTAAAAGAGGACGCTTATGGAAAATACATGTTGCAGGGCTGTATTGGTTTCAGTGCAGCCCTGTAACATGTATTTTTCATAAGCGTCATCTTTTGAAGGGGCGGTATGGTCACCCTACTCTCAGACCTCACACTTACATGGGCTCGCAGGCCCCCTAAGTTCCCAGGGAACGCAGACCCTCAGTCCTGTCAAGTCCTTGCCCTTACGCGGGCCACAAGGCTGGACACCCTTGTGCCCTGAGTCCCTTAGTCCAGAGTCCCAGCCCTGTTTTGGGCTCCTCTTTAATTCCTTTGACTTGCCCTTCCTCGGGGCTCCAGAGAGGCAGGCTCCAAGCCCCTGACTTCCCAGGGACCCTTCAGGGAAAACCACAAGAGTCCTGGCCCTTCAGCGGAGCTCAGACCTGGACTAGTCTGGCCCCTGAAAATCCTTGGCCACAGGGGTAGCCCTCCTGGGCTCACTCACGCTTAGGTGTTTCTGTCTCGGCTCCCACTCTTCTCGCACACCTAACATGAGCCGCCTCCAAGTGCTGACTGCCCGGCTTCCGGAACGCTGTCTTCCTTCCGGTTCCCCTCGCTTTCAGTTCTCCTGCCGGCGGCTCCTTTGTATTAGCTGCTCCTGGCAGCTTCGCCAGGCTGGTCGCTCCTTCTCCGGCCCCACCGTCTAGAAGGCCCAGGCAGGGCTGCGATCCCGCCTCCAGCTCTCCTTACAGCGGCCAGCGCTGCTCACCTTAGGCGGTCACTCCAAAAGCACCGCCTAGTCGCTTTCACAGCTGTACTTTGCAGCCTTGTCTATTTCGGGCGGTGGGAAAATGCTGCTGCTGCCAAGAGCCTCTCAACGGCCTAGCCACGTTTCTCCTGCAGTGACGCCAAGAGAGAAGGGAATCCCAGCCACTGGAGCAGCTTGGAGCAGGGCCGGCAACAGCCACCCTGCTGTGTAGGTTTTTTTTAAAAAAAAAATTAAAATTATTTTAATGTTGTTTGATTTAACTACGGATCCGTACTTAAATCCGGGATCTGAACCGAGAATGTATCCGAGCCACCGTTTCCTCCATCAGGACCGCCTCCTAGTTCCTACAACCAAGCACTGAAAAACTGAGTTTCTGGGAAGGGGGCAGAGATGGGAGCATCCACACAAGGATCGGGGACAGATCCATGATCTGGGCCTTCCTCTTCCTAAGCAACCTCTCAAGCAGCCCTGCCCACAATTTTTATATGGCCTTCAAAACTTGTATTAATTTTCAAGGGGGCCCTTGAAGGGGGGGAGGGATTTCCTAACCCTGATAGACACTGCGTCATGTGCGGGGCACATCCCCCCACAAATTTAGAGGTGATAGCTCCATCCACCATTAACATTCCTCTTTGGCTTCTGGAAATGTTAGGAGGTGTTCATACCTAATGTGTGTTTTAATGCCCAAACGAATGGGTAGATTTACGTCTGGTAACACCCACTCTGTCCTTTTCTGGGGAATAGGTTGAAATAATCTAACGAGCAGAAATGGAAACATCCTGCTTAGTGTGGACTGAAAACTCTAAATTAAAATTTCCTATGGTTATACCGAGTTACGGTTCGTGCTGTTTTTCTGTGGCCTCACAGCAAGTTATCTGGTACCTTGGAGCAAACTCTCTGTGAGGGCCGTTTGTGTCAGTAACGAGCAGGGTTTTGTTTTGTTTTTTGCTTGTTTGTTAGGAGTGCCCTCTCCAATGCCAGAAGTTGATTTCATTCTCTTTTTTTGTGTGTCTGCTCCAGGGCAACAAGCTCCAAAGCCGATGGCCGTCGGCCATATTGTCCCAGCGGAATTTGGCCCTCTTCCCTGACTTTTTGTCTTTCTGAAGCACTGAGTCTCCGCCAGTGTCTCTGGAGACATTTTGAGAGCGGCGAACGGCAGAGAGCCGCCTGCTAACGCGATTGAAATGAGTTTGCCGAGCTCAGGTGTTTCTGGACGGAGCAATTGCTGCCGCTTTCTGATGTCGTGCTCAAAGGAGCAGACAGAGGTAGGCAAAATCTAGGGTGGAAGAGCACCCTGTTGTTGCAAACATCCTCAAAGTCGCTCTGAGGCCACATTCTAACAGAGGCAAACCAAAAGTAACTTTCGATTTAAAGCAAAGTAACTACCCCACTTTGATAGCGTTCAGACGAAGATTGTAAATCGAAGTAGCGCCGCATCAAATCCCCTCTAGCTCAGACGTAATGATCGCTGAACCATGGTTGCTACCATCGCGGTGATAAGTGTTCACATGAAGGGTTTGCTTTGAAATACAAACTGAAGGCGAGAACGTATTCTTGTTTTTTTCAGGAGTACATACTTCACGTCCTACTCCTGAATAATGTGGGTTTAATGCTCCATTCGTGTGAATGCTTAAGGAGTAAACCAGAAGGCCTAATTCCTTCGAATGTACTGCTTGTAGGTCCGAGTGAGTGCAGGCTCAGTCAGTTAAATGCCTGTTACCTTTCTGTTGTAAGATGGTGGTAACAGCACTTCCTTACCATACAGGGATGCTTGAAGGATAGAAGCCATTAAGGCGCTTCGGTGTGCTACAGAGTTGAGGCCTAGCTATCATTCTAAACCTCTATACGGTGGTAGGGAACGTTTTCCGTTACGGAGACCATGTTGAAAATTAGAACAAGGTCCGAGGGCTACATAGAAGTTGGGGCCGGGAATCAGTGACGGCTGGTGGGTTTGGAGGCTGGTGGGGCAGTGGGCAGGTTCAAACTGCTGCCGGCGGCTTTGCCGTCACTGGGCCGGTGGGCCTAGGGGCGGAGCCTGGGCAATGGTAGGCGGAGCCAGGGCAATGATAGGCCAGTGGCGTGGCATTAACCCAGCAGCAAGGAGTTCCCAGGGTTAACATTGGATAGACATTACATTAGTTAATGCTGGGAACGCTGCTGCATGAAGCACTGCCACCGGGGGATAGAGAGCCTTCCTACTGGGGTCCCATCCACTCACTCTTTCCCACCGGGTCCAAATTAACCATAGTAGGTTTAAAAAAAATAGACCAGGATGCCATCGCCTGCCTTTATCCTGAATCCTCGAATCCTCGATTTTCATGGCATCCTTGGTCACCTGTAGTTTTCTGAAGGTGTAGACTTTGGGACAAGCCTTCCTTCTGGCTTGGAGAACTGGGAGGACTGAGTTAGCTCCCTGTCCTGCGACAAGTCGAATCAGAAGAGAATGAAAGGGAAGAGAAGGACAGGACAGAGGAGAAGTAGGAGGGAAAGGGTTTGGTTTTGGTGCACGAGAAGAGGAAGGGGAAGAGATGGGTTCAGTGGGGGACAGGGGAACGGGGTCTCCTTGTTGTCTACAGCCTTCTCTTCTGCCGTGCTCCTACCTACTTTCTCCTCTGTACACAAGGAGAAACGTTGCAGGCCTGGATTGTAAGCAAACCAGGCCCATCCAGACCAGCATCCCTAGTAGCTACCCACTATCCCCAACAGCCAAATGCCTCCAGCATCCCTAGTAGCTACCCCCTATCCCCGACAGCCAAACGACTGTCCAAGGAAACAGGACTTTTAAAAAAGTTTGCCCTGTTGCAGGCCTGCATTGGATAGGGGATTGGGGGTAGCCCCAGAAAATGGCCACAGCCTTTGCACATGCCTGGGGGAGGAGGGGGGAAACCAGCAGTGCACTGGCAAACACACAACAAGGCAGCAAAAACAAACCACCACTGAAACCATATCTTAAGCCTCAGCACACCACAAAAGCAGCAACAAGGAGTTCCACTTGTCCCCCCAAACATGGTTCACTTCACATCTGTTGCACCCCCTCCCCCATTGTCTCCCAGTCCACCCCTCCTCCACTCCACCCCAGACCCATTCCACAGTCAGACTGCCCTCCCCCCAGGCCCATTCAGCCTCCATCCTCCCACTCCTAACGCTTCCCCCCCTGCTCAGCCCCATTCTGGGCCCAGTAGCTGTCTCCGAGGCCACCTCCCTCCTCC
>QEPC01012679.1:965424-987395 GCA_003113815.1 Sphenodon punctatus | reverse complement strand
CCCCCCCCCCCCCGCATCCTCCCCTCCCCCAATTTGTTAAATTGACTAACATGTTTTGTCATATTATGTTGTCTAAAATTTGGGCAGCTTATTTAATTGACACCAGTCAAGGGTATGGCCCTGAAGCCTTCCTTTCTTCCCTGTTTTTTCTTCCTCTAATTTTTTTTTTTTTTTAAAAGCCTTCAAAGTTTTTTCCATGCTTCTCTGTTCCCAGTGCCGTTCAGCCTCAGCAGTTGTTCCGCACATTGAACTTCCTTATCTGGGAGCCCCTCTCAGCCCCGGAAGCACCAGAGCCCAGCAGTACAGCAGAGAACAGTTTCTCCCTCCCCTCTGAGATTCTACCCTTTCTGCTTGGGGATAACCAGGGCAAACCAAGCCAAGTTTTGCACGTTTTGGTCTGTTGTCTGGGGAGCCTCCAGCCTTCATTAAACGTACAGCCATCGGGCGTGATTTCTGTTGCTGTAGGTTTCATGCGCTTAGATATTTATTTTTAGCAGATGCTGCTGTTTTCCTTCCCTTTGCCCCCCAGACAATCGCCTCCTTCCTCCCTAACCCCGGAGACAGTGTGCGACGGGTTAAAGGCATTAAGCAATCATTATGCGCCTGTAGAAGTGTAATCCAGTGCTTATCAAATATGGATTTGCGGCGTCTCCCCCGAGGATCCAGCAGCCAGGAACTGTGCAACTGCAAAAGGTTTTTCAAGCACTGTTTTTAGCTACAGATAGCTGTCAAGTTCTCTTTTTATTCTCCTTTTTGCTGGGGCTAGCTGCATTGTTGTGGAGGCCTGTCAGCAATCCCCTGCAGGGGGCAGCATCTCCATACTGTCCCAGAGCAATGTAGCCCACCCAGCTGACCTAAGACATCCCAGTTTCTGTGGTCTACGGTGCACAAGGGAGTGATGTGGCAAGCAGCACATCTGACCTCTTTTGACTTCCCCAACCGATTGTACATTCAGGTGGACTGGAGGTGGCCACCCAGTATGAATCCAAACAGGACTTAAACCCCATGTCTTCAGGAATGTAGTTGAGTGCCTTAACTACTCACCCACCACGCCTTGCCTCCAGATACACCTTGCAGCATTTCAAGTGGGCAAAGAGAGACAAGCCCCACCCCTTTGGCTAATAAGCTCCACCCCTCAGCAATAAAGCTCCATCCACTCATGGACTTAAATGATCACATGCACACCACCCAACAGTCCAAGTGCATAAAGTGCTATAGAAGCTCCCCGGCTTCTCATTCCACTTAATTTCTTGTCATTCCAAGATCACCCCATTGAGGTGGCGCTATTGGTGGGGGGAGGCATTGGCCTTTGAAATTTACAAGCCCCATCTGGGACTACTGCAAAACTGGGTTTTGCAGAGTCTCAGGCACTAGGGATGGGCAAACAGAACGCGATTCGGATGTTCGGTCGTTCGGTTCGAAACCCTAGTTCGGGTTCGATGGTTCGGTTCAGCCGAGTTCGGTTTGGCCGAACATTCAAAAATAGCGAAACCGAAACGAAATCGAAACCTAATTTTTGGCCCTGGAAAGATGTTTTCCCTGCCCCTGAACTCATCTGAACGCATCCGAACACGACCGAACTGTTCGGTCATTCGAGAGTTCGGTTCGGACGTCCAAACAGACTGAGTTTGGTCTGAACGCCAAACATCCGAACCGCGTTCGTCCATCCCTATCTGTCACTTTCAAAGGCTGGCCGGCGCATTCAAGCAGCCCATCCGGTTGCATTCAGACATGAATGGTGCCGGGTCAGTTTGGGGACCCTGGATTCGCTGGGGGTGCCCGAATCTTCAGGTGGCTGGTTGCAGCTCTAGTCCAGATTATGAATTTCTGCCATGGGATCGATCCCCTAGCCTTGAGCTCCTGCCTTTCTCTCTGCTACCTTCCTCTGAGTTACTCTTTCAGGGCTTGAGGGCAGGAACTGGATCCAGGGGCCTGATCCAGGGATTGGAAAAGGACTAAAATAAGTACAGAGGTTCCCCATGGTTGTTTACTCCTGAATTTTATATGCCTTTCATTACCTCCAACTCATTTTAAAGAGGCAGTTATGCAAAGTGTTGACAACATCCTTGCGAACAAGGCCAGGGATTTTAAAACGCCCCTTTCCCCCTCCCATAAACATGCCCAGAATCTGGTTCCACTTGCTTTGTGGTGAGAGGGTTTCCCTACCGGCTGGAGACTTCCATTTTAGGGAAATATCTGCTGTAGAGAAACGGTATTATGGAGGCACAAGGTATTAGGAAGTCTTTTGCCATTCATTTTACAGAAGAACCTTGATTTCCTGAGGGGTTTCTTGCCTGTAGATTATGCAGCCTCCCAGCACTCGGTGACCTCCAACCACTGAATGAATTTTCTCTCCCCTCTTATTTTTGCATTGCCGAGATGCTGTCGCAGTGTACATGCTGCAGCAGAACTGAAATGACTACTCGTAAAACCAGGTATAGCCCGAAGAATTTCCGGTACCCAAATCGATCTGACAATATTGGGTACCGGACCAGTCAAGACTCGAATGTGACTTGATTGGAGCACTCGATACCCAGAATGTCGACTTCCCGGGACTGATGTATCAACTTTTTACACCTATATTTATCGATATATTTTTTTCCATCCCAGAAAATCAGCCTCTGGTCCTGGAAAATTCACTTCCGGTCCTAACTTTTTTTTTCTTCTTATCCCGATTCCTCTTCCCCCCCCAGTTTTCTGACCCGATATACTGACTGGTAATCAGAAAATTGAAAAATCAGTAACGGGAGTTACCTTCAGAGTGGAGGATTTGTTGACACAAGACTCTGTTACTTCACTGTAATTCCCATTTGCCTTCCAGTAAATGACTACATTTTGTAGTGGGGACAAGAATTCCTGATCCAAAACAGGGATCCAGCAGCAACCCCAGAAACAGCAGAGCTGTTTGAACGCTTCAGTCTTGTTCCCATGAATGTAGCCAGGGGCGTAGCTACCATTGGACAAAAAGGAACATTTGTCCCAGGGCCCGTAGTGACTTGGGGGCCCAATATCCAAGTTAGGTAAGCCTCCCTCTCCCCCCTTTTTCTTTTTTTACATTGATACCTGAGCTGGCTGGGGGCCCTTCCAGCTGCTGCTTGGGCCCCTTCCCCCCTGCAGTTGCAACATAGTGTCTGACTCAACTTGCAACCGCAGGCAGGGAGGTGGAGGGGCCCCATGCGGCAGTCTGCATCAGGCCAGGTCACACTCGCAAGCCTTGCGGCTCGGCCCGTCGCCCTGGCGCCATGTGGCAGAGGAGGAGTCCTCCCCACCAGTCCGGATCTGGTCTGGGCAGGGCTGGTTCGAGGGAGGCCCAGCCTGAGTGAGAAGGTGCCCGGTGGCAGCTGGGCACCTTCCCACTCCGGCACTCCTCACACTGAGCCAGCCTACCCTGCCCGACCAGCCCCCAGTCTCCAGGGCTGGTTGCGTGGGCCAGAGAAGCAATGGCACTGCTGCTGCTGGCCGCGCTCAGCCCCAGCGCGCAGGCAGCGAGCTGCGAGGGACAGAGTGCACCATGAGACCAACTCACCGCTGACCCAGAAGACGGACGGGCCTAGCAGCAGGCCACCAGCAGCACGGACCGCAGACTCTGCAGAGAGCAAGTATGTCCTGACCGCCAGAAGCCCAGTGTCTCTAGGCCAGCCAGCGGCTTCACCACCGGCAGGAAAAAAGAGGCGGGAGGGGGGGCATGGACATTTCACGTCCCTGGGCCCATCCCAAGCTAGCTACGCCCCTGAATGTAGCAACCGGTTCTAGAAAACCAAAAAGCAGGAGTTGCCAATAAATAATGCTGCACACCTCATTGTTCTGATTTGTATCAAAAAATGTTAACACTGAAAAAAAAAAAAAAAAAGGCTCCTGCAATTTTAGGCTGCATTGTTTCCAAGTCAGCAAAAGCAAGGCCTCGCCTGGAGGATTGTGTCCAATGTTGGGTGCCTTATTTGAAGAAGGATATTGACAAACTGGAGTGAATTCGAAGGAGGGCAACAACGATGATTAAGAGTCTGGAAAGCAAGTCTTATGAGGAAAGCTTGAAGGAACTGGGTCTGTTCAGCCTAGGATTAAGGGGAGTCATGATATTTTATTTATTTATTAAACCATTTTTATCCCACCCCTCTTGCTGAAGCAGCTCAGAGCTCCTAACAATACATAAAGCAAAATCTAAAATACAGTGATAAAAACACAAAATAATAATCCAAATAGGGGATGTTAAAAAATATACAAAAACCCTACCACCCTAACCCTCACCCATCTCTCTCACAGAAAGCCTGGTGGGATAGCCAGGTCTTGCAGTGTCGTTGAAAGGAGGAGAGGTTCGGGGCCACCTGGACCTCTGCTGGAAGGGATTTCCACAGCCTTGGTGCGGCCACCGAGAACACCTCTCCCTAGTGGTAACCCCCCCCCCCCCAAATCCGGGGGACCTCCAGGAGGGCACTCCCGGCTGACTGCAGGGGTTGATCCAGAGCACGGGGAGTGAGGCGGTCCCACAGATATGTAGGGCCCAGGCCCTACAGGGCTTTATAGGCCAGCACCAACATCTTGAATTGGGCCCAGAAAACTACAGGCAGCCGGTGCAGAGAACGGAGCACTGGTGTAATGTGCTCACGGCGACCTGTCCCTGTAAGGAGGTGGGCCACCACATTCGGCACCAGCTGCAGCTTCCGAACCAGCACCATGGGTAGCCCCACGTAGAGCGTGTTACAATAGTCCAGTCTTGAGGTGATGAAAGCATGGATGATAGTTGGCAAGGTCGGGGTTCTCGAGACAGACGGTCAAAGCCGCCACACCAGATGTAGCTGGCGGAATGCGCTCCTCGCTACAGCTCCTACCTGGACATCCAGGCAGAGCTTGGAATCGAGGAGCACTCCCAAACTCTGAACCTGATGGACCAGTGAGGGGCGAACCCAGTCAATGACGAGGGACATCACCTTCCCCACTAGCATCACCTTCGTCTTGTTGGAATTCCGTCTCAATCGGCTCACCCTCATTCATTCCCCCACCGCCGTCAGACACTGAGAAAGCACTGAGACTGCCAAGTCTGGGGCTGGATGAAAAAGAGTTGGGTGTCATCAGGGTATTGATGACACCGAACGCCAAATCTCCTCACGACCTCGCCCAGTGGCGGTATATACACGTTGAACAGGAGAGGAGACAGAATGGAACTTCACGGGACTCCACACGAGAGGTCTTGAGGGGACGAAGAATCCTCCTCGAGCACCACTAGCTGGGTTCTTCCAGACAGGAAAGAATGGAACAATTCAAGAACAGTCCTGCCCAACCCAGCAGGGTCACACAGGTGAGTCACCAGCATCTCATGGACAACAGTATCAAATGCAGCCAACAAATCTAACAGAATCAGCAGGATCAATAGACCCTGATCCAATTCGTGGCGAAGGTCGTCGACCAAAGCCACAACCGCACACACTGTGCCATAGCCTGGGGGAAAGTGGGACTATAAGGGATCTAGAAAACTGATGCAGTCCAGATGCTCCTGTAGCTGCCGAGCCACCACCCACTCAGTAACCTTCCCTAAAAAGTGAAGGTTAGAGACTGGCCGATAGCTGGCAAGAGAGTCTATGTCAAGTGATGGTTTCTTGAGCAGAGGCCGTACCACTGCCTCTTTGAGGTGGCCCGGCACTCTGCCCACCCAAAAAGAAGAAATTACCACCCCCGCCAGCAATGGCCCCAGCATCTCCCAGCTGACCGTAACCAGCCAGGCCGGACACAAGTCTAGATATCTTGGAATATCTGCTGCTGCTAAGATGTCAAGGAACTGTTCTTCATGGCTACAGAGGACAGGATTATAAATAATGCGTTCAAGTTATAGGAAAGTAGATTTCGGTTGAATATCAGGAAAGACTTCCCAACAGTGCGGCAACGGCACAAGCTGCCTCAGGAGGTTGTCAGCTCTCGATCGGTGGAGGTTGTCAAAAAGAGGCGGGACAGCCACTGGTCTGGGACGCTGTCGCTGTAGTCCTCCGGCTCCTGCATCCAAGCAGGGTTTGGACTAGATGACCCTCAAGATTCTTTCCAACTCTGTTTTCTGGATTCAAGTTCTGAGAGCAGAGGGTTTCTCAACTGCGAATCAGGCCCCCAAATGAGGTGGCACCATCTGTTAATAGGGTCGTTCTCTGATGGGTAGGGGCTCTACTTGGCATTAGGGATGGGCGAGCAGAACCGAGTTCGGAAATTCGGTTCGGTTTGGTTTTAAATTCGAGTTCGGTCCGGTCGACCAAACAGACCAAGTTCGGTCGAATTCCAAACTTCTGAACCAAGTTCGGCCATTTAAAACCAGGGTTTTTTTGGTGTGTGTTGTCACTAGGGATGGGCGAACAGAACGCAGTTTGGAAATTCGGTTCGGTTTTAAATTCGAGTTCGGTTCGGAAGTTCGGTTCGGTCGACTGAACAGACCGAGTTTGGTCGAATTCCGAACCGCGTTCTCCCATCCCTATGTTGGTGGAACACGGGATTCTATTTAATTCTCAAGAGGGGGGTCTCAAAGCAAGAAAGCTAGGAGTTGCTGCCTTCAGGATAAGGGAGCCTCTCCTTATCATGGGGGTTCACCTTAACCATGGCGGCGTTCTTTGCCTCTAGTGGAATAAGCTGGGCGATTTGGTTCCTGTTGCTTTTGCCCTCCGAGCGAGGAGCCCTTTTTCCTGTGAGAACTGTTCATTTGGATAATGCTGCGCTCGCCTGGAGGTGCATCTCTGGCAATCAGCACCTGTTAAAGGCTTTAACCTTATTATCTTGAGAGGTGTAATCACGTGTCCTGATAGCACCGCTGCAACCGTAACGTGGTCTGACACGGGCTTTCCGAACCGTGGCTAAAAGGTCTCGGGGACAGTGTGCATTAAGAGTTTGCCTTGGGGGAGATTTAACCCTTTCCTTCTCTTACATACCCAGGCTCCTGGTTAGAAATGGTCAGGAACGGTGTGATGAAGACAGGGAAGGGGTTCTTTGCGTGAAGATTATTTACCTTGCACCACCCAGCCGCCTGGTGCTGAACAGTCATGATTAGAGGCAGGTCCTTGCCCTGAGGGACTTACAGTTAGGGTGGCCAGATCATTTAGAGGACATTTATGAGAAATACAAGTTGCAGGACTGCACTGGCTCCAATGCAACCCTGCATGGGAGGCACAGTGTCCTCTAAAATGTGCATATATGGCCACCCTACTTACAATCTGGGAAGGACAAGGAAGGGGAGACAAGGGGTGTAAAGAACAAAATGAAAATCGAGAGAGACAAATGTAAGTTTATACACATAAGGCAAAATAATAATAATAATAATAATAATGCAGGAATATAAAGTGGGAACAACTGGATCCATAGTAGCGGGGCAGGGAAAGATCTAGGAGGAGTTATGGATCAGTTACTGAACATGAGTGAGAACTGCGATGCTCTTTCAGAGAAGGCTGATGCCATCTTAGGCTGCATCAACAGGAGCAGGAAGTGACCCACTCAACTTCCTGTGGCTACTGGCTGGTCTTGTATACAGGCCAGCAGCCAATCAGAAAACTGGGGGCGTGGAGCAAGGCTGAGGAGGGTGTGACTTGACTGGTGCTGGAGGAGGCCTTATAGCCAATACTGGGCCCCGGCCAGTGGGAACTGGTGGTGCTGCAGAGCCGGCCACTGGGCCTGGGGCCTTAAGGGTGCTGCTCTAAGCCTAGGTCCTTAGAACTAGGAGTCAAGTTGGTCGTGAGGCAAGACCTCTGACTGTCAGGGTCAGGGAGTAGAGAACAGGGAATGTTTATCCCCGCCTCTTTCCCCTCCCTGAACCAGTGGCAGCTGGAAACTAGCTTCTGCTGACTCCCTGCAAGCAAGCGGATCTGAGCAGTCAAGAGTCCAACCAGTCATTGCAAAGTATTATTATTTAATAACCTCCTCGAGCAAAAAGCCAGCCAAGTGGAACGAGCAAGCGCCGATGTCCAGCTGTGATGATGGCGCTGCTAGGAGCCTCAGTTCAAAGACTGAGTAGCCCCGATGCTGTAGTTGGAAACGGCTGACTTATCCATGTTCGACCTCCATTGGCGTTTGTGTACGTAGGATAAATCTTTCCCTTTTTACCTGACAATGAATGTTAAGAACCTCTCCCCCGCCCCCCAAGGCCTCCACACATGCAATTACCTTCCAACTTTTTGAGCAGTCAAAGAGGGACAAGCTCCACCTCCTTGGCCAATAAGCTCCGCCCCCTCGCTCTTACATGCACACACACCCCTCCCAACGTTCCCAGTGCACAATGAGGGACAGACGCTCTCCGGCTTCTCATTCCACTCAGTTACTTGTCATTCCATCATCTCCTCGTTGGCTTCTCAAGGGATTTTCCTGGGAGGCAACCCGGAAAGAGGTGTTGTCTGAGGCTTGAATGCCGGCCTTTTTGTCTCTCTCATGAAAGAGGGACATTGACCCCTGAAAGAGGCCCAGTGGGATTCAGCACTCAATTGACCTCTCTGCTGCCTTTGACACTGTCGACCACTCACTCCTCTTGGACTCGCTTTACTCTTTGGGCTTCCGCGGCTCTGTCTTTGACTGGTTCTCCTCCTACCTCTCTGACCGCTCCTTTAATGTCTCCCTCCCCGAGTCGACCTCCCCCTCCCTTCCCCTCTCGGTTGGGGTTCCCCAAGGTTCTGTCCTTGGCCCTCTCCTCTTCTCTATCTACACCCGGTCCCTTGGTGAAATTATTGCCTCCCACGGGTTCCAATACCATCTCTATGCTGATGACACCCAACTCTATCTCTCTACCCCCTCTCTCTCCTCCTCTGTCCGCTCACGCCTCGTCGACTGCCTCTCTGATATCTCCGCCTGGATGTCCCGACGCCAACTCAAACTGAACATGGCCAAGACTGAACTCCTCATTTTTCCTCCATCCCCCTCCTCTCCCTCTGACCTGACCGTCTGCATTGATGGGGTCACCATCCGTCCTGTTCTCCGTGCCCGCAGCTTGGGCTTCATTTTTGACACGCACCTCTCCTTTAAACCTTACATTGACTCTGTGGCCAAATCCTGCCGATTCGCTCTCCTCAACATTGCCCGCATTCGCCCCTTTCTATCTGTCTCCTCGGCCAAAATCCTTGTTCATGCCATGGTTATCTCTCGCCTCGACTACTGCAACCTCCTCCTTGCTGGCCTCCCTCGCTCCCACCTGTCCCCCCTTGTGGCGATCCAAAACTCTGCCGCCAAGGTCATTCACTCTGCCCGTCGCTTCGACCATGTGACGCCTCTCCTCCTCTCCCTTCACTGGCTCCCCCTTCCTGAACGTATCCTGTTCAAACTCCTGGTTTTCACGTTCAAATCGCTCCATGACCAAGCTCCCCCTTACCTCTCGGACCTAATCGCCCTACGCGCTCCTGCGCGCGCTCTCCGCTCTTCCGCTGTCCCCTCCCTCGCTCTCCCTCGCTTCTCCTGCTCGCCCAACCGCCTTCGTCCCTTCTCCCTCGCTGCCCCGCATGCCTGGAACTCCCTCCCTGCCGACATCCGCCTCGCCTCCTCCCTCCGCTCCTTCAAATCCCTCCTCAAGACCCACCTTTTCCATGCTGCCTTTCCCAATGCCCTCTAGTCTTTCCCCTTGCTCTTACTGTCAGCCCTCCTCTGCTGACTGCTGCTACCGACCACCTTGTAACCAAGCCAAGTACACGCACCTGAGACTTCGCATCCACCTGAATGTTTGCTTGTCTTCTCCCATGTCTCTCCCACTGTCCCCTCTCCTTGTCTCCCCCTCCTTGTCTTTTAGATTGTAAGCCACAGGCAGGGACCGCGTCTGATTCTATGTTCTGTACAGCACCAGGTTATGCGGCTGGCGCTTTATAAATGTTTAATAATAATAATAATAATTAATAATGAGGGACTATCATCTGTAGGGAGGGACAGTTGGGAGGTACAATTTGAGCACAAAAACTAGCACACAGGAAGGGCAGGTTGTATTCAGGAGACAGTAGTTTAATTTAATTCTCTGTGATATCTGTGGAATTTTTGCGTGGCAATAAACCACACTGCATTCCGGTTGTATGAAGCAATTATATATTAAAAAAACAAAACAAAACCAAAGAAACTATCCTTGCACTTACCGAATACATGTTTGAGGCTAGAAAGATGGATTTGGTATTATGCAGTTGAAGGGAGCTTAAATAATTGATCTGGGATAAGTAAGTTGCTGTGTTTTTTTGCACATTGAATGCTGACTTACATGTTGGAGGCGGAGCCAAGATGAATAATTGAGCTGAGAAGAGAGTGACATTTTCATGGCATGTTGGGGTTTTATTTCCTGAAAGAGAGACCTTGACCTCCTGCAAGATGGAAAGTGGGATTCAAGATGCAGAGACAAATGAAGGCTAGGTAATCTGCGGAACTCATTGCCGGAGGATCTTGTGAAAACTGATAGCGCGCCTGGGTTCAAAAGAGGATTGGTTAAGTTATTAGAGGACAGATCCATAAATGGCTAGTGGAGATGGCGGAACAGACCCTGCCACTAAGATGGCAAGGGACTGTTCTTCGTTGCTATCGAGGGCACGACTAGAAATAGCCGGCTCCAGTTACAGGAAGGTAGATTTCGGTTAAATATCAGGAAAAGCTTCCTAACAGCCGGAGCTGTGCGTGGCAATGGAACACGTTGCACGGGGGACGTTTTAGGCTCTCCGTCACTAAAGGTTTTCAAGAAGAGGCTAGATGGCCACCTGTTGGGGATGTTAAGCTCTTGGCAGGGACCGTGTCTATCTTGTTTTTTGTAAAGCACTAGGTACATCACTGGCGCGATATAAATGCTTATGGCACTAATATAATAATGTTGTAGCTGTCATCGTCCATCCAGGCAGGGGGTGAGACTAGATGACCCTCAAAATCCTTTCCAATTCTGTGAGGCAACCCAACGCAAAGAATGCCGAGAGAAGCAGGGCGAGTCTCCTTTCAAAATGTGTGCAGTAACCCCACCCCGATGGGAAAGGTAATGGCTTCTCACTCAAACTGGGATCAAGCCTGAATCCTTTGCCCGACCTTGGAAACAGGCACTTCAAACAGCCTATCTGTCAGAACAGGGGCAACCCCGGGGGTTAGCCATACCTCCCCTTTTAAAGAGGGGGGTGTATGAAAAATACATGGTACAGGGCTGCACTGGAACCAATGCAGCCCTGCAACATGTATTTTTCATAATCATCTCTTTTAAAGAGGAGGCATGGTAACCCTCCCTGACAGCACAGAGTTACCAGCCGGCCCTCCGGTGTTCTGGTGCGGCCTTGCTTTCTCCCCACTTGGCCCTTTGCGATCTGCAGGGGCCACATCCATTCCCTACCCCCGCCTGATCAGTTCCCTAACGATTTATAAGCTCTCCCAATTTCTACAGGAAGTCGGCTGGAGCATCCCCCCTCTCTTCCTTCAGAGACCACTTAAAACTTAACAAAAAACTGTAAGGAAAATAACAGAAAATACAGGACAAACTGCCCCCACAAACATGGCTTCTAATTTTGCTTCAACTTTTTGGCAAGCCCCAGCAGACTGGGAGGTCTGACCTAGGTTCCCTAGCTGGCTGCTTCAGACTGACACAGACAGGTTTATATAAGTCAGACCCTGGCCCACCATGGAGGCCCCTTGGCGAGAACCCCAAGAGCGCTTCGTGCCTCCCAGAGAGAGGCAAGCACCCCTCAGGTAATGAGCTCCGCCCCTCCATAAAGAAGCTCCGCCCCCGTGCACACTTGCAGAATACCTCCCAGCATTCCCAGTGAACAAGGAGGGACAGGCGCGCCTGCTTCTCATTCCGCTGACTTTCTTGTCATTCCATCCTCTCTCCATTGGCTTCTCAAGGGCTTTGCCTGGGAGGCAACCAGGAGAGGTGTGCCTGAGGCTTGAATCCAAGCCTTTTTTCTCTCATTGACCTCAAGGAGGGACCTTGACCCCCTGCAAGAGGGAAAGTGGGATTCGGCACCAAAGAGAGACTGTCCCTCCTAAAGAGGGATTGTTGGAAAATATGGGACTGCCCCCCCAAATAAGGATAATGTTATACCTTGCCACCGAATACAGACACCTTCCTATCTCAGTTTATCTCCCAGGAGAAGCAGAAGAGAGAGAGAGAGATGAAGTTGGCGCTGCCAGGATTGAAACCCATGCTTCCGGAGGGCCTGCCGTGACTTTAGCCTGAAATCAAGGATGCTGAGTTTCCCCCTCGAGCAGTGTTTTCCAAGAAGAAAAGAGAGAGCCAGAGGGGAGAAGAATTGAGGCAGCCGATGAACAAAAGCAGCCAGGAACGGAAGGCCCAGCTCTTTGTAAGCAGAAGCAAGAGTGGCAGGACAAGATGGAGGTTTTATTTTTTTTTAAAAAAAGGTTTGATTATTCCTTCCATGTTGCTCCAACAAAACTGACACATGTATCTTTATCCTGACACTGAACGCAACACGAAGAGAGCGTGACTGTCTGGGTGGAAACACAGTGGGTGGCAGCCCGGCCTCCCACCAACTACTAATTCTTGTGAAGTGTACGCTCATCGCGATGTCACATCCAATCCCACGCACCCGGCTGCAGGGGCCGCCACAGTGGCATGCCTTGGCATTGTACGTGCATTACTCCTCTTTGGAGACTCCTTGCTCTCTATGGGATCTGATAGATCAGAAGTGGCAGGGATGCTCTCTCCTCCACCCCGGCAGCTTTAACCTTTACGCTGCTAGAGAGACAGGATTTTGCTCCTTGCTGGGTATTTTCAGTCGAACCGGGAGCTGGGGGACGCGGGTGGGGGGGACTTCCCGCTGGAGCCTTTTAAAGCTTGTGTTTTAGTCCGATTTGCCATCCCTGATCATGTGAAAGAGTGGAAGTTCGGTCCTTCCTTCTGCTCCCATGGATGAGAGCAGGAGGCTCCATCTTCCTAACCAGTTATGGTACGGAAAACTTGCCTTTAGTTTAGTGGAAGGATTTGGTCTTCTCACCCATGGATTAAAATGAGGAAAATCTGCCAGGAGGGACTCCCAGCTAGGAGGGGAAAAGAAAAGAAAAAACCCCAGACTCTACCTAAGATTGTCTCCTCTCAGGTTTCACAAGGAGACTCTGGGTTTTTACCCCAAATTTTGGGTTCTGCAAAAGCTCCAGTTTTCCTGGGTCAGTCAAGGGCACCCTAGTACCTGAGAAATTGGGTCTTCTAGGTCACCTCAGAAAGGGGGCAGACCACAGGAACCTCCCTGCCCCCCATTCTGATGATGCCCCACCCATACGGAATGTCACGATACCATGGTATTCCGTAAGGGGCAGGGTTGTGTCAAAAAAGGGGTGTGGCGGCCTCCGTGCCCCTCCCCCTTTGTGACCCTGCGCTGTCCCAGCACAGGGCACTGTAAGGGGCGGCTTTACATCAGAACGTGGAGTGTCCGCCCCTTGAGAGAGACGTTAATCTACATCAGCCAACATTCTCGTATTTCGTTCTTAATCCATGGAGTCTGAGTGATTTCATTGCCCAAACAGAAGCATCGTCTGAGGCAGGAATGTGGGGAAATCGGAAGAGGATGGAGAATGGGCTGTAGGGTGTGGATTGCAGAAGGATACGGGGAGGGGTAGAGAGATGTGGGGTAGGTGTACTGAGGCAATGCATGGTTGGGTGGGTGCTCAGAACAGGACAAAGGAGGGAAGGCTCCAGATCATAAATCTGGAGGAGACCTGGTGGGGCCAAGGGCAGCCGTGGCCCTTTCTGATGTAACTCCACCCGCTACGGCATGTCCTGATGGCACGATCTGAGCTCCCAAATTCCTTAAAGACATGTGGGGAATCTTTTCCCTCCCAGGGACTGCTTTGGAAATTAGTACAGGCTCCAACCACATCGAAGTTGGAGGCAGGTGGGCTCAGGAAGAGGGTCAGGATCATGGATTTATGCACCCAATCTCACCTCTGTCCTTGTGGGCATGCCCTCATTTCTTCTCCCTTCCCCTGAGCTCAGTCTTTCAGTACTTGAGGGGTAGGAACTGGATCCAACGGCCAGATCCAAGAACTGGAAAGGGGCCACACAAAAACTGGCTGTATTATACTATTTGGCCCCTGGGTCTGAGGTTCCCCATCCCTGCCGTACGATGTACACCCTTTCCTTCTTCCTGCGTATATGTTTTTTGCTTCAGGATGGTCGTGTTAAGCGCAATCTTAATTTGTTTGAAGGCAGGAGCTGTGAAATAATGTAGCCTTTAGGAAACAAACCACCAACACTGATCCGACTGTCCTTTACGACTTGAGTGGGGGGAGTGTTTGGGTGCGATGGTTCATAATGTAGAGGCCCAATTCTGCCATCACACTTTCAGCAGGACGTGAGTTTCATCTTCTTTGTATCTCTTTGCATTTCCTGGAGCTTGGTCACGTGTCATAGCCCTAATTTGAGTTTTACAGTTCTCAATTGTAATATTACATACATGTGGAACCTTTTGCATTACATATTTACCAGACTTGTAGTCTACATGTAGGCCCGTGTGTCAAGGAGGAACATACGTGTGTGACCCTATGTTCCTCCATGACAATCCCCCCCCCCCCAAAATGAATAAGATTAATGTCATTTGTTGGGGAGGCTGGACTGGGCACCAGGAAATAAATGCCATTTGTTAATGAGATGCCTCACAATCTGCAGCGCTCTCAGACTGTGAATTCTTGACATCAGCACAGTCTCTTTTCCCAAGCAGCATATTTAAATCGCCTGGCTAATCGTCTGTCTTTTGTTTGCGTGCTCCGCCCCCCTCCCCCGCCCTTGCAATAATTGCTTAGAGAATGGGAAAAGCCAACTGCCCGGTGAGAGAGTCCGCTGTTGCCTGAATTGATTGATTCTGGATGACAGCGCAGCAACCGGAGCTATAACAGCTCTGATTGTTAGAGCCTTTTTCAAGTATGGTTCAAAGGACCAACACATTTGGAAGTTATTGCTTGCGATTTCTCATGTGCTTTGTGCAGTAACGGTTTGAAGTTACAGCAATCCCCGTTGGAGTCGAGAACCGCGTGCCAAAGGAAACCTGGCATCCAGGCACCTGCAGTCGGTTTTGAGATGAGCAAAATTTGTACTGAATAAAGGACAGGCGTTCTCTGGCAATAGCCGAACTTACTCATGTTTTGAGTGGCCAAAGAGAAACAAGCCCTGCCCCCTTTGCAAATAAGCTCCACATCTCAGTGAATGAGCTCTGCTCCCTGACACACTTGCATGTACGCGCTCATCCCCCCAACGATCCATGTGCGTAAAGAGGGGCAGAAGCTTTCCTGCTTCTGGAGGGGAGGTGTCAAGTAAGGTGACACAGGGCTCGGTCCTGGGCCCTGGACTGTTCAACATCTTTATTAATGACTTGGATGAAGTCGCAGAGGGGATGCTTATCAAATCTGCAGATGAGACAAAACTGGGAGGGATAGTTAACACCTTAGAAGAGAGAAATGAGATTCAAATTGATCTTGACAGGATGGAAAGTTGGGTCCACACTAACAAAATGAATATAAAGTTCTGTACTTAGGTAAGAAAAATCAAAGGCACAAATATAGGATGTGGGATCCCTGGCTCGGCAGCTGTACACGTGAAAAGGATCTTGGGGTTGTAGCGGATCACCAGCTGAACATGTGTCGGCAGTGTGATGCAGCTGCTAAAAAGGCTAATGCAATTTTAAGCTGCATTAACAGAAGCGTATTGTCCAGGTCATGAGAAGTAATAGCTTCACTCTATTCTGCGCTGGACAGATCTCATCTGGAGTCCTGTGTCTAGTTCTGGGCACCGCATTTTAAGGAGGACATTGACAAATTGGAACAGGTTCAGAGGAGGGCGACAAAGAGGGTCAGGGGTCTGGAAACTAATCCTACGAGGAAAGGTTGAAGGAGCTGGGTGTGTTTAGCCTGGAGAAGAGAAGATTAAGGGGAGACAGGATAGCTGTCTTCAAATCCATCTGAAGGGCTGTCCCAGAGACGATGGAGCAGACTTGTTCTCTGTTGCTCTCGAGGGCAAGTCTAGAACCAATGGGCTCAAATTACGAGAGAGCAGATTTTGGCAGAGTTTGGCTAAGATTTTTTGCCTTGAGTGTAAGGGCGTAGCTGGAAGGAGTTATCGCCTTCCTCTGGGCTCTCACTGGAGGGGCCCGGGCATATTATTGGGGGACAGGGGACAAAGGAGTTCTTGCACCCCTTCCTGACATGACCCTGAGCTCCTTAGGGGAACGGCAAAGAGGCTGTCGTATCCCGCCCTTGTGGAATGCTGTGACATCATTCTTCGTGAACGTTACACTCCTTGTCTCCCTCTGTTCCCCTTCCTTCGTCTCCGCCCGCCCCACCCCAGATTGTAAGCCCTAGGGCAGGGACTGTGTCTATTCCGTTACTTTGTAAAGCACCAGGTACATGGCTTGCAGTGCACTATATAAATGCTTGCTACTAATAATAATATAATAAAATAATCATGGCGTTCCGTAGGGGCATAGTCACATCAGGAAGGGGATGGGGAAGACATTATGGCCCGCCCCCTTTTTGTCACGGCCACTCCCTACTGCCCCTGGAAGTCCTGGTTCTCCTCATTAGCCATGGGTACTCCTGGCCAACCCAGAGAAATCAGGGCTCTGAGTCAAACCCGAGTCTCCAGCTGAAACCCAGAGAAGTGGCCATCCTAGCTTGAGAAGAGATGAAAAGAAGTTGGGATTCTCTGTGTCCAGCCGTTGCTTATATGGACTGCAATCCAGAGGGTCTCAAACAATGGGTTATGCCTGCTATGGAACTGCACAATCAAGTCCTAGATCCAATTGCTACAGTGTGCATGTTTACTGCCTGGGGTTATGGGGTTGTATTTAAATCTCAAAATGGGGTCACAGCAGCAAACGTTTAGGAACCATTCACCTATTGCAAATCAGGGATGTCCGCAGTGGCGCAGAATGAATGAGTGGGAAACGCAGCTAGTTCTTCATTAAAAAGAACACGTTACGTGTTTCCCTCTTAAGAGCCAGTAGAGCCTGATGGATAAGATGCTGGACTTGAACTTTGGAGACCAGGGTTCTATTCCTGTTTGAGGTCATTTTCACACCTTACCGGGGAGGCAAGGGAACTTCCATGATTGCAATTGCGGCTGTATCCTCACGGGAATTAGCACACACGAGAGTACACCATTCTGCTTTTATCCTGCGAGAACTACCTTGGGGTACCCAGTCATGCACAAGTGTTGTCGTGGGATAAAAGCGTAATAACACATTCTCACGTGTGCTCATTCCCATGCAATCGTGGACGTTTTCCTGCCTCCCCCGGTAATGTGCGAACCTTAGTCGTGAACTCACTGAGTGGCTTTGGTCAAATCACTATCTTTCAGCCTCAGTTCCCCATCGTATCTGTAAAATGGGAATACAAATAACCTTCATCATGGGGTTGTTGACAGGATGCACTAGATGATATAGATTAAGATGCACTTTGAACACTGAAAGTGCTATGGAAATCATTATTGAATTAATTCCACTGGAAATCAAAATGGTAGCCTGAGCCTCTCAAGCTAATTCTCGTGCTTTTAATTAGGGCTGAAATGAGCGTGGTTGTTTGGATATTTGCATGTTCGTTAATTTGGTTATTTCACTTTGATTGCTTTGGGTGTTCAGTAATGTCAGCAGTGCAATCGAGTGTTTTGGTGCCCCCCTCTGTATTTGATACGGGTATTTGATTTTTAGCCCTACCTTTTAATAACCCTGCATTAAATATTATCACCATTATTACTATCGATTGACACCCTGTCCTATCCCAAAAAATGGCTCAGGGCGGCTTGCAACAATGATAAACGTCACCACAAAATACATATAAAATAAATGTCCCCCCCCCCCCATCCCTGCCTTCCCACTCCTCCGACTCTTTCTTGGAGACCCTCCCCCAGCCTAGAGCCGCACCCCCTTCCTCCCCAGGTGTCAGGGACGTAACTACGGGGTGGGGGGTGGGGACCAAGTGTAGCCACTGCCCCAGAGCCCATGTTTTTGGTGTAGGGTGGAGCGGCAGCGGCGGCCCCATCGGGACATCAAAACGTCCTGTTCTATCTCGGCCGAAGCTGCCAGTGCTTTCCCTGGTGAGCCAGAAGATGATCCCAGGTCTGCCAGTAATCATCACTTCCCCCCACCCCCGAGCCTCACCTCTCTCCTGCCCCAGTGCCCCGTTCCCTCCCACACACTCCGTCACACCCTCCGCTTGCTCTCCCCTACCCTTGCACCTCCATGCTCTGGTCTGCTGCAAGGCCTCACTTCATTGCCTGCTCCAGTGGGCCCCCCCCCCCATGTTCTGGCCTTCCCCTGCCTTGGTGCCTCCTCCTCCCACCACCCACCCCTCGGGTTTGGACCCCAGTAATCTGACTTGCCCCGGGACCCTATAAAACCTAGCTACGCCGCTGGATCGTATATAAGAGCCCATTGAATGGGGCGGAGGATTCCCTGTGCTCTCTTAGGTCATGCATGGTATGAATTTCTCTTTTGCTTTCTAGTCTGGCTCTACCTTATGCGTTTGGCCGATTCACTTTCAAATGTCACTAGCCTCCAGCAAGACCTTTTCCTCCATGTCTCTGGCTCCCTCCATGAGGCACTTCACAAAGGCCGAGCTTCAGCCCCTCAGTGGAGGAGGTGGTATTATGAGTGTACAGATAGACATAGGCATGTTAAAGGATATGCCCAGCAGGTTTGCAGATGACTGTCAAAGTAGGGAACAAATCCCAGTTTCCCTGACTCTTGACCCTCTGATTTAACCTTGCTGCTTATCTTGCCATTTCTGCCATTTTTAAAAAAGGGAAACTTAACCTGTCTGTTAAGCTCGCATTGTAACGACATCTTGCACGTGTCCATTAAAGTGCTAGATTGATGTCGTGCCTCTCCCACCGTGGCAACAGGCTGCCTCGCATAGAATCTGCAGGCAGGGCAAGCTGCTCTTTCCGCTGAGGATTTCTCTCTTGTTGGAAAACACTGGCTTGCTGGAGTGTGACATTACCTGAAATCACATTCTTATTTTTTACTTGACATTTCAAAGTAGCGGCCGATGGGGAATGGTTAGAGATAAGCAGTGTAAGAGCAGAGATGAAATAAAAAACTCAGTTTCTATCCCATCAACTGCTGAGTCCAGATCTCTGTCTCCAGTACCTGCAAGAGAGAGAGTGGTTGCCGTGTTGGTCCTCTTATTATTATTGTTTTGTTTTCTTTAACTTAGCACCAGAAATGTACTTGGTGCTGTGCAATCAGTAGTTAGACAGAGGTCCCTGCCTCAAGGGGCTTACAATCTAAGGAAGAGAAGGGAGAGGGGAACATCAGGAGAAACAAGGATACATTCATGAAGTTGAGAAGCTGCAGGCGCATGTGCTTGACTTAGTTACAGGGAAGAGGAAGCATCCATGACAAGACTATGGGAGTGAGAAGCCAGGAAAAGCCTGACGGAAGAGGTAGGTTTTCAAGAGGGATATCAAGGTTGAGAGGGGAGCTGAACAAATGTATCCAAAAAAGCAGTTCCAGGCATGGGGGGCAGCAAGGGGGGAAGGAACGAGTGTGGCTTGAGAAGCAAGGAAGTCACAAGCAGGCAAGGATGGGGGCAGAGGAGGAGCAGAGTTCCCAGGTGGGAATGTGGCGGGACACGAGTGTGCCGTGAGAGTGGGACACAAGGCCATGAAGAACCTTGAAGGTAAAGATGGATACAAGGATGGATGGATGGATATCATTTATTTGACCAACTTTTGTTGGTGCGAAGTTGCTCTAACAAAAGAGATCATCTGAACTATTTTATCTCCATCTTGAGATGGAGAAGCCAGAAAATGGGTACCAAAAGTTGGAAAATTGGGGTGATAAACAGTAAATCGGTAGATCGGTTAGCCTGCTGAGCTCGACTCGAGTACCAGTTAGTACCCAATGTTACCCGGTCAGGTCGATTACCATTATTTCGGCAGGTTGTTGCAGGTACTCATTTCTGCTAAAGTCCCGCCGCCGTGTTCATGCGTCTCTCCAGTGCTGGGCACATGTAGGTCGGACTGTGGCCCCAGCAATGTCTTCCGCAGTACAGGGTTCCCCCCATGAGTCAACAGGCCATAAAGTGTTTCATGGTCTGTGTTTTGTGAGAGTCACAAATCTCCAGATCTTGTAGATAGACCCACTTTCTCATGTTGTTGTTTGACTTGCCAGAGTCGTTCAACAGGTGATTCAGACTCCTCCAAATTGGCCAGCTTAACTCTGCCCCTGCCGGAAGCAATGTCTTACGTGCATTTTTACATCGTTCCCTCAAACATCTAGCCATGTTTGCCACACTTGTAGTCGAGTGACTGCTGCTGGAGATATTTCCAATGGCTTTAAGTGGAGACGAAGCTTCTTCGTGATTTTAAGTGGCTAACTGGCCACAATGTGGCCATGAAGTTTCTTTTTATGCTAAAATTCCTTACTGCACATGTGTAAAATAGCATTTGATGTGCTGCACGTGGTTTGATCCTGAGACGCCCCATTGTGGTCAAACCGGAAGGGGTGGCAACCCTCCACATGTGCAACGAGGTGCTGTGCTGGGAGGGAGCCAATCTGGATCTCTGGCAGAATGGAGACCGGATCACATTCAGCATGGGTTCCGCTGGTCCTGGTTCAAGTTGAGCAGATCCGTCCGAGATAGAATCCTCCGGGAAATCCAGTTTCAACCCAAATGCAAACTGCTTTTGCTCTGCACGCATATTGACTCGGTGATATAGCAAGAAGGCTTCCAGGGTGCAACAGAAGCTTGCTGTCTCGTTGAGCTGCTACTGTCTTGTGAATCTGTGAGAAAGTTGGCCAACTTCTGATGTTTGAATATTCCCAGTCTCAACTCTCTCTGAATAATTCAGTCTTCCTTTTCTCTGTGTCAGTGTTGGAATCGTGATACTGGTGGCAAGCCAAGCAGAGCATCTTCTGCGTCTCCTGTCGCAGTATTGACAATCTGTGAGCAATAAAATGAGGCACATTAGTTGGGGGTGTGTGTGTGTGTGTTGATGCTGTTTGTTTCTAGGATAATGTGACGCTCTGGCATTCTCCAAGCATATGCCTCATGCCTCCAGCTGGATTGAAATGATGCCAAGAGAGAACACTCTGTAGCTATCCTGCTCTCTTGATTGTTTAAAAAATTCATTGGTAGACACCCTGGCTCTGTTGAGGTCCATGGCCAAATTCCCATTGTTTCCAACAAATCCAGGAATTCACCCAGAGTGCGCTAACTTTGCCTGTCATTCACGCCATCTGGCGGGGCGGACGCCGGTAGTGCTCTGTGGGGGTCGTGCATGGTAGGGGTGGTTGCTATTCAAGCTTTTGGCGTTTTGAAAATGGGATACAAGTAGGGGGTTGGAGAGGACCCTAATAACTACCTGGAAGTACAAGTATGTAGCATCATGATTGATAAAATAAGGTTTAATAACCTAAGTTTAAACTTAAGTCTGTCTAGGAATCCTGGGTTGGTATATGTATATAGTACCTGCCCAGGTTTGAGTCTTAATCATCATTTATCATTTATATCTCCACATCTTAATTTCATCTTGAGTTGATTTAGTTAAATGTTTTAATGTATCATGGTGACCAGATAATATGATTCATTGGTTGTCATGATATCATACTATTTTAACTTATCGTGAGATTTTGTGCTGGATAATGCATTGTGTCGCATGTTTTGACTACTGTCATGGTTTGTAGCCTGTACGGTGAATAAAGAAT
Organism: Sphenodon punctatus; assembly: GCA_003113815.1. Classification (NCBI taxonomy): domain Eukaryota; kingdom Metazoa; phylum Chordata; class Lepidosauria; order Sphenodontia; family Sphenodontidae; genus Sphenodon; species Sphenodon punctatus. The sequence goes on along the minus strand of QEPC01012679.1, from coordinate 965,799 downwards.
ACTACTACTACTGAGATCCGTTCTCTTCCCAGCTAAGCTTCATGGAGCTAGGGGGAGAAGATCCGTTCTCTTCCCAGCTAAGCTTCATGGAGCTAGGGGGAGAAGATCCGTTCTCTTCCCAGCTAAGCTTCATGGAGCTAGGGGGAGAAGATCCGTTCTCTTCCCAGCTAAGCTTCATGGAGCTAGGGGGAGAAGATCCGTTCTCTTCCCAGCTAAGCTTCATGGAGCTAGGGGGAGAAGATCCGTTCTCTTCCCAGCTAAGCTTCATGGAGCTAGGGGGAGAAGATCCGTTCTCTTCCCAGCTAAGCTTCATGGAGCTAGGGGGAGAAGATCCGTTCTCTTCCCAGCTAAGCTTCATGGAGCTAGGGGGAGAAG
>QEPC01012679.1:933739-964985 GCA_003113815.1 Sphenodon punctatus | reverse complement strand
GCCGCATTCTGCACTAGCTGCAGCCTCCGAACCAGGCACAAGGGAAGCCCCATGTAGAGTGCGTTGCAGTAGTCCATCCTCGAGGTGACGAAGGCATGAATGAGGGAGGCCAGGTCCGGGCCGGAGACGAACGAACGCAGTCTCCGCACCAGGTGCAACTGGCGGATGTCGGCCTTCGTGACTGCCTCCACCTGTCGCTCCAGGCGGAGATCCGCGTCCAGTATCACCCCCAGACTCCGGACCTGCTGAGCTATAGGAGGGCGAACCCCCCCAACCGGGGGGGCCACTACCTCCCTCGCTCTCCCCACCAACATCACCTCCATCTTATCGGGGTTGAGCTTCAGTCTGCTCTGCCACATCCACTCCGCCATGGCCTCCAAGCACTGGGATAGCAACGAGACAGCCGGGTCTGGGTCAGTTGGAACCAATGCAGTTTCAAAAGAATGTGCAAGCCACGGTTTACAACGGCGGCGGTGTGTCTGAACGCCACCTGCGTGACTTTTCTAAAAGCAGATTATTTAAGTCCGCGAGCAGAGTGTCGCGTCTCAAAATGGGCTAAGTCCAACATATTTATCCACTAGGCTATCCTGACACCCCTGTCTCCTTCTCAGCAGTTCTACTGCCCAGCCAGATTTCCCCCATCTTGTCTTTTGCGTTACTAACTAAGCTAAGGGACTGTAAAAGGGGACTGACCCTCTCCGATTAGGCCCACGATGGTGACTCTTCTCTTAGCAGCAGGACTGAAAGCTGAGTTGCTTTTCTCTCCATTCACAGCAGTAGGTCAGTTTGTGCGTGCGAGACTCAAGCATCAGTCACGGCGAGTTCGCCTCTGTGTCAGGTGTGATAAAAATCACGGACGGGTGAAGGGAAGGGACAGAAGGCTCCGTGCACCCCTGAGTCCGTTTACAGAGCATGTCGTGGGAATGAAATTCTCCGGCTGCATGCTGGATGTTTGCCGCAAAACAGTTAATTGGCCCTGGATGGCTGAAACCATTGCTATGCTGGTAGCGTTTGGCTGCCGGTTTTCCAGTGGAGATCATGCCAAGCCCAACAAATGCCTCTTTGGGGAGAGGGATGCCAATTATTGTTTGTTATGGGAGGACCTTTTCAAAGGTGGTGGTGATGTTTATGACAGCTGTGGCCAGAGACTGCCATTGAGAGCAGGGCGTTTGTATTAGAAATTGGCAGGAAAAGGGCTGGTTTTGCCCTCAGTCTAGCTTTGCCCACTGGGAGAGCTCACATCTCGGTAGAGCACTGTGACTAACGTAGGTTGCTAGGAAATGGGATATGTGATTCGAGTTGCCATTGCTTCAGGTTTCACCTGGAGACTCCAGGTTTTGTACCAGAGTCTCTGGGCTCTGGGGAAAGCCCTGATTTCTACTGGACAGCTAGGGGGTACCCATGGCTAACTTGGAGAACTGGGGCTTCTAGGGGGTGGCCACAATCAGGAAGGAGGTGGGTCATAGGAACTTTCCCCTATTCATGCCCTTACCCTATGGATACCATGGTGTCATGATGTTTCGCAAGGGCCAGGAATACATCGGAAAGGGGTCGTAACAGCCCCTTTGCCCCATGGTCATGGTTTTGCCCTCTCTGGATTTCTTCTTGAATGGAGGTGGCTAATGGACTCGGGTCATGGAAAGGATGAGGTGGAGTGCCACCTCAAAGAGCAGGTCTGTCCTCTTGAATCTGGAGGAATGAGGGCCCTCCCTTTGTAATTTTGACACACACACCCCCGCCCCCCCAATGATGGCAAAACGGCTGTTATGCTGTATTTTGAGGTATGGGATTGAGTGAGGCACTGGGGGCAGGCAGAGGAATCCAGTGGGGAAGGGTACATGTGTCTGAGACAAATTGTGGGTGTGAAGATATTTGATTTTGGTGTAATGACTAAGTGTGCAGGACCAGGAGCGGGAGGGGAGAGACCCTAGTCCAAGTCTCACCTGAGTCAGAAACTTACTGGGTGACCTTGGGCCAGTCACAATATTATCTCAGCCTAACCTACCTCACAGGGTGGTTGTGAGGATTAAAAGGTGTGTTTATTAGTTGTAAAGTGCTCTGAGTGCCATGGCAGGGGGTGCGCTATATATAAAAAAAAAGATTACTGATTATTATTTTATTATTATAGCAAAGTTCAGAGGGCAGGCAGGACTTTGAGGTGACTGGGCTAGGACTGTTTCTCTCACTTTGGAGGGTTACTACTCCATTGCTTGGGGTTGGTGTTCTCGCTTTATGCTAAGACACCTTCATACTATTCTACCAGAGAAAAGAGAGCTTCAAGTGAGAGAAGATGGCTCATGAAAAATGCCCTGTTCCAACCTAGTGGTGGTGCTGGACCACACAGTTTGTGGTGTTCTGTCCCCCTCTAGTGGTGACGCTGGCCAACACAGTCTGTGGTGCTTTTCCCCCTCTCTCATGTTGGTGCTGGGCCACACAAAAGTGGATGAGTCTCTTACTTGTCCAACCTAGCAGATGTAGGTCTTTTAACTTGGAGGGTAGGGGTATGTACTTATGGGGTGAGAGACCTCCCTCTTAGTCCCTACACTGAACAAGCCACTCACAGATGTAAAGTATACACAAATAATTGCACTGCTTCTCAGATTAGCACTGAGCGTTCAGCATTTATCCTGGAAAAGGGCAGCACTGGGGCGTGGTGGGAAAACAGAATGAAAAAGAGATGTCTCTGTTCACATCAAATTGGGAAATCAGAAAGAAATGTAGCAGAAGCAGATGGAATGCCTCCAGCTTGGGATTTCGTAGGTTGGATGACCTCCCCCCCTCCCCTTTCTGCCTGTTTGGTAAATTTAACTGCATTTAAGTATCTGTCTCATCTTAATAATTTCTACTTACTCCTCCCGACCTCTTAACAAATCATAAATGACAGTTCTAGCTAAGTGGCAGAACAGCTCAGGGGACAAGCGCTCCAAGATATGTTTTCTGTTTTGCATGGAGTCATCCGCCCTGATCAGTCTGCTGGGCTGATTACAGTTCACCCTTGGGCAGAACACTTGCACCTTGGATGCCATTTCCCCAATATCTATTTATCTTGCTAATACCACGTGTCGTCTTTTGCAACCCTAGTTCTAGCTAGACTGGAGGGGGGGCAGGGAGGCTGCAGGCTTATCTGATAATTATGCCTAATGCGGTCTTATTATTCAGGAAACAGGATGGCATTTAATAAGCTTTATTAGCCCCAGGTTTTCATGCTATTTTTAATATTATTTTTTTTAACTGTGCAATATCTCCATTTGTTTCCAAACTTCTGGATTGTGTTAACCCTATAATTCGATGACCCAAGACAGCAAAAAGACACCAGCTATATGAGCATAATTATATTGCGGAACATGACCCTCGCAACCTGCTGTTTCAGGGTCACAGGGCAGGGCTTATGCAGGTCAAGAGGATCAGCATCCACCACAAATTGTAGCCCAAGGTAATGTCAACCTATAGCAAATATCAATTGGGATGGTGCCTACAGTTGCCACCTCTGTCAGGGAAGAAAGCTTGATCGTGCCAATTTGCATAAGTTTGCATATATCGCGTCATGTAAATGGATGCAAATTTAAAGAGTCCTTTCTTTTTGGCTAATAACAAGACAGCAGCAGGATCCACGGCCTAAGGGCTGGGTGCAGCGCATGGGGGTGCAAGGGTTAAATGAGCCGCCTTACAATCCATGCACCGAGGGGCTCCCAGGACAAGGCAGTTTCCTCTCCTGTTTCATCCAGAGTAGGGACGCCCCTGCAGGGCAGCAGGGTCTGGATAATGCAGCATGGTTCCCTCTTCTTCCTCTATCTCATGAAAAGGCAGGTAAAACGTAAGGGGATAGTTGACTGACTGAGAATTCTTAGCTTTACTTTGTGCCTAGAGATGATTTTTGAAAACCCCGAAGACACGGGGTCCAATCCTGATAGGTGGTAACTCTAACTGCCCCCAGGTATCTGATTTCGGACCTGTGGGTAATACCTGCAGTTTCAAGTACTGTGTCAGGTACTAGATGGGATGCCTATCGCATACCTGATTAGCTGAACAATCAGTATTTACTCTTCCTGATTTTACTGATTATAAATCTATGGCCGCATTCCCATCTGTGGCGGCAGAGGAAGCAGCGAGAGAAGACATGGCAGCACGGAGGAGGAAAAGAGACGGTGCAAACGGGGATCTGCTGTGGCTTCTCTCACGCATGTCTCGACAGGATTTTGCACCCTGATATGCGCAAGAGAAGCCACAGCAGATCCCTGTTCGCACCGACTCTTTTCCTGTCATCCAGCTCCTCCCCGCTGCTTCATCTTTCCTCGCCACTCTCTCTGCCGCCACCGCAGATGGGAATGCAGACTTAATAGCGCGATGGAGACTCAGGAAAAAACAGGATGAAAACTAAAAAAAACAGTACTGGAAGTCAGTATTTTGGTATCAGAAGTCGGCATTTTGGGACATGGGGCACCTGAACCAGGTACCTACTAGTACCCAAAAATTTGGGGTCATTTGAGTACGGAAATTTGATGGGTAAACTCGTTTTTGCTGTTGTTACTCATTGCAGCTCTAGTCATGACTTATACAGTAGATCAGAAATCCACAAACTATGGGGGCAATCCAGTGGCCCACATGTGCAGCACACAAACAGGAGGCACGCACAGCCGGCATGAAGCACGGCTGCCTGCAGCAAAGGGCCGAAACAACCCATTGAGCCCATGCACCCTGCGGCATGAGGGATGTAGCAGGTTGTTGCATTTCTGTGAGCGTGCATGCCTGCAGCACATGCGTTCTACCTGTGCAAGTGCGTAGTGGATGACGTACGCAGGCCACTCGATTGCCCCTTATTGGCATCAAGTGTGACCGTTTCCTTATCGTATCCCCTAGTCTCACAATATAATGAAACGATCCTCCCCTGTGGTGCTGCGACTCCCACATTATGTATGATGACATCAGACACAGACAAAGGAGTCATTCACACTTGTAGAGTGGATAGAGGCATAATGAAATCCACATTCTGAATGTTGTGTGAAATCTCCTTACTACTTCCAGGGCTTCCCGATAATCTCTTGTTCTCGGCCCCCTGATGGAAGGGGTGGGCTATTGAAATGTGGGGCAATCAGCAGCTGAGGGGATGCGTTGCTACTGGACGATGCAAACGCTGATTAAAGAACCAGTGTTTACCAGGGGGAAAAGAGTAGTGTGAATGGCACCTTGATGACTTGCCCACCATTACATAGGCAGTCTGTGGCAGAGCGAGGAACTGACTGAAAATTCCTTTTGTCCGAAAACCACTTTATTATAAGATCAAGTGAACAGTTAAATGAAATGAATAATGAAATTAAATAATTTAGTTAATATAAAATATAATTAGTTTTATTCAATTATAATCCCCTGGATGTATTTCCTTCTCCCCCTTTTAAACTGTTATAAAATGGATCTTGCATGGATTTTGAGTTGTTTTGTGGTGTGGTGTTGTAGTGGTATTGTGTTAACATTGTGTAGTGCCCTGAGTGTCATTGGATGGTGGGAGTGTGGGGCAAGAGTCACTGTAGAAATAAAATATATTATTATACTCAACCACAGTCCTGCACAGTGCATTATTGTTGTTTCTCTTTTAGAGATGGGGAATTGAGATTGAGAGACTTTCACAAGGGCCACCCAGGACTTGGCTAAGAGGAGATTTGAACCCATGTTTCCTTGGTCCAAGCCCAACACCTTAACCATTGTTACCCTGGTTCCCCACATCCCTTTCCCTCTAAACTGTAACAGTTTAACTATAACAGTTTCCTCTAACAGTTTGCAACCTGAGTTTAGATAGGTTTGCATTTTTTGTTCTTCAAAAACGGGAGCATGGAACTATTTTTTTTTTTTTTTAATTTAATTTTTTTTAATTGAGGTGGTGCAACAGGGGAGGGTGTGAGGCGACATGGGGAAAATCAGCTAAAACCCCAGAGAACCCCATCCCTGACTGAAAATAGGCTCCTAGAAAGGCTAACGCTATTTCCTCCTATCTGTGACCCTACCAAATGTCACTGTATACATCCACGCCGAGGCCATAAAGAGTTCTGGTCATATTGAGGAGGTCAAGCGGTATCGTGGTGATTTCTTTGTAATTGTCTGTCTTGCTGCCAGAGCCTCTGCTGATCCTTCTCCTTCCTAAGCAGTTCTCCTGAGCGCCGGTGAGAGCTCAGAGGAAGCTTACGTTTTATCCTGTAATAAATAATGCTGCCACCCTAGCCCCCCCTCCACCAGAGCTGAAGCTGTTTGTATTATAGCAAAATGGGGGCTGTCAGAAGGAGTCTGTTGTAGGGCTCTGAATTAGGATTGGTTTATTGGGTGGATGCTCAGGCCTGACAAGGCGGTGGAGGGGGCAACTGAATGCCAAAAAAGACAAGATTTTTAAAAATATACATTAACATTATTAAGTATTTACTACTTATATAGCATCAGTAGGGTACCTGGCAATCATTAATCGTTGCCGCACCCCGGAAGAACACAAGGACACATCGTATGGGTTTGAATGGCCACGCTCTTTATTATTATATCTAACAACAAGGGGGAAGGGCTTACCGGCCCTGCTTCCACCTTGGTATAACTGTGGTCCAACTTCGTAACTAACCGTCTTGTTAACTGGATAGGAGGCTCCCAAGTTAAGCCCAGGTAGGTGCCTCCTGCCCTCTATCTTCCCAATGGTAACTTACCCCCTACCCCGACTGCCAGAGTTTCCCCTGACCAGGTTGGGGTGCTCATGCCTATACCCCCTTTCCTTGAGGATTGGAAACAAGGGGAGGGCACCCTCACCCACTGGTAGAATCTTGTCCCCAGCGGACTTGGCTGCTTGCCTCATCCCCCTGGGGGACGGCAAATACACTGGGCCGCACAGGGCAACTATGTATATTTATTTATTTATTTCAAATTTCTTATTACTCCGCCCCTTCTGCCACAGGCTGCTCGGGGCAACTTACAATCTATAAACTATTCCCACCTCTTAAGGAGATGTTTCTACTCCAGCTATATTCTAAGCAAATAAACATTTAACCTCCACTACCTCTGAAAACCACCAAGAGGACGACAAGAATAATGCCTGGTTCCACCATGCCAATCACCTTGCCTCCTTTCTGACAATCGGTGCACACACTCTGGGAAAGGCACAAAGTCCAGTATTTGGGCAAAAAGCCCAGTCAAAGTTATTGGGAAAATTCCTTTCCGGCCCCAAGCCAGCAACCAGTACTACTTTGGAGTGCTATGATAAGGAGTGGGTGGGTAGGCTGTGTGTCCTGTCTCTTTTCCCCAACCGCAGCCAAATGTGGTAGGGGGATGAGGTCCACAAGATGGCACCTGGGGAAAAACCGTCTCTCGCAAGGCTTCCTTTTGCGCCCTGAGCTGTGTTGCCAGGGCAACCCTTGCCTGGACTTGCAACTACGATGCTGGGGGCAGCTGCCGCTCCCGTGCCTATGTTTTTCCTCCCAAAGGGGAGGGGGCCAAACTGCCTTTGCCATTATTCGGGCAGAGAGTGGTTAGAGACAGGTCTGTGTCCCTTGGGTGTTACAACCTAGAATGGAACTTGAGGAGACAGAGGATGAATTCATGAGGTTAAGAAGTCTCAGGTACACATCTTTGGCTTGGTTACAGTTAATTCAAGAGAGACAATGGCAGAGAGAGGAACATAGAGAGAAACAGGGATACTCTAACAGAGGTGAGAAGTTGCAGGTGTATGTGCTTGGAGAAGAGGAGCCTGACCGCAAGGCAGTAGAGGGAACATCAGTGAGGAGCCCGTGGGAATGAGGACAAGGGAAGCCTGGCAGAAGAGGTAGGCTTTCAAGATGGATTTGAAGGTTGGGAAGGAGGGAGCAGAACAGATGCGCTCAAGGAAGGAAGAGTTCCAAACATGGGGGAAAGATCAAGATGGCTCAGGGACCAGCAGGCTCAGATGATTGAAGGTGGTGGTAGAGGAGGTGTGAAATATCCAGGTGGGAATGTTGTAGGAAACAAGTCCAGAAAAGATTAGATAGGGTCCAGGTCGTGAAGAGCCTTGAAGGGGAAGACAAGGAGCTTGTGCTGAACGTGAAGGGGGAGTGGGAACCGGCGGAGGGGGCAGAGAAGGAATTGAACCAAGATCAAAGCGGTAGGTGAAGTGGATGACCTTGGCAGCAGAGTATTGGACAGAAGTGAGACGCGTCAAGGTGAGAGTGGAAAAGGCCACTAAGGAGGAGGTTGAAGTAGTCAAGGCAAGAGCACGGACTAGGGTTATGAGAGAAAAATACGAGTAAAAATATGATCTGCAAAATAATTTTATTTATTTTATTTATAAATATTTATTAGCCGCTCCCTTGTGCCAGCGGCATCTCAGGGCGGCGTACAACAAATACGCCATATTGCAAGTAACATTATGCTTCCCCCACCTCTGTCCATGACACTTTGAAAATGTTACCTCAAAAAAACAACATATAGTAATATACAAAAATATGAAACCTGGTTTCCTCAGTAGTTCATTGGCAGCGGGGATAGAACCTGGGGACCTCTCACTCCATCTGTATGAACCTCTGCACTGAAAGGCTTAATCTGTCAGTTCTGTGGTGCTAGGCCATGCCATAGGGTCATGAGTCTCCTATTCTGCAGCGCTGACAGACTAAGGTCTTTTTGCTCATCGGGTAGAGGCAGGTGCAGATGGAGCACAAGATCCCCTATGTTCAAGGCCCCGATTTTCCCGCAGAATATTTTTAAAAAATTCCGCGGGAGTCTGGGAGGCTTGGAGCCCGATTCTGCACTTCATTATGCTGGGCTGCATAGGGTGGTGGTGGGGGCTACCAGGGCTTGCCCCCTCCCCAGCCTCATAGATGAAGCGTAGGGCCTTTCCCCACACAGGCTGCGTTGGGTGGGTGGGNCCGAGGCCATAAAGAGTTCTGGTCATATTGAGGAGGTCAAGCGGTATCGTGGTGATTTCTTTGTAATTGTCTGTCTTGCTGCCAGAGCCTCTGCTGATCCTTCTCCTTCCTAAGCAGTTCTCCTGAGCGCCGGTGAGAGCTCAGAGGAAGCTTACGTTTTATCCTGTAATAAATAATGCTGCCACCCTAGCCCCCCCTCCACCAGAGCTGAAGCTGTTTGTATTATAGCAAAATGGGGGCTGTCAGAAGGAGTCTGTTGTAGGGCTCTGAATTAGGATTAGTTTATTGGGTGGATACTCAGGCCTGACAAGGCGGTGGAGGGGGCAACTGAATGCCAAAAAAGACAAGATTTTTAAAAATATACATTAACATTATTAAGTATTTACTATTTATATAGCATCAGTAGGGTACCTGGCAATCATTAATCATTGCCGCACCCCGGAAGAACACAAGGACACATCGTATGGGTTTGAATGGCCACGCTCTTTATTATTATATCTAACAACAAGGGGGAAGGGCTTACCGGCCCTGCTTCCCCCTTGGTATAACTGTGGTCCAACTTCGTAACTAACCGTCTTGTTAACTGGATAGGAGGCTCCCAAGTTAAGCCCAGGTAGGTGCCTCCTGCCCTCTATCTTCCCAATGGTAACTTACCCCCTACCCCGACTGCCAGAGTTTCCCCTGACCAGGTTGGGGTGCTCATGCCTATACCCCCTTTCCTTGAGGATTGGAAACAAGGGGAGGGCACCCTCACCCACTGGTAGAATCTTGTCCCCAGCGGACTTGGCTGCTTGCCTCATCCCCCTGGGGGACGGCAAATACACTGGGCCGCACAGGGCAACTATGTATATTTATTTATTTATTTCAAATTTCTTATTACTCCGCCCCTTCTGCCACAGGCTGCTCGGGGCAACTTACAATCTATAAACTATTCCCACCTCTTAAGGAGATGTTTCTACTCCAGATATATTCTAAGCAAATAAACATTTAACCTCCACTACCTCTGAAAACCACCAAGAGGACGACAAGAATAATGCCTGGTTCCACCATGCCAATCACCTTGCCTCCTTTCTGACAATTGGTGCACACACTCTGGGAAAGGCACAAAGTCCAGTATTTGGGCAAAAAGCCCAGTCAAAGTTATTGGGAAAATTCCTTTCCGGCCCCAAGCCAGCAACCAGTACTACTTTGGAGTGCTATGATAAGGAGTGGGTGGGTAGGCTGTGTGTCCTGTCTCTTTTCCCCAACCGCAGCCAAATGTGGTAGGGGGATGAGGTCCACAAGATGGCACCTGGGGAAAAACCGTCTCTCGCAAGGCTTCCTTTTGCGCCCTGAGCTGTGTTGCCAGGGCAACCCTTGCCTGGACTTGCAACTACGATGCTGGGGGCAGCTGCCGCTCCCGTGCCTATGTTTTTCCTCCCAAAGGGGAGGGGGCCAAACTGCCTTTGCCATTATTCGGGCAGAGAGTGGTTAGAGACAGGTCTGTGTCCCTTGGGTGTTACAACCTAGAATGGAACTTGAGGAGACAGAGGATGAATTCATGAGGTTAAGAAGTCTCAGGTACACATCTTTGGCTTGGTTACAGGTAATTCAAGAGAGACAATGGCAGAGAGAGGAACATAGAGAGAAACAGGGATACTCTAACAGAGGTGAGAAGTTGCAGGTGTATGTGCTTGGAGAAGAGGAGCCTGACCGCAAGGCAGTAGAGGGAACATCAGTGAGGAGCCCGTGGGAATGAGGACAAGGGAAGCCTGGCAGAAGAGGTAGGCTTTCAAGATGGATTTGAAGGTTGGGAAGGAGGGAGCAGAACAGATGCGCTCAAGGAAGGAAGAGTTCCAAACATGGGGGAAAGATCAAGATGGCTCAGGGACCAGCAGGCTCAGATGATTGAAGGTGGTGGTAGAGGAGGTGTGAAATATCCAGGTGGGAATGTTGTAGGAAACAAGTCCAGAAAAGATTAGATAGGGTCCAGGTCGTGAAGAGCCTTGAAGGGGAAGACAAGGAGCTTGTGCTGAACGTGAAGGGGGAGTGGGAACCGGCGGAGGGGGCAGAGAAGGAATTGAACCAAGATCAAAGCGGTAGGTGAAGTGGATGACCTTGGCAGCAGAGTATTGGACAGAAGTGAGACGCGTCAAGGTGAGAGTGGAAAAGGCCACTAAGGAGGAGGTTGAAGTAGTCAAGGCAAGAGCACGGACTAGGGTTATGAGAGAAAAATACGAGTAAAAATATGATCTGCAAAATAATTTTATTTATTTTATTTATAAATATTTATTAGCCGCTCCCTTGTGCCAGCGGCATCTCAGGGCGGCGTACAACAAATACGCCATATTGCAAGTAACATTATGCTTCCCCCACCTCTGTCCATGACACTTTGAAAATGTTACCTCAAAAAAACAACATATAGTAATATACAAAAATATGAAACCTGGTTTCCTCAGTAGTTCATTGGCAGCGGGGATAGAACCTGGGGACCTCTCACTCCATCTGTATGAACCTCTGCACTGAAAGGCTTAATCTGTCAGTTCTGTGGTGCTAGGCCATGCCATAGGGTCATGAGTCTCCTATTCTGCAGCGCTGACAGACTAAGGTCTTTTTGCTCATCGGGTAGAGGCAGGTGCAGATGGAGCACAAGATCCCCTATGTTCAAGGCCCCGATTTTCCCGCAGAATATTTTTAAAAAATTCCGCGGGAGTGGCGGTGGCAGTAGCTGCTCTTCAGCCGCTTCTTCTGACCACTTCCTGGCCCCTCCCAATAGGGTCGCCCCGAGCGATGCAGCTGGATGATGTCATCTGGGCGCGCCGCTCTGGGAGGCCCTGTTAGGTGGGGCCAGCTGAAGAGCACTGAGAGGAGCTGCCGCTGTTAAGTGTGTTCATTTGCCAGGCTGGGACGGGGAGGCAACCATGGCACCCCCCCACACCCATTGCAGCCTGGCCAGGGGGTGGGGAAAGCCCCAAGGGTTTATTCATCCCCCCCCCCCTGTGGAATTGCCTGTCTTGCGTCTCCCCAGCGCAGACTGGAAATTCTGCACTGGGAGAAGTGGGGCAGAAGATTCCGGCGGGGATTCTGTGGGAAATGCGCAAATTGTAGGCCCGCATTTGTCTCGGGGTCCCGCCCTAGTTCAATCCCACTCAGGGGCATCAAGTTACAAACACAAGGCTAGAGTTATTATAGGTCATTGCATTAAAGCAGAGCTAGCGTGCGTGTTCTTGAGCTACAAGATGGAATTTCCTTGTATTACACTGTTGCCTTTGTTGTACTGAACAATTATCTCCAGGTTTTAGTTCTCCGTGGAAACAGGGATTGAGCACGATGTTTAGGAATATTGTTTTTTCTGTGGAATTTTTCCATGGATTTCCCAAAGATAGCCTCCCAAAAGGGGGCTCACTGATGTGTATTCCCAGAATGATTTGGCTGCCCTTTCAACAGCCAAGGTAGCTCCTTGGTATTTAAAATTTAAGACCTAACACCAATTAGAGCGATATCTAATTATAATAACCTACTTTACTCTGCGTAGGTCCTTGACCCTTTTTGAGATTTCACTTAATGCCTCCCATGGTATTGGAGGGGAGGTATAATCATATACCATCTGATTATGCCCTTGTGGGCTGAGTCAAGTTGAGGACCTCCCCCCTCTATTTGTTGTTTATTTATTTAAATGTCGGTTTTCGGGTAAAATTCGTCCTACTTTGATTAAACCCTTGTTGGCTGAAAGATCTTATTGGGATATGAGTTTAAGATTATCTTATCTATTAGCTAACCCCCATGATTGTGTTATACGCAAGGTGGCAAACTTGGCCTACGCACTAGTAGTGCACAGACAATCATGTGTCCGTAATTATCCTGTGCTGCACTAACTAATTGTAACTTTGGTTATTTTATTGTTTTATTTATGATTTATGTTTTGAATCGATTGTTTACAGTTTTTTCTTGTACTTATTTTGTGTATTGTTTCGACCAATGGTCATGACAAATAAATAAATTGACATTGACACTGTTGCCTATTTGACATTAGGTTAGGATATTTTTTAATATGTTCTGCAGCAGAAGGGGGAAATGGTGTTTTGCCATCAATACTCAAGAACTGTGAGAGCTCAAGACACACATTAGCAGACTAGAGTCTATGGGGTTGGGATTTTCAAGTGGAAATAAAAGTCAAATGGCACTGAGGAGATGATGGGCACTTTCCCACATGACCAAACGCGCATCGTTTGCCTCCAGGAGAAACTCCGGGAGGCAAATGCTGCACAGCTTTTGTCATGTGGGAAAACAAAAGCCGCCCGGCTTTGGCACCGATCATGAGAAGGATGCAGAGCTTGATTTTCCAGCTCTGTATGACCGGTGCCAAAGCCACGCAGCTTTGTTTCCCCACGTGACAAAATCCACGCAGCGTTTGGCAGGCTCTTGCAATTGCTTGCGGAGGCAAAGGTGCGCATTCTGTCATGTGGGAAAGTGTCCTTGGTCACTCCCGCCCAACCAAATATTACCTCATAAAGTCTAAACAGACCCCCCACAACCTCCCGGTTTGGAATATTAAAAAAATACAATCAAACGCTGCTGTAATTTTGCATTCTTGTGGACGTACAATGCAGGAAGAGGATCCAGCGGTTAGGTTGCTTGCTAAACTGGAAAACTTTGGTTCTGTGTCCATTCCTCTGGTAGAGCTACTTGTGTGACCTCAGGCAAGTTAACTTAGTGTATGTTTGCAGCTGGCCATGAGCTGGGACACTGGCATTGTTGAGGGAAGGCAGGGAGACTGCATGGCAAAGGGGGTAAGTTTCCATGACAAGGGTGAGTTGAAAGGCGTTCTTGGGGGCTGTCCCACCAATTATGGAACCCCCTTCCCTTGGAGATTCGTCTAAACCCGAGCCTGCTTGTCTTCGGAAAGAGATGTCAGCCTGTTTTGTTTGGCCACGCATTTGATATGCGGGGATAGGGCTGAGTGGGGGAGGGGGTTTAAGGGAATTTTTATATGCTTTCACATGTTTGCTATGTTGCATACATATATATATATATAATTTTATTATTCAATGTGGCAAATATTTAATTATTCAAACATTTCTTCTATGGGGTGAGGGAAAAATTGTGCAGGGGTGGCAATGCCATCCTTCTATCCGCTCCATGCCTGAAGCTATATGGGGATGTAGATTCTGTGTGCAGCTGCCCTCAGCTAGGGGTTAAATCACTTCCCCACTGAATGTATTTCAAACACTTAATGTACGGTAATGTACACCCCAGAACAGAGTAACTACTTTGGGTAGTATGTGGTGGGGGTAAAGTAGCAGACTTTGCTAAGTGGACACTTTCATTTAATTACATTCACTAGAGATGGGGAAACCAGAATCGGATTAATCCAATTCACCCAGTTTTTATTGCTTCAGAAGGATTGCTTCAGATTAATCCGATTCCGGAGCAAGAACTGATACGCCTTGCATTGGCCGCTGAAATGAATAGGTTCCGCTTCCCATTGAGATAATAAAAAAAAATTCCCATTGAAGTCAATTGGGGAAAAAATACGAACCGATTCAAATCCGAAGCAATTGAATCCGATTCCAATTTTAATCAGATTCCAATTTTCCATCCGATTTCTCATCTCTAACATTCACTGAGAGGTTATTTAACCTCGCCAGGTAGGAGAGGTCACACGAAGGGCTTTACCTCAAGGTAAACTAATCCTGGGATGCCCTTAACTAGGGTAAATTACCCCCACATAAGGAACGTTTGTGTGAAGAATGGACTGTTGTACAGAATCACCACTCCTCTTTGGTTTGTATTTTGAAATAACCGTTCGTATGAACGCTTATCAGTGTTGACGGTGATGATCACGGTTAAGCGATCATTAGGTCTCCGCTAGGAGGGACGATTACCACAGCACTACTTTGGTTTACTGTTCATCTGAACACAACCCAAGTGGAGTAGTTACGTCAATTGAGTAATGGGTCCCCTCTTTACTCACTCTATCCAAGTGGTGTAGTTTTCTGTTTACCTGTTCATCGGCGCATAGCTTTAGTTAAAGTGGAGATTTAAAAATATTCAAATGTTAATATTTTAAAATGACTGAACTGGCCACTCTGGATGGTCATGAAATATTATTATTTATTTATTATTATTATTATTATTTAGTTTTAGTGCCAGCTTCTTGTGTCTATTGCAACCAACCCAGGATTTCTTTCTTTTCTTTCCCAGGTGATATCGGCGGTATCCAGACTCTCTCACCACAGTATTGCTCAGACCAAAGGAATTAGGTAAGAGGATTGTTGGGTAGCCGTGATAACGCCCAGAGCATAAACACTGTTAATGTGAGCCATGTACTCCAGACAATGACATTGATTTCCGCAAAGGGCAGTAATCCGGTAACACCTAGTGCTGTCATTCATGTGCCAGTAGGTAGACTTGTGCCATTTCATGAATGTTGTTTATTCACCCAGTGCGTATTGGAACTCAACGACTTTGTGTTCATGCCAGAAATATATTTAAACAAGTTCAACCCAAGTCTGTTGTTAACAATACTGCAGGAGGAGAATGAAGAGGCAATGTCATCCAGTTACGGAAGAACACTTTCTGCTTAATAAATAAAGACTTTGTTAGATAGATACACAAACCTTGTCAAAGAAACCTTGTTCCCACAGAGTGATTCAGATGGGCTATTTGACTCGCTATGCAGACATGATAGAATGTATCGTCCAAGGAACAAGCGACAAGCAACATAACGTTGCAGGAACCCATTGCTAATGAAATATTTTGTTTGCCATTCGCGGCTGAGATGGGCTGTAATATATTGCAGCTCTAGTCAAAGCTGGAGCTACCTATTTATTCCAAGTGCTCCATTACAGTTTCAGAGGCGCGTTTCCAAGCTTGGTATGGAATACGGCGCTTAGCGAGCCGCGTTATTGACTTATCTCCTTGCCAGTGCAGCGGCCGGATTGAAAGCCAAAACGGAGCGGGGTTTATCTCTTGTGCAAGGCTGTTTGCTTGAGCCACATCTAAGTGGTTATGCCTCCCACCTTGGTTTTCTCTGCTAATTAAAAATGTGCAATTACAGGGTCTGCCACCCACCCTCTGTTGCTGTTCGGGTTACTGCTGGGTGGTTTAATCAGTGAAATTCACTTTGGTTTCAGACCGTTACCCTCCATAGTTAACTTCTGGAATAGTGTTTTCATGCTTGATGAGTTTCAGAGTGACAATGACAAAGGCATATTGTTAACGTGCTGAGAAAGGACTCTTCTCTGTTTGTTAATGGGAAGTGTCCAGTGGAAGGATGGCCTTGCGGTTCATACACTAGACTAGGAGTCGGGAGGACTGGATTCTGTGAGATCCCAGGGAGGGTACTATAGTAGAGCATGGGCCAGTTTAACTCCGTGCTTAATTTGTTTTTTAAAAATAATAATGAATTGCTGTGGCCCAAGTCTGTCCAGAAGCAACCCCCCCTACTCCAGAGCCACTACCTCCAGACCCAGAACTTCTCAGAGCAGGGGAACGAGTCCTTTTCTCCAGCTAGCAACCCAACCACTGGACTAACCTGCTTCTCCACAGCAGAATATAAAATAGGAGTCCTTGTGATTTAATCTATATGATAACCAGCACAGGGGGCAGGGCAGAAACGTCATTAGTGAAAGTCAAATCAACCACCCAGTTTTTTTTCTGACTTTCATTTCCAACATTGACTTTTGCCTGGCCTTTCACATTTTGGAATACACATTCCTAAACATTTCCTGGAGCCCAACCCCTCATTCAATTTACTTTCCTGGGGCTGAGCCCTGGCAAGCCTCCCCACTCCCCAATTAAGTCTTGGTTTTACTTTAAGCTGGTTTAAGGGACAGACTTGTTTTCATGTCAGAGGGTGTCTAGGACATGGGCAGGTGTTGGGGAACAGGGTCATGATTGGGCTGGATGTGGAAGTCAGAATGGGGACCGCGAGTAGGAGCAGGACAAGACTGAGTAGGGTTAATACCTCCTGGATGGGACCACATTGGCGGGACCAGGGGAAAGGAGCTATCACACTCATTTCTGACATAACCCTTCCTCTTATGGTGTGTCATGTTGGTTCATAAGGAAATGGGTACGTTGCTACAGTCCGCCCCCTTCCTGACACATCCGCTCTTGGAAGCCCCACGTTCTCCTGGTTACTGGAAGTGCCCTGTCTGATCCGATGAAATCAGGGTTTTTAGGGTCGAAGCCTGGAGGACTTTTAGAAGGAATAAGCTGTAGGGGTGGCAACCTTAGGAGTAGGTTGAGACAGGCCTCAGGAGAGCACAGTGCAAGGTCAGGCAGGTTCATGACAGAATCCGCTCAGGCAAGGGGCAGATGATGGAAGGGAAACGGGACCAGGAAGTGAGCAAAATAGGTTTGGGCGGGGGGAGTGCTGTTTTAAAGCTTTATTCTACAGTAGGGATGGGGAAATCGGATTCAGATTCATCCGATTCACCCAATTTGTATTGTTTTGGATTAATCCCGATTCCCGCGCAAGAACCAATATGCCTTGCATTGCCCATTGAAATGAATAGGTTCGGTTTCTGATTGCCTTCAGTGGGGGGAAAAAATTCCCACTGAAGTCAGTGGGGATAAAAAATATAAACCGATTCCAATCTGATTCAAATCTGAAGCAATTGAATCCGATGCCAGTTTTCCATCCCATTTCCCATCCCTACTCTACAGCCATGAAGTAAACAAGAAGGAAACAAGGGAGAAAGCAAGGAAGGGAAGAAAGTCCATTTTATCACCACTCCCTGATGTTTTTAGGCTTTGAGAAACTCGTTCAGTCCTGAGGCGTGCGTTGCTATCCCTGAAGTTGGCAGCTCTGTAATGAGAAGAGCCCCCCACCCCGGCAGCATACCGTAGTATCTTTTCAGAATGTAACATGGATGTGCGTATCTGGCGGATGTGACCGAAGACCAAGGGAATCGACTTTGAACGTAGTTTTGGAGGAGCTTTTCTATGGTTTTGATATGTTCTACTGACTGTTTCGCTGAGTCACGTGTTTCCCCAGCTGCTTTGCAGTGCCTGTGCCCAACATCCAGTTTGGAGCAGCTGGGAAAACAATGAAACATGATTTAAAAACACTCGAAGCCCTTGGAAAACACCAACCAGACGTTTGGTGAAGATAGAAGGTTTGGGATGGGCCGGGGGGGAGGACGGGGGAGTTGTTGGTCTTCGGCAATTGCCATCCATTCCTGATTTGGTCACTTCCCCGTAGCTTAACCAGCTCTGATGTGTTGTACCCCTTGTTGGCTTAATTTGCATATCTTGCCGCCTATTAAAGGAAGCAGCTATTATGAGGGTTGCCGTCCTCACATGGGTGGGTTTGTGAACCCGTCGGGAGCCTCCGCTACTACCAAGTTGCTGTTAATGCAAATTTCCAATCATTAGATTAATGGGATGTGTGAAAAAAAAATGTTTTTAAAGGAATTAGGAAGAACAGGCCTATGCTGTGAAATAAAACCCCTTCCCCCAGTCCCCTAACTGAGACTAGCATGGATAATTAAAGCATTTAAATAAATAAATAAATTTAAAAACTCCAGTGCATAAAGGGAAGGGCCGTAGCAGTGAAAGGAATAGGCTGTTTTGTTGCCAGCTGCTCCTGAGGCCGAGGGGAACTGACCAGGCCTAGGCAGCAAGATAGCCGTCCAAGTAGAAAGCACCATATGGCTCCTCATCGAGGTTCTTAGGGGAAAAGGAAACATACCCAGGAGACAGGGACCAGGGAATCGGGGAGCCAAGGATAAAGGAGACTAGGCGGAGGGGAATCAGAGCAAGGGAACCAAGGCTCCAGGATAGCAGAGGCAAGGGTCTGGCAGAACTTGGAAACAAGGAGTCAAGAACTAGAGCATGAAGACTAGAACATAAGGGAGGTTGGAGCTAGAACACAAGGGAGGAAGGGAACCTAGAGGCAAGATCAAGACATGTAGGGACTCAGGCATAAAGCGTGATGGAGAGGAAGGCGTGAAGAGAGTAGGAGTAGGAGCTGCTCTGCCCAACTTCCTGCTGGTGCCCTATACGGCCTGGGCCCTGCATACCGGCGGGACTGCCTCACCGCTCGTGTCCTGGATCAGCCCTTGAGGTCGGCCGGCGGCGCCCTCTTGGAGGTTCCCCAGGTATCCTGGGTGCTGACATTCGAGAGGGCGTTCTCGGTGGCCGCGCCTCGGCTGTGGAACTCCCTCCCGGTGGAGGTTCCTCTCTTACCGTATCTCCCCTCCTTCCACAGACAATGTAAGACTTGGCTGTTTCACCAGGCGTTCGGTGAGGGGGACGGGTAGAGGGTGGGGGGATCGTCTTTGTTCTCTTCTTGTAGGGGGGTACTGGGTTCTTTGGGTCTCATTTGTCTTATAAATTGGTGTTCTACATTTTAATGTTTATTATTTACTGTACACTGCCCCGAGTTGCCCTTGGGCAGGAGGGGGGTGGGTTATAAACTGTGAAATAAATAAATAAAATTAAATAGCAGCATGCCTGTTAGGCTAGCTGGTACCCAATCAGGAAGTAGGGCGGCAGGGATGGAGTACATAGGAAACAGCTAGGAAAGCTGTGGTTCAAGCAAGGGCCGGAGAAAATGCAGAAGGAACTGCCTAGGCCGTGGCACCAGAGGCGGAGGCAGTGCCCTGGAGCCTTGGGGTGGGGGGGAGTCAAGACCCATGGGACCTTACATGGTCAGATGGCAGCCTCCTCACTGGATCCCTGGACCAGAGTCCATTAGCCGCCTGGGCTCTCCTGTCCTCCCTAATCACCACCTGATTCCTGGCTGGGCCTGCATTGATCTGCCAGAGCCACCCACTGCCCCTGAGGCAGAGGGGACCTGACCAGGCCTGGCATGCCCTGCAAACCAGGACAAGCTGGGAGAACTCATGTTTGGCTTCAGTGTGCATTGGGCTTTAACGGCGGTGGCGCTAATGAGAGCAAGATACAAGAGAAGGGCAGGAAGCAGTCACTCTTCGGAACGTTCTAGGATTTTTGGCTGTGACTCTATGGTGCTGCCGGACCTGGATGCGAGGAGGCTGCACGTAGCCTGTAGGATTAACAGGATGCAGACACGGGGGAAGAGATTAGTGCTCCACATTCTTCGAGATCCCACCGTGAGTGGGGGCTGTGGGTTCGGTGCGGGGGGCAAACTCCAGCAAATACCTAGTAAATGGGCAGATGGAGATCCACCTGAGGTGCGCTAACGGCTCGTTTGTTTTCACAACAGCACGGAGCCCTAAGAATCGCGACAGGATTTCAGAATACAGTCTACCATGACAACTTTTTATTCCTGCCCCCCTGGATCCAGTTACTGCCCCCCAAGCACTGAAAGACCGAGCTCAGGGGAAGGGAGCAGACATGAGGGCATTCACCCAAGGAGAGGGGACAGATCCATGGTGCACACAACCTTTTGAACTGCATCTGAAGGAGCAGATCATTGTCCCACTTGGTTTCTGCTTCAGAGATTGTGCCCCACCAGCGAGAGAAGACTCAAATCCCATTTTCTTGGGTAAACATGACCGCACCTTTCCTTAATTAACCTAGGTATCCAGACAAAGCAAGCCAAGGCCCAGTGCCATACAGATCAGAACTTCTACTGAACTCGACCAGGAATTAACCCCCACCCAGAACAAACAAGGGAAGGGGAACTCTTTCCCACTGACCAGGCAGGCCTAGGCTGCTTGACATGGCCACCTCCCACCCTTATGGGCAAAGAAGGGAGGGAAGAGTGGAACTGATGGAGTATTGTGTTGCCTCGGAGCTAGAAATCAGTGCCTGGCTAGTGAGACCTCCACACATGCTCAGGGTCTAACAGAGCTCCATATTTTGGGTTGTGTTCTCTCGGTAGTCGACTCTGTGGATTTTTATTTTTTTTTGTCTTCCCCTACATCGTGGGGGGGGCAGGAGGTTTCCTGACATCTGGATTTTTCTTTTTATCAGATTGTTCCCTGTTGTTTTCAGTCATTGGTGTTCTCTAGCTGGTCCCAGTCTGTACTCGTGGCAGATTTTTTTTTCCTCTGTTTTTTGCTGGGTAGATTTTTCTGTGTGGGTGGTTTGGCTATGGTGAATCCTGCATGGGTGAAGGTGGCTGGACTAGATGACTCTTGAAATCCCTTCCAACTCTGTGATCCTCTGGCCACACTTTCATGGTCATTCTGAGGCAGGAAGTGAAAAACAGGAAATTACATATTAGGGAGTGAAATTACTTGATTTCCATGATGCCATTGCCACTTGCTAGAATCAGATCCTTGTAAGCAAATCCATAAAAGGATCTTCCAGTGACAGTGGATGTGATAAGAATGTCACGCAACTAGGCCTGAAATGACAAATTGCAGCAAATGCTGTTTCCGTCAGAAACAGGTCATTTTGCCTTCGTTCGTGAGACGCGGAAACTTACCGGCTTATTGTTATTTTTAGCGAGTTGAACAGAGCTGCTACAGGGCAGATTCCAAGCCCCACATGCACGCTGCATGCACCCTCGGTGCTGTGGAAATGCAAATGTGCCGGCTAGGTGCAGGGGAAGTGCTGGAAATTGCCATAAATGTGCCGTAAATTAAAACTGTTGAAAAAAATCCCAGAAAGTGACGAAGAATGATGGAAAATTGCTGGAAAGTGATAAAATAAAATATGGAAAATGCCAGAAGGTGATAAAATTGATGGGAAATTATGAAAAATGACAGGCACCGATATGAACAATAGCAGAAGCCTGGAATCACCGGAGACTGCTGAAGTACCGATGAATGTTCACAAGTGCTTCCGAAAGGTCACTATTTCCCTGTGGAAAAGGACCCTTGGCTCTTCTCAGCCCTACCCACACAACACTCAGAATGTGGGTTTGTGTCATTTCCCCCTCTAAAAGTGTCTGTTCCTTGGAAAGTTCCATCAGGGAGACAGCTAACATGGAGTGAGGGGCTCAGTTGAACTTGGGCCCTGGATTTTGAGGGGGCCTTTTGCAAGTGACCTGAGTACAACTAGGAAATTTCCAGAGGGAGTCGAGCCAACATACCGCCCCCACCCACTCTGAAATATTCTAGCAGCACCCAAGCCACTTGCAAGGGCCTTACAAAGAAGGAATTTTTCAGAGTGGGCGTGGGTGGAGTGCCTGCCTTACCCACTCTTAAAATTTCCTGGCAGGGTGACTGCTACTCTGGAGTGGAGCATGGAGGGGTCACACTGGGAGCTAGGACAGTGTTGCTTTCGTGGGTGAATTCTGTCCCCCCCTAAGATGCCACCCCCAGGACTATAGCTCAATCTCCTCTTGATTCTTGATTAGAATCCTAGTTCTCGACTGGTTTTAGTGAGAAGTGATAATTGAGAAATCCCTGGGTCTTGACACTTTCTCGGTCAATAATTTTTCTTGATTTATCGTTTACCATTGACCATGACTTAACGTGTACTGTATACTGATTTACCATGTACCGCTTACTGTGTATCACATTCATCCCAGTAATGCGCATGCGCAAAATGGCTACCCTTTCCCAAAATGGTGGTGATGCTGCAGGCGCCATCTTGGGAAGAGGGTTGTTGCAAGTGCAGAACAGCTGTGGAGGCCATTTTGTGCATACCCATTACCAGAACTAACACGGTAAAGAGTACACAGTAAACTGATATATGGCACAAGGTAAATTGCAATCAGCGTTGCCAAGATTCTTGCCGAGGTCTCAAACTGTTACCGAGAATGTGCCGAGATCTCGGTAACTGTTCTCAATTACAGTGGGATTCTCGCAAGAAAGAAAACCCATTCTTGCTTCAGCCCTAACCACCTTGAATCGGAACATGAACCCAGGCCTTGCCACGCCACGGTTCCATCTCCTCTTTAGTTGATCTAATGGGATCCAGTTGGTATTGTTTTATGTTTGTTCTAATTGTTTGGCCATGGCGGAAGCAGGTGCCTCGAAAAAAATATAGTATCGTAATGGGATCCATAACGTGCGACATCCAGAAGCCAGAGAATGTAGCCAATTAGAACAAGCCTAGAATGTGTGAGGTCACCGAAGTCTCCTTTAGAACCATTTTCCCACTGCCAGCTGCAGCTTGCTCATTTTCTTCCTTGGCTTATTATGTTAAGGATACGACATAATTAATACTCACGGAAGACAAACAAAAGGGTATGGATTATATACAGTGACACGGCGCTTGTAATTACACACAGCCGCTTGTTTGGCCTAATTAGGAACAAGCGCTGGCATGCAACGTTCCCGGCACTGCCGCCGCCGCCACCAGCTTGTCTGAAGTGAATGCTCTCAGTCTGGCGATGGCAGCTGAGGTTATTTCACGGCCTCCCTTGGGTCAAGGCTGTTGTAATTGTATCTGTGGCGTATAAACATCTTCTAAGCAAAGAGCACCTTCCTGTGATATGGGACGAGTGGAGGTTTGAAGGGGTCCAGAGTGTTGCAAGAGGGTCTTCAGACCTGTGCGTCCTGATTTTTTGCCAGTGTGCACCCATTTGGAGACTTTAAAGGACTCTCACAGCTTCAGAGGACAATACAGGCATGTAAGGTAGGCCAGGTATATAGAGAATGTTCCTATATTTCTCAACATTCCTGTCGGCCAGTGAGGGGCAAGCCCCGCCCCCTTTGCCAATAACCGTTGCCTCTTAGTGAATAAGCTCCGCCCCTCGTACAAAAGTCCATCCGTACACACACCTCCTAACATACCAAGTGGATCCTTGTATTTTTCTCTGTTAAGCACATTTTTGTTTTCTTGCAAGCCGAACGAGAGGCTTAGAAATATCGCCTCCTGCCGCTTCATCCATTTTTAATGGACGTGTGTTGACGCAGCAAAAACCATTTGAAAATATAAAGGAGTTAGCATGTTCAAAGAGCCACTCTCCAGGGCAGTAATCTGAGTAAATCCCTTATCCATGAACTGAGACCTGTAAAATGACTCAACAATGAAACGGCAGCTCATAAATGTGTCCCCCTTCCCGCCTCCCCATTTTAGTTGTTGTTCTTATAAAGTCCAATACTAGCGAATGGGGAAATGTATTTTATGGGGAGTGTTTTTAAAAGCGAAAGCTTAGGATGCCTGTCAAGTGGGGTGACTGGGCATTGTGCCCGGGGGTGCAAGGGGTATTGAGAAGTGAGGATTGTCCGTACTGGCTTTTATGGAGTTGTTACCTCTCTGGGTTTCAGCTGCAGACTTCAGATTTT
Source organism: Sphenodon punctatus (assembly GCA_003113815.1). NCBI lineage: Eukaryota > Metazoa > Chordata > Lepidosauria > Sphenodontia > Sphenodontidae > Sphenodon > Sphenodon punctatus. Next base: position 941,026 of record QEPC01012679.1, on the reverse strand, counting down.
GGCCGACTGTCTCTGGCCTCCAGAGGAAGCCCTAATTGCTTCAGGTCAGCCCAGGGGACCCCCAGTCATGGGAGAAATAAAGGCTTCCAAGGGTTGCAGGGGGTACCTTAGAAAGGGGATGGGATACAGGGACTTCCTTGCCACTTTTCCAATGTAATCCTGCCCCTAATAGAACATCATGACACTCAATAAGGGGCGGGGTTATGTCAGAACAGTGTGTGACAGCTCCTTTGCCCTGCCCTCTTTCCAACATGACTGTGCCCCATGAAGCATCATGACATTGAGTGTTTTCAGATGGATGCAGGGCTGGACACCCCTGGACCTGCTCTGGGGTTGCATCCCGAGTCTGCCCACATCCAGCCCCAGTTGGGTCAGCTTTAAATGGACCCAGCTTCTGCCTCGGCCCATGGTCCACCCAAGCAGCACCCCCTCCCCCACACCATAGAGTTGTGGGCAGATCGTCCAATGTACTAGGCTTTCTACCCACAACTCTATTACCACTAGAGAATATCCTAGGTGTATCCACCCAGGAGTGGGGACATAGTCAGGGTTACCACGTCTTGGGGTTTGACCCTGAGACTCCTATTTTGACTTATGGGAGTCTCGGGGTCAAACTGTGAGGGGCAGTTACCCTAGGGGTAGCCTGTTTGTGTGAACAGGGTGTAAGATACCATGTCCACTTTTGCACGAGGCGCTTAGAAGCGCCTCTGGAGCCCAATATTCAAAAGGAAATTGTGTGGGGCATGTTTACATGCTCCTCACGCTACCGGAGGTGACGTACCGCCGGTTCGCTTCAGCGGCAGTGGCTGCAGACGCAGGGCTTTCAAGAGGCGCATTCTGTAGACCTCAATTTTCAGGTCTACAGAATGCGCCCCTTGAAAGTCCCGCATCTGCGGCTGAAGAGAATGGGCGGCACGTCACTTCCAGTAGCGCGTGGAGCATGTAAACACTCCTCGCATGGCTTTCCTTTTGAATACGGGGCTCCAGAGGTGCTTCAGGCGCCTCGTTTAAAAATGGCCCATGTACAAGTTTCAAAAGCACCATAGTGTCCCTGAAAGAGGCTTTCACAGAAACAGAGAACTGAAAGGCTGGAAGGCACCTCTGGTCCAACCCCTGGCCCAAGGCAGAATATCTTCTAATCAAAACATCTTTGAGAGATGCCGGCCCATTCTTTTCTTCAAAACCTCCAGAGGAAGATGATTCCACAAGCTCCCTAGACAACTTGTTCCCCTGTTGAGTTTGTTCTAACAGTGCTTTCAGAACAAGGGGACAACAGCGGTGTCCTCCCCACTACCCCCCGCTTGGGGCGAGCATGGGGGACCATTCCATCCTCTGCACCAGGGCCTATTCCAACATAACATGGGGGTAGGTGGGGGTTGGCCCCAGTTTCAACACACTCCCCTCTGTCTCTTAAAAATAAAGGCACAAATGCTTTGCTCTCTTCGATAGGAAGAAGGTTGCCAAGGGCAGGCAAAGACAAAATCAGTGCCTCTCTTGTTGCTTTGATCCTTGGCTGTATTTATGTTGGGATAAACTCAAAAGAGCCGCAATAAAGCAATCATTTTGAATCTACGAGTGATTCACGTGTTCGTGTTGAGCAGCTTGGGACCAGGCTTCGTTGAGTGAGTTAGATGGAGGATGCAGAGATGGTCCAGGGGTTAGGTAACTATCCTGGAATGTGAGAAAGCTGCGTTCAATTCCTGAGCTGAACCATCGATTAGGCTAGTGACAATGGGTGTGGCTAGACATAACGATAAAACCTTGGAAATCATTGATCCCACTTGAGAAGATGTCTGTGATGTTACATGTCTGAGCGACTTTTGGATAGTCTCCTCCTAGACTACCAGGCTGAGGCTACCACAGACCAGAAGTGCATGTTGCGCTTATCTACACTTAACAGCGTCTATGGGATAATGGGCAGATGCATGTTGGCCGCAAGCATGAATTTTCAAAATCCAACCCATCATACGCACGCGTTGGGTAGTGTGGTTGGACAAATAGATGCAATGCCCAATGCATATGAGCTCCGATGCAGATGTTTGTCTTTCCACTAGCCTTGAATTTGATATTCCTCAAATCTTGAGGGCAAAATTTGGGATCAAGACTCCAGGATCTCCATCCTTCGTTGGCCAATTCTTGGGCCACAAATTTGCTCCTGAACCTGATGTAGTTGGGTTCTTGTGTCTGGGCCCGACGTTTACAGGGGCCTGTTCCCCCACCCAGAAGTCTGAGACATCACTAGGGTGTGGGTGTGTATGTGTGTGTCCCGCTGGTGCAAAAGGGTGGGAGGTTTTGGCCTCCCTGTGAGGGAGGGGATCTTGGGGAGGGGGCTAGGGGAGGAAGGGTTTTTCCTTGGGGGTTCGGTGGGATGCCCACCCTTGATCCCATTCCTTCCCGCCTCCTCACCTCCATTACTCCCACTGTCACCCCTTCCTTCCTGCACATCATCAACCTCTCCCTCTCTACTGGCTCTTTCCCTTCTGCCTTCAAACATGCCACAGTCTCTCCTATTCTCAAAAAGTCCNCTCCCCCAGCTCCTGTCTCTCAGATTGTAAGCCCTAGGGGCAGGGACCGTGTCTATTTTATTACTTTGTAAAGTGCCAGGTACACTGCTGGCGCTATATAAATGTTTGTTAATAATAATAATAATGCCCACCGGGCGGGAGAGGGTGTCCACAACCATTGGGGTTGTGATGGGCCGAGGTAATTATGGTCCTTCTGGGAAGCAGAGATCAATGGTGGGAAGGGACAGGTATTTAATTCCTGTCTCTTGCATAGGCCCCCAGGCAGATAATGCAGGGATCAAGATTGGAGGAGCCCCTGATTTGGGTCTGGTGCTGTTAAATTCAAGGTCGGTCAGTAATAAATCAACAACCGTCCCACCATCCAAGAGTTGATCTTGGATCAATCGGCCGACCTCGTGTGTATTACAGAGACCTGGCTGAACAATGAGTTGGGGCCAATACTGGCTGACCTTGTTCCGGCCGGGTACTCTGTACAGCACCAGCCCAGAGCAGAGGGGCGAGGAGGCGGTGTAGCTGTTGTTTTTAAGGACACTTGGTCTGTGAGGCAGTATCCTGTGCAGACTATCTTGGGCATGGAGGGGGTCCACCTTGTGATCGATTTGGCTGGAGACAGCTTAGGGCTGCTGCTGATATATCACGCACCTACCTGTATGGCAGCATCCCTACACGCTCTAATGGAATTGGTATTGGAGTTGGTCTTGCGGTCCCCTTGGTCCTGGGGGTCTTCAACATTCACACCGATGCCAACCTTGGGGGAGCAGAGCATGAGTTCATGGATGCCATGACAACCATGGGACTGCCTCAGAGGGTTAGGGGCCTGACAAATGGGGGGGGGATATACCCATGACCTGATGTTCTGCACAGGCCTTGAGGTGGGGGATCCCGTGGTGGGGGATGTAGTAGTTTTACCCCTGTCATGGACAGATCATTACCTCCTCCGGACTGGTCTCTTGGCTCATGCCTGCCCCCGGAAAGGTGTAGGACCAGTTCGTTGGGTCTGCCCCCGGAGACATATGAAACCAGAATGGTTCTGGAATGCTCTAGGGGAATTGCCTCCCGATGTTGATGATCATTCACTCGATGACCTCATTGCCTTCTGGAACAGCTTGTTGACTGAGGCCATTGACTGAACGGCTCCCAGGCATCCGCTCCCAGAATGCCGAAGACGGGGGTCGCCGTGGTTCACGGAAGACCTGCGCCAGATGAAGCAGGATGGGTGGCGGTTGGAGTGCCGATGGCGCCGGACTCACACTGAAGCTGACCGATTGCAGCATAAAGATAGTTTTAGAGCATATGCTGTTGCGGTGCAGGCAGAAAAGAAGTTATTTGCTGCCCTCATTGCATCTGCATAGTCACGTCCAGCGGAGCTTTTCTGGGTGGTGCAGAGGCTGGTCAGTCCGGCCTCCCTCCGCCTGGAACTGGAATCTTCCAGTGCCCACTATGACATGTTTGCTGACCTTTTTGCGGATAAAATCGCTCAGATTCATCACGACTTCAATGCTGCATTTGTGACAGTTGGTGAATCAGAGGTAGGGGAAGCCCCGCCATGTCTTTTGTTCTGGGATCAGTTTCAGTGGGTATCGCCCACTGACGCGGCGGAGGTCCTTGGGACAGTGCAGGCTACCTGTTGTTAATTAGATCCGTGCCCATCCTGGCTGGTGAAGGCCATCCGGGAGATATTCGGGCTGTTGCTGGCGGGGGTGGTCAATGCCTCCCTTAGGGAGGGCATAGTGCTGAGCCGTCTCAAAAAGACAGTGGTGCGGCCTCTGCCCAAGAATCCATCTTTGGACGTCGACTCCCTGGCCAGCTATCTGCCAGTCTCTAACTTTCCCTTTTTAGGGAAGGTTATTGAACAGGTGGTGGCCCAGCAGTTACAGGGGCATCTGGAAGGGGTCAATTTTCTTGATCCCTCGCAGTCTGGCTTTTGCCCTGGGTTTGGCACGGAGAGTGCACTTGTGGCCTTGGTTGATGACCTATGCCATGAATTGGATCAGAGCAGATAATCTATTTTGATCTTATTGGATCTGTCGGCGGCATTTGATACCGTTGATCATGAGATGTTGGTGACAAGGCTGAGGGACTGAGCCGGGGTGAGTGAGATTGTTCTTAAATGGTTCCGCTTGTTCCTGACTGGAAGAACTCAGCGGGTGGTTCTCAGGGAATGTACGTGGAGAACATTCACATATGGAGTCCCACATGTGGAGTCCCACAGGGTTCTATTCTGTCCCCTCTCCTGTTCAACGTGTATATGTGACCTTTGGGTGAGGTCATGAGAGGGTTCGGCGTGCGATGTCATCAGTACGCCGATGATACACAACTCTACCTCTTGTTTTCCAGAAACCCAGGCCCGGCAGGCTCGGTGCTTACCCGGTGCTTGGCAGCTGTGGGGGACTGGATGAGGGTGAGCCGTCTCGGGCCGAATCCCGACAAGACGGAAGCATTTCGCCAATTGCATCTGGTGCGACGGTTGCGGCCGTATGTCTCAGACTTTGATCTGGCCACCATCATCCATGCCTTCATTACCTCTCGGCTGGACTACTGTAACGCACTGTACGTGGAGCTACCCCTGAGGACAGTCCGGAGGCTGCAGCTGGTGCAGAATGCAATGGGCTGCCACGAGCACATTACACCTGTGCTCTGTACTCTGCACTGGCTGCCTATTGTCTTCCGGGTCCAATTCAAGGTGTTGGTGATGACCTATAAAGGCCTAAATGGCTTGGGTCCTGCTTATCTGCGAGACCGCCTCAGGCCCCAGGTCATTTTGCGGCTCTTGTGGTCGACCGGGGGCTCCCGACTTGAAGTCCTCCAGGTATCCTGGGTGGTGACGACAGAGAGGGCATTCTCAGTGGCTGCACCTTGGCTGTGGAACTCCCTCCCAATGGAGGCCCATCTATCCCCAGACCTCCCCTCTTTCCGAAGATATTGGTTGTTCCGTCGGGCCTTCGGGATGGGGGGTTGGGAGGGAGGGTTTTTCTGCCTTTTAGCTTTTCTGTCTGGTATTTTAATATTTTTAAATATTGGTAGTATTTTAAATGGATGTTACAGTTTTTGATTGTTTGTGGTGGTCACCGCCCCAAGCTGCCAATGTGCAGGAGGGTGTGGGATATAAAAATTTGTAATAAATAATAGCCGTTCCCAAATTGACACAGATTTTCTTCGTTTCGGGAACTTTGCTGGACACACACACCATTTTTTTGTGTCCAGGGTTCTCTTTGCCCATTCGCTGTTTTTGGTATTTTCATTGGCGAATTGTCATCACTTTTGTCGTCACTTCCAAAAAAAAGCCTTACAGAAACCCAAAGAAATAGGTAATTGTTCCTGAGTGGTTGAGAAAGCACAAACGGGCCGGTTTTGACAAAATCAACATTTTGCCACAAATCGTCTCGTCTTTATGTGGGAAGTCGAACCCGACTGGAGCCCAAGGGCCTTGTGCTAGGAGTGGATCCACCCAAGTCCCAATGGGGACTGATCAGGACGCTAGGACCAGCCCTGGTTTGAAAGAGCCTTTGTGAACTTATTCAGAGAAGAGATTTTGCTGCGTGCCTCTGCTGCTTTCTGGCTTCTCTCAGCCGGACGCTTCCCAAAGACTCTTCAATCTGCTACTGGCATAATAGTGTCAGCTCCTAAGCCGGCAAGCTTCCATTGGAGCTTGCCAATGGAAAAGGCGCCACCTTCTCCAGACCCTGCCACCATAGCATGAGGTCATGTGACCCCGATCTTTCCCATCCCTTCAAGCCCTTTGGATTTGGATCACAACACATCTCAAAAGTTGAGCACAATGGGTTGTGACAGACAACAGAGCACAGAGGCAGCAGCCGGGGAACAGTCGCCTTTGGAAACTCATTCGATGGGCATGGATTCCAACAGAAAAAGGCCTGGCCACATTTTACCTTTGGCTAAGGGCTCCGTGCCTGGTAAGGTTTTCAGTTTATTAACTGCTGCCTAATGCAGTGCTTTTAAAATGTCTTTAGGAACGGCTTTACAAACGGCTTGCTGCAAGAATGTCCCTGTTTGAAAAAATGTAAAAGCTTTGTGAAAACGAAACAAGCTCAATCTTTTGCCAGTGCTTCAGGCTGGCACGCACAATTTTGCACACCTGGCCTCTTTGCTATCTTTCTTGCCTATCTCTCTGCCCTCGTTTCTCGCTGTGGGTGTTTTTAGACGAGACACCCCCCCATGCATGGACCCTCACTGTCCATGGGGCGCGCGGGGGGCGCCCGTCTGAATTTGGGACTCCTGTGACCCACACACTGCCCACCCAGTCCACGCCCGGGAAAATCCAGAGGGCCCCATGTGGAGACGGGGTGGGCAGGGTGGCCATGAACGGGGCCACTCGTGTGACGCACCTCCTTCGCACAACACCCACGCACCTGTCCCGCGCAATGAGCGGCGAACCGCCCCCCAATCTTGTGTAAAAACACCCAACGTTCCCGCCCACAAGCTTTGCTCCTCCTCTGCTACCACCCTCAGCCGTTCTAGAGTCTCCTGCCTATAAGCTGTCTTCTCTCCTTCTCCCATGTTGATCCCTATGCCTGGAAGTTGGAACTCCTTCCCCACGTGCATATACCTGCTCTCACCCAACCTTCAAATTCCTCATGGAAAAACTACCCCTTCTCGTCTTTTCCCCCTAGCTTCTTGTCCCTACAGATTGCTCATTTATGCTTCTCCTTCTACTATCTTATCCTCCAATTCTGTTTATGCACCTTAAGTACAGCCAGTATAATGATGCCCATTTAAGAGTTTGTTTACCAGCTCAGTCTAG